>CM053764.1:128365458-128473654 GCA_028658305.1 Pachyuromys duprasi
TGTTGGTGGACTTGGAGGGGGCAGGGAGGAGATGAGGGAGGGTTGGGGAGGGTGGGAGGGAGTGGGGGGGCGCTGTGCATGGGATGCAAAGTACCTAACCTGTGATTGATAACAAAAAAATAAAAAAATGAAAAAAAAACTGTACATTTTATGGATATTATTACAGAGACATATGTTCATTAAAATTAAAACAAGGAAAGCAGGTCAAAAGATTTCAAAATTTGCCATTAGTTATTAACACTATAAACACTGGATTTCATTCTTTCGACCTATGAGGATGGTAAGCTTGGAATGGGATAATGCTTTGTTATACTCTGAATTTAAAATCTGCTTTTTTCATATGATAGCATATAATTAATGGCCTTATATGAATTCTTTCTTAAAGCTTTATGACCTATATTTCTTTCTTCTTAAAAATATACTTTAAAATACTTTTAACAGAGTAGCAATTGATAAGCACAAACATAAAGAGATTTTTCTTCTTGTATTTCTTTCCCCCCTACTAAGAGAGATATTTATATGTTAACATTGCTCTTCTCTAGACAGTATCTTGGTGCAAGAAAATAAATCTAAGAACTGGCCCCATGGGTGATATTTAAAGAGAAAATCTCCTCATGTTTCTGTCATGATACGGAGGCTTTCCATCTATTTGCCCATGTGTGAGACCCTACTATAAATAGTCTTCCTTCTACCTTCCCCAAGAGTGTCTTCATAGAAGAAAGGGGAATATCAGTCTCAATATTCACTTGATTCAGAATACCTCGGCTTATGCTTGGCACCTTATTATCAGTGTCAATTGTGCCCTTGAAAACGATGCAGAACTGGCATACCAGCTCACTGCGGTCCTATCTGAAAGTGTGTATTTTCTCTATTAATTTTTTTGTGGCATACAATAATGCTGCATTTTGCAAAGGGGTATTGCCCCTTTGTCTCATCTCCATCAAAAGTGAGCTTTAACTTCCATCACTGGCTAGTCTGAGTACACCCTACTGAGCCAATGTATCTTTGTAGAGAGATAAATGGCAATCTGCCAATTAGGCACCACCATTCTACTACATTAGAACTAAGGAGATAACTTTTACTGTGGGTAAAGTAACAGAAGGGAAGATGTTTGGTGAAGAAAAATTGCTGACTTGTAAAACAGGAAAGCCTGCTGTCATCAAACTACAAGTGGACCAGATAGCTAATGTTCAGAGCTAGGGGGTGAGCCTGTGGTCCCAGCAAGACACAGGGCAGGAGGAATCAGAATGCTCTCTGGGAAGCATTTTTATACCACTGTCCTTTCATATGCCAAGCAGTCTACTTATGGCATTTTGTGTGTTGCAAAGGCCATAGCGAAACAAGCTCAGATAAGGTATCAGACACATGGAACCAGCAGGCTACCTTTCACCACCTGTGAAGGGTGTCAAAATGAGGTTTTCCTGGACGTGAGATGAGTCTTAGTTGGGTTAACCAGGAGGATAGCAGACTAACAGCAAGCAGTTGGATGTGGCTCCCTTGGAAGGCATGTACTCAGAACAAAGGGTCAAGCCTGACATCACTAACACACCCAACAAGACCCTAGGATGAAGAAAGGCAGATGATGTAGGCATCAGAGCGTGAGTAATCATCTACATTACAATATTTGCCTCAGAGCCGGCAGTAAATTGGACATGTGGCACAGAGTGATGGGGCAAAGCTTTGACAGACTGATGAACCCTGACGAGAGATTCTGCCTGCCACGGAGTGAATGCTGGTGCTTTCTGAGGACAATGAGGACTTGACTGATGCTGCAACACAGGTGTGAGACAAGGCCATCTTGCTGAAGAGAGAAACTTCTCCCAGGAGTGAGGAACGTTAGGAAGCTAGAGGGGTTTACTAGAGAAAGCAAGGGGGCTCTTAATCAATTGGTTCTTACAATTAAAAAGAGGCAAAGATATGTCTTGATATTGATTACAAGAGAAGAACATTGGAAATGGCTTAAGCAGCAGACAATAAACATGGAGCTGTGGTGTTGTGGAAGAAAATAAAGCAACTCTTTACGTAGTGGTATGAGGTGCCCTCCAAGGTGGAAGAAGCCAGATGCAGTGTGGATGCCGTTCAAAACAGTAGCATGAACAAAGAGGGACTAATATTTGCATATATGTGCAGCTTAGTATTGATGCTAATTGAAGGGAAGGTAGGGTGAGGAGGGGGCTTATGCTTCACTGTATAATCTTTTTGTTTTGGTTGTATTTTTTGTAAAATAATTATAATTTTTAATAAAAAATTTAGTGTGTGAGTGTTTTGCCTGAATATATGTCTGTGCACCACAGCCATGCCTAATGCACAAGGAGGCCAGAAGAAGATTTAAATTCCTTGGAACCGGAGATACAGACAGTTGTGGCTGTCAATGTGTGCTGAGAGTCGAACCTGGATCCTCCAGAAGAGTATCCGATGTTCTTCCCCAATAAGCAACCTTTCTAGCGCCAAGAATTATAATTTTATATACTTATTTAGGTTTTATCAAATGATCTATATGAGAGAGAAGTTTTAGAACTCTGTAATGCCAAGATGGGTTTCCCTGAAAGCAAATACCTTACAGCTTTTTGGTTAGCCACATAGCAGCTCAGCCATTCTGTTTGGTGACAGAGTGCTCTGATCTGTCACTTGCATATGTTCTGGTTCAGGTAGATGATGACTTATGAAAATGTGAAATTATAGAAGTCACATTCTGTGACATAGAATTCCACTTATTCTCGTTAGCCATATTAGCAAGTTTTAAGGAAACCTTTGTTTCCTAACAAAGGAACCTAAGTTATCATTTTTATCAATGTTCTGGATGCCAGTAATTGATGGGTAATGCAGCCAATACTGGGGTTTTATACTGAAGGACAGAGAAGAGTCATCTCTCAGGCCACCCCAGCCACTTTTTAGAACAGGTTAGTTCTGTGGAGCTTTTTAAAATTCAAACTTCTGGATAGAACGTGTGAATACAAAACCAAGTTAAGCTCTTGTTGGGGGATGGTCTTATGCACCGTGTATTCTGTGCCCTGAGATCAGGTTGCTGTCTTGACATGGGTATTGTCATGATTATTGAAGAATCTCCTGTATCAAGGTTGTGTAAAAATGTTCCCTAATTATCTCTGATTGGTTAATAAAAAGCTGAGTAGCCAATGACCGGGCAGAGGGGATCCTAGTGAGGGGTGGTGAGACAGACAGGAAGAAGAAAAAGGAGGAGGTCGCCACGAAGAAGTCACCATAAGGACAAAGATGGAGCAGAAGCTGCCAGGGTGAGACTTGATGGCAGATAAAAGGGGCATGTGGGTGGGAAATAGTCCAGACCAGAGTAGATGAGTTAGAATAGATGAGTATCCACCAGGTTAGAGTGCTTAAAGCTTGTTAAATAAATATAATAAATTTGTGTCATTATTTGGGAGCTAGGGAAAATAATAAAACAATTTTTTTCTTGCAAGATCTCCCTCCCAATGGGTTATTTACGAGACTGGTTATTTGTCCAAGGTATGCCAGTTTTCTCACATTGTTTAAAGCCTTTGAAACAAAATAAATAAATAAAATAAAATAAACCCCTAGAACTCTCTAATATAGATTTCTCAGTTTCCCTGAAGTGCCTAGAATTGTTTTCTTGTGTCTTCCTTTGAATCCCAGGAATGAGTCTTCTCTTAATACAACTCTACACACAAGCAGTTAAGCTGATTTAGTGTATCATGCACCACTGTGGGCTTAGCCATCATGGCTTTCTCTCATCCAGGGAATCAAACAATTATTCAGAGCCTGCTCGTGAAAGGAAATTCTGAAAGCCCAATTCTGAAAGCACCAGGCACTGGGGAGTTTTTTAAAAGTTCTGATTTCATTAAGGTTTACCAGTGAGGTGGGTTTGAAGAGACCAAAGTAAAGAAATTATGAACATAAATAGAATGTACTCTTTAAAGCAGGAACATACAGCCTGCAGCTTCACATGCTGCCACAAAAACATGTCTGTGGGGTAGAGTTTTTACTGGGGTTTTGTATAACACTATAATGTCTTAGAAGATATTTCACTTTGGGGGGTTAATATTGTTTGTTTTGCTTTGTTTTTTTGTTTTTGTCTTTTTGCAACATGGCTCCAGGTTTACCCTCTTAAACATACATGTACATTACACATGCACACACACTCTTCGTGAACGCTACACTTTAAATGGGCTATGTTTCCCTCCAGCTCAATAAAGAAAGGATGGAGAGTGATCATTCACAACTTTTTGGCTCCTAGCGGCAGTATCATTTCTTTAAAAAAGCTGGGAACATATAGCTCAGTTGAGAGATTAGTAAACAAGAGGCCCTTACAGTCTACAGTGACATGGCACGTCGGCATCAGGAAAAAGAATGACTGACTGCCATATTTCAAAGGTCATCATGCATGAGGTTCTCTTCAGGGGTCTGAGGGCATCTGGAAAACAACTGCTGTTGCATTCACTACCGACTCATTTGCAAGGCGCGGTAGCATCTGCCCACTTGATGTCACTCCAGTCTCACCACCTTGTGGGCCCTAAGTGTGCAGGCTACACTCATAAGATGACAAAGCAAGAGCTGAAGACCAGCAGGGTTTTGTCAAATGGATACTTGGATGCAGAGACACCTCAGAGCACTTGAGTTTACATGTCCTTGTCTCATTCGCCAGGCGCCACTGCTAGAACTGCTACTAGGTTCTCTTCTCTTCTTGACTCAGATTTTCTTCTCTGCTCTTTGAAAGAGAACTAAGTGAGGGATACTTTGTTAATATTTAAATAAGCATGCAACTTGTCCTGGACATGTCACAAATCAGCAACAAGTTGCCTCAAGTGTGGACTGTCAAGTGTGGAATGTAGAGAAAGAATGATAGGTGCACAATGGAGTCAGACATCTGCTTTCAACATGTCCCTTATGAGAGGACACAAGTTAGCATTACATTAGAGTAAACCATTAGATGTGCTACAGAAAAAATGCCCTATCACAGAAGGTATGTACATATGTTTTTTGTTGTTGTTGTTGTTGTTTTTTGAAGATTTTTCCTCAGAGGAAAGAAGGCAACATGCTAAAGATTCCATATTCCATTCTATTGACTCACTGATCTGATCAAACATTGATGTTGACAAGGGGTCTTGTGAATTTTTACTATTTTGTGTTTACCGGTGAATGCAATGTCCCTAAGCAGTTAACATGGTATTCTTCAGCATATTGTTCAGAAATCTACAAAGACAATTAGCTCTAATGATATCCTGTGTTTAAGAGTTCCTAAGACTTGGACTATGTGTTTTTTCCTATATCCATGAATCAAACGCTGATTATGTTTTAGGAAATGACAAATAAAACTGGTAGATGACCATATTTGTCTTCATAAATAGAAAGTACTAACAGAAGTTATACTAAGTAGAAGAAATTCACTAGGAGATAGTTCCTTAGCCAATCATAGAGCCAGGCATCCAGCATTTGGCAAGAACCCAATACAACATTCGGTGACTTGAAATATTATCATTAGTGTTGGACTGAATAAATTGACTATATAGCCAACCAATGCCTGCTTAGAAATGTTAGAATCAAAATTTTCTAGCTTGACAGTGGTTCCTCCTTCCAAACCAGTCATGACTGTCTCATGGTAGCATGGGCTTCTGATTACAGATTATGTATAGATGCATACCAGATAAGGATTTCCAAGAGCCAAGCAAAAACATTCACTGTTAGGTGAAAATCATGAGAGAGTTCTTTTGGTTACTTAATAATTTTCCAGTTAAAATACATAGAGAAGGGCTGGTGAGATGGCTTAATGGGTAAGAGTGCATGTTGCTCTTGCAGAAGATCTTGGTTTGGTTCCTAGAACACACACAATGGTTCACAAACATTCTTAACTCCTGACTGCTTCAGGCACCAGACATGCACATACATATATGCAGGCTAAACACTCATACACAGAAAATAAAATAAAATAAATCTAAGGTATGTACAAGAAGTAGATGAAACTCGAGTCTAGAGAGTCAAAATACCCTTAATAGAAGCGTAATAAAAGCTTGCTAAATTCTATTTGGATCTTATATTTGCATTTTTGGTTTATAAATGTCCCTGTATTTGTTTAGCTATTGCCTAAAGAATGATAGTATTGATTAAGTTCATAGAAAATTAATAGTGTGAGGAAAATTCAGAAAGGATAGACATCTACACAAGAGAAATTTCAATTCAGCAGTTCATAGACTCAGGTGAACCCCCTTAGCTAGCTTTTCTATATTTGGATGAAGGCACCATGCTTCTTGATTTGAAGATGAAAATCTTTACTTTCACTGTGGGTAAGTGATGGGATGACCTTGAAGAAGCAATTGACCTTATTTTGTTGAAAGTGCTACCAAATGGTCTTTCCACAATCTTTTTAGACTCTGATACTTGGTTTCATCTCATAGAGAATGAAAATTTAGTTGAGTCCCAACGCCCAATCTGCTAGAGCTTTTTAGAATTCTCCAGGAGGTGGAGAGGAGTGGCTTCCATTTTGCTTCCCAAAGCTAGGCTTGGAGTGTTTTATGATGCAAATGGGCCCTGACTCTAATTCAAGTTCAATAATAATTCTTGGCTGTAGATAGTTGACCTGTTTCAAAGGATTGCATTATCTAGGATTTAAAAAGATGGAATGAATTTAAAGCAAGTCAATAGAACTACCAACCCCTTTAATTAAGGATTAAAAAAACATAAAAAATGTTATTGGATGAATAAATAAATTGGAAATATAAAGGATTTTTAGAAAGCTGCAAATTAATGACATAGTAAGTGTTATTGGTTGGAGTATGTCTTTTGCCTCAAACTCAGCAGGGGCCATCTTTCCTTCCTACAGGGTACATCCAGAAGGTGATGAGTGTTTAGATTATTATAGCATCCTCTGAACAGGGTGGTAGGAAGGTTATCTAATGGTTATCTCCCAGTTCTTGTACCAGCTTGATGGTGATGCTGCCTGCAAGACTATGAGTTAGAACTGAGAATCAGAATCAGAAAGGGTCCCAGGCTCAGTCCACTCCGACCCCACAGCAGTTTTTCTTTAGGTAATGCAGGGTTTTAGGGCTTTTTATAAAAAGCATTATTCCATAAAAGGGAGTAAACATATTTCTTCCTTTACAACCATCATATTTAGAATGATGGTAGACCAGAGCAGCCATCTTGGACCATGGAGTGGGCATGGACTGCAAGGTGGTCTTCAGCCTAGATGCCACAGAGTATGTCAAAAGTAAGTATAGTTTCTGACATTGTTGCTGCCATTACAGTCCTAGATGGCCTTACCTCTCAGTTTCTTTCATGTGAGATATAGATAATCAATCTTGTTTAAAAATCTTATTTTCAGGGCTTTGTCACTTGCAGTCAAAGCTAGCTCTTAAACTTGGTGTCTTCAGATAGTTACTGTAGATGCCAAGAAGCAAGAAACATCTATGACAGGAGATGGTGAACTAACAGTCTTGGGTGAGGCTGAGGTTGGGGTCTAACTCCTTTCTTCTGTGAAAGAATTCTATTTTCAGCTCTCACAGAGGCATTGAACCTACCCTATTTACTCCCTGTTCAGATTTATAGAAATGAGCTATGACATATGACTTTGTGCTCTCCCTTCCCACTGCTCCAACAGGAAATTGCTTTACTTCACCAGTAACAAAGTGTGATGCCCTTCTATTCAGGGCCTTGCCTTCAGGGCAGTAAAATGTAAGTCTCACAACATGGGCTTGTGAGGTAGTTCAGAGGATATAGGTACTTGCCAAGCAAATCCTGACAATATGAGCTCAAATCCAGATTCCATGGCAGAAGGAGAAATCCAGGTCTTCAAATTTTTCAAAAATTTCACCTGATTTCCACAATGGACCATGTGGTGGCACACACACACACACACACACACACACACACACACACACACAAAGAGAGAGAGAGAGAGAGAGAGAGAGAGAGAGAGAGAGAGAGAGAGAGAGAGAGAGAGAGACCAGAAGCAGGTGCTTCTTTGGAAAGCCAACAGCAGCTGGCAAAGCCACCCTTCTTCAGCTCTGGGGTTGCTTCTGTTTATTTGAAGTTCTTGGGATATTATGTAATGAAAATTTGCCTTAAAAAGATATTCTAAATAAAGTGACGTACTTGATGACATCAGGCAAGTTAGTGTTATTAATACAAAAATTCCTCAAAAACTTCATGTGAAATTTCATTTGGAGAGAAAGTTGAAGTTTACATTTAAGCCCCTTGTGCAAATGATACCTAAGCTAATTGTCCTGGCTTCCCTGATGATACAGTTAGAGAATCAGACCTGGGGTAGAGTTTGAAAATTTTTGGCTGGAAGTAAAAATATTATTTTTATACAAGATTGCTTATCTGGGGTTGGGAGTGGGAGGAAATGGACAGAGACTGGAAATTGGTGGGGAAGGGAAGGACCCTGGGAGTCTATTGGGCTGACCCTAGCTGAGATCCTTAACAGTGTGGAACATGGAGCCAGAAATTGTCACCTCCTGTAGTCAGGTAGGATTTCCAGTGGAGGGAAGGTGACACCAACCCACCCATAAAACCTTTGACCCCAAATTTGTCTCGCCTGCAAAAACTGCAGGGATAAAGATGGAGCAGAGATTGAGAAAATGGCCGACCAATGATTGGCCCAACTTGAGACCTGCCCCATGAGAGAGAGCCAACCCCTGACACTATGAATGATACTCTGCTATGCTTGCAGGCAGGAGCCTAGCGTAACTGCCTTCTGAGAGGTTTCACCCAGCAGCTGATGGAAACAGATGCAGAGACTCACAGCCAAACAGTAGGTGGAACTTGGTGGATTTTGTGGAAGAGTGGGAAAAAGAATTGAGGGAAGCAGAAGTCACCACAAGAATACCTACAGAGTAAACTAACCTGGACCTATGGAGGCTCACAGAGATTGAACCACCAACCAAAGGGCATGCATGGGCTGGACCTATACATACACATATGTAGCAGATGCGTATCATGGGGGTCCCCTAACAACAGGAGGAAGAGCTGTCTCTGCCTCTGTTGCCTACCTTTGGATCCCCTTTCCTCAATGGAGGAAGATGCCGTTAGTCCTGCTGTGACTTGTGGTACCAGGGTGGGTTGGTAACCCTTAAAGTCCTCCTGACTGGGAGGAGAGGAGGATGGGCGCTGGAATCAGTCTGTAAAGTGATTAAATAAATAATTTTTTTAAAAAAGCTTTGTTTATCTGTATCTCACATGAAAGAAACACAGAGATGACGCCATTCAAGACAGCTCCCACAGCAGCAATGTCAGAGACAATACTTATTTTTACCATAGTCTGTGGGTAGCATCTAGGCTAGAGACCATCTTGCAGTCCATGCCTACCTTCAAGATGGTCCAAGATGGGTGCTCTGGTCTACTGTCATTCTAAGCATCAGGGTGAAGAAGAAGGAGAGGAGAAGTATATTTCCTTCCTCCCAAACGGAGCCCCTGGACTTAGCACAAAACTCCTTTTCATTCGGTTCATTGGCCAAGATGAGTCATGTCCTAAGATGGCTGAAATAGCATCTTTCAGCTGGAGAACAGTCAGTCTACCTTGTTCAAATAAGTTGAGGGTTCCTGTTACAAAGAAGTATGGAGAAGATTGGAGCAGACCACTGACACTATCTGCTACAGTGAGCCAACACTAGTGACCCACCCCATGCCTACAGCCGCATGGATTAAAGTTCTCGCTGTCAGTCTGCCCTCATTTCAACCTCACATTTTGTTTACCTTGCTTTTTGGAGATCAGGCATGGCTTGGCTTCAGTGGCTTATCTTAAGCTCCTCCGACCACAGGTTACTCCTGATCTGATCATTCAAGTATCAGCCGAATCTTGTGCAAAGCCTGGGGTCTTAGAGATGCCACATCACAGCTGTCCCCTTTTTCATACAAAATTCAACATCTAGTTTTCCTTAAGGACCTTGCCCCCGAGTGCTTACCAGGTTCCAGTAATTAAATGGTCACAGTAGAAGAACAAACACACATTTTTTTTCCTGCCTTGCTCTGATACCTCTTGAAATCAGACTGCCAAGCTTGATCATATCTACCTCTCGGACCCCTGCCTCCTCCATGAGCACATCCATCCCTGTGGGTGAATGCATTGCACAACTGATTAGTATTCCCACTACAATTATTTGGGTGGTCTATCTCTCTAGGTCAAAGGGTCCTTCAGACCAAAGGATGTAGTCTCTTGATTTTTTTAATTGAATGGTTTCATCATATAACTCTTTTCATCCCACTTTGTTTTGGAGTCAGCCCTGGAAAGGGGGAGGGGATGAAGAGCCACATGGGAAGGTTAGAGGGGAGGCAGCCAGGATGCTGGATTCTTCCTGGAAGAAAAGTAGGACTGACTATTCGCTAAGCAGTCTGTACATGCCGTGGGAGTGGGGATGACCACTGGGTGTCCTGTTTCCAGGTGCAGGTCTGAGCCTCAGCTGGCTAACTGTTTGTTGTTCTCCTTGGCCCCCCCCCCCCATGGTAATTTCTTTTGCAGCTAAGAAAAGTAGAGTTTTAATTGTGCTTCTGGGAGTTCCACAAAAGCCCTAGTTGTACCTAATGATGCTATTTAAACATGATGTATAAGCGTGACACACCACGTAGTTGAGACACTTGCGAGTGGAGAATGACAGCAATCTTTATTTGAATTCCTGACAAGCTTGCCTGTGGTAGTCTTGAAGGTAGGGGCTGGGGAGTGTAACGTTTTTGAACTTGATTGAATTAGCATACTCAATGGGCGCTGACTCCTGAGGCAGGGTATCTAATGGGGTCACTCAGCTCTGCCCTTGTCTAATGAAGACATAAGAAGTATGCTGGTCAGGTTTTTAAATACCACTCAAGTGACAGCGATAGCTAATGGGCTAAAGAACCCATGAGAGGATTAGTGCTTAGGAGCATCTGAGGTGATGAACAGGGCCCCATGGCGGGAGGTTCCTAGTGGATAAACGGTGGCCACCTGCACTGGTAGCCCTCAGGCCAGCCACTGTGAACTCAGGAACTTAGCCACCATTGTTTTCTTTCTTCCATTCATTTGTTCAGCAGATATTTTTCTTTTTCTTTGTTTTAATTTATTTTTTATAATTTATTCAGTTTACAACCCGATTGTAGCCCCCTCCCTTGTTTTCTCCCGGTCCCATCCTCCCTTCCTCTTCCTCCCTATTCCCTTCCCCTAGTCCTCAGAAAGGGAGAGCCCTCCTCTCCTTTCCTCTGACCCCAGCCTATC
The DNA here is from genome assembly GCA_028658305.1 of Pachyuromys duprasi. Lineage (NCBI taxonomy): Eukaryota > Metazoa > Chordata > Mammalia > Rodentia > Muridae > Pachyuromys > Pachyuromys duprasi. The sequence goes on from CM053764.1 coordinate 128,376,629, forward strand.
AAGTCTCATTAAGACTGTCTGCATCCTCTTCCTCTGTGGCCTGGCAAGCGCCCCCACCAGGGGGAAGTGATCAAAGAGCTGGCAACAGAGTCTATGTTAGAGACAGCCCCTGCTCCCCACCATGTGGAGACTGAGCTGCCTATGGGCTACATCTGAGCAGGGGTCTAGGTCCTCTTCGGCTCTGCTGGCCCTTTCTGGGCTCAGATTTGTTGGCTCTATTGGTCTTCTTGTGGAACTCCTGTCCCCTCTAGGTCCTTCTATCCCCTCACCCCTTCTTTCATAAGACCCCTGAACACTGTTCAAAGTTTGGCTGTGAGTCTCTGCATCAGCTTCGATCCTCTGCTGGGTGGAGTCTTTCAAAAGACATCTATGGTAGGCTCTGGTCCTGTTTCCTCTCTTCGACTGCTTCCAGTGTCTATTCTGTTTGCCCTTCTGAATGAAAATTAAGCATCCTCTATAGGGTCCTTCTTGTTGTTTAGCTTCTTTAGGTCTGTGGATCTTGGTACGGCTATCCAGTATTATATGGCTAATATCCACTTATAAGTGAGTGTATCCCATGTGTGTCTTTCTGATTTTGGGTTACATCAACTCAGGATGATCTTTTCTAGTTCCATCCATTTGCCTGCAAATTTCATGATTTCCTTGTTTTTAATAGGCGAGTAATATTCCACTATGTAAATATACCACAATTTCTATATCCATTCTTAGGTTGCGGGACATCTAAGTTGTTCCCAGATTCTGGCTATAACGAACAAAGCTCAGCAGACATTTTTCAAACTCTTCCTTTGTTCAGTGCTGGAGACTTACAGACAAGCAAGAAATAATTTCTTTCTTTATGGCTGTAATTACGATGTTACAATAAAGGACAACACAGGCAATGGTAGAATAAATTAGTGTCCACGGCAATGTGTCATGTTCACAATTAGGGAAGCTTACTGGGGAAGCCAACAGAGAGGCTGGAATTCCCAGGGTGGAGAGGAGTTAGCTCACTGGGCAATGGGGAGAAGAAAGAATTTTCCAGGAAGAGGGAGCAGGTGTAGAGCTCTCCAGGTAACATGAAATAAACCACTGCAGGCATGGGGGTAGCTTTGTTAAAACTGTGGTGCAGAGGGCGTGGGGTAAGTAATGAGGCTAAAATTGGATAGGGCAGAGCGGGGTGGGTGGTGGAAGGTTTCACAATTCATTTGGAACTTGGATATTGTTTTTTTGTGTGTGATGTGGCAAACCCACTTTTGAATGTGGGTGCAGGAGGAAGATTGAAAGGTGACAGCTGACTAGAAATGAAGCCATTTTCTGTTTGAGGGTCATATGTTGGGGAAGGAGCTAGATGTGTTCATTTTTGCCTTTGAATTTAAGACAATCAGAACTTGTCTAGGTGGATGAGGTCTGGTAGTCAGTTGGGTATAAGAATTTAAAATCCAAAAGACAAGTTTGAATGGAGGGTATAGATTTGGGAATAAACTGTGAAAACCAACAAAGGCCTTCCACCATGTTCATAAAAATGAAGAAATATTTTTTTCTTAGATTCAGATGCAGAATGACACAGGGGCTAAAAGTTCTGACTCTAACTAGTTCTGGCTTTACACCATTCAAGTCACATGAGCTGAAGGCTCCGACTTATGCCTGAGTGTAAAATTTTTCATAGATAAGCTGTGGGTATAAACAATGTTATTGCACAGCAGTTTTTAATTAAAAAGGTTGTGTGTGTGTGTGCGCACGCGTGCGCGTGTGCCCATTCAGGCTAGAATAGTTTGCTGAATCCCCTGAAACAGGAGTCACAGGTAGTTGTGAGCTGCCCAGTAAGAGTGCTGTAAACTGAACTTGGGTCCTCTGAAAGAACAGCTCTTAGCCACTGAGCATCTGTCCAGCCCCTCCACAGCACTTGTGTAAGAGCAAAATAAGATGATGGATGTAAGAGTTCAGGAAAGAATAAGAACTTGGGTTGTGCTTTACTTGTCTTTGTATGGACTCTGCCTAAGAGGGCAAGAAACATTGTTTGGCTCTGAGGAGGACTGAAACTTCGTCACACAGTTGAAGCTGATGTATCGATCAGCTTCATGTACAGGAGATTCAGATAGAATGTTCAAATGCACAAAGGACTTCCAGAAGAAAAAGAAGTTAGAATTGCCCTGTGGGGTCTTAGGGGTTGGGGTGGGGTTAGGGGGACAAACAGGAGGAAGTGGCAGGAGTTGCAAAAAGACTGACCTCAGTGAGTAGTCTGGGATGCTTCTAAGGATAGAAAAGTTTGGCTCACTGCCCACGCCCCACCCCTGGGTAAATAGCAATTCCATCTCTAAATCAGAGACCCCATGACTGCAATGGGGTGAGTCATCCTTGTTACTGGGGATGGGAACAGATGTAGTCTTACAAACTGTCAGGATTCAGCTGATTAGAATAGGATGTGTATTTAGGGCCCAGGGACTTCGGCAAAGTTCATAGATGGGAGTTCATGAACATTACTCTATAACAGTAATATTCATACTTATTCTCTAACCATAAAAGAGGTTCTTCTCTGGGTAGGTTGAATCTAAGATGCTTTAGGGGAAAATGGCCTTTTACAAGGAGCGGTACTCTACAACTACCTGGCCCCTGTGTCCCAGAGGCTCAGAGCACAGGGTCAGGGGTAAAGGAAACACACTTTCAGAGTGATGCTGTGAGCTTTTGTTTCCCATTGGCCCCTCTGGTCCCCACAAAGCATCTTTTTCTCTCACCTCACCAGCTGAGAATCCCTGCCCCCAGCTTTCCATTCAGGGTACAACTTTATCAAAGGCATGGTGCTAAGTAATAAATTAGAGGAGGGAAAGATTTTCAAATTCCTCCCAGCCTGGGTTTATTTCCTGGTAGTAAAATGGGAGGAAAGTAGAGTGCAGCACTGTGATTTATGGGCTCCCTTCCCCCCAGAGGCTTTCTAGTTGCATCTTTGTGCTGTGTTTGACATTTATGATGTAAGGTATTAATATCTTGGAAGAGGAGCTGTTGTGCTAATTATTCAGACCCGCTCTGACAGTAAACTGGTGAGCAGCACTCATATGTCAGATCCCATCTATGCATTAAGTCCTTCACCTAAAATAGGTGGGAATTACAAGGCACTGTGGGCCCTAGTTGTAGAGAGTTCACAGAGTATCTACGGGATATATTAGTAAATCAAACCTGATGAAGCTGCTGAGAAGTAAGCAGTACCTGCTTGATAAATAGCATCCACAGGAAAGGCTTTGAACCAAGATGTGCCAGGGACACACAAACAAAAAGAGAGAAGATACAGATCCAAGAACTAGCTTTTCTTAGTCTTGAAAGAAAAACACTTTCGTCCTCTCCCAATTCTTCAGGTGTCAGATGTGCCTTGCTTCCAGCAGCTATTTGTAATATTAATCATCTTAACAGTATCAAACAGACTGGCTTTTTACACTTGATAAATTTTTGATGTCGGACCTCTGAAAAATGCAGCGGTGTAATTTTTCCCCCTTGAGTTTCTCCCTAGAAGCCAGGGTTAATTTGCAGATGCCAACACATGACTAATGATTTTATCTCAAAAGATTAATACACATTAAATGAACACGGGGCAGAGGACTCCCGGCTAGATAGCCTTCCTGCATGAGAGATGCTGGGTTTTATGAGTCTGATAGACAGCTTCACAGGCTCACTGTGGTCTCCTCACAGGGATGGGGTTGGCTGTTAATTGGTCAGCAAGTCAGCCTGTTGAAGCTGTCTGCTCCTTCTTCCTTGCCAAAGAACACTGACTTTGTTCAAAGAGAACTGTACTCAGCCCCAGTTGGTAGGCTGCCACTGGCTGTCAGTAGTGGTAAGCTGAATTTCCTTGGCTGTGATTGGTTTAGAGGGGAAAAAGTATCTTATCTCTAGCCCAAGCAGTGCAGGGAGGAAACTGGAAGATTAGAGAAGGAACAATGTACTCTGAAAAAGAAGTAACAGGAGATAACCGTGTGAGAATTACTCCTTTTGCTTTCTAATTTCCTTCCTGCTGTTGGAAATGGTAGTGTAGAACCTGGCACCTGTAGCCAACAAACATGTTAGCAGCTGAAGGGAGACCATAGCCAGGGCTTACATGGCAGAGGAACAAGATGGAAAGAGCCTGGGCTCTCAATGACATCACCAAGCCTGTTTATCCTAAGTGGCGATTCTGAGTGGAGTGTAGCATCACCAAGACCATCGGTTTCTTGATCAAAGTATTCGTTGAAGCTTTTTCTTAAAGCTGTTATTAGAATGCCTTCTCCCATCAGGTGTTTGGCTTTTTATGGTTTCAGTTACCCACAGCCAACTGTGGTAAGAAAGTATTATAACAAAACATTGCAAAAATAAAATAAAATATATAAATGTGAAGTGAAAAATTTCCCCCAGAAGCTATTCTTACGTTTTAAAATTCATGCCATTCTGAGTAGGATGTGAAACCCCACGGTGCACACTGGAATGTGACTCACACCTCTGCCCAGCATATTTCATGGACACAGTCATCCAACGTGTGCCTTTGTGTCTGCTTCTTCCACTTGAGGGCTTTTCAGTGCTGTTCTGTGCTGTAGCACTCCATCACTGCTTATGAATGGATATTTCACATTCATTTTCACAGTGTGTGTTTCTTATGTGTTTCAATACTCTTTAAAAATATGTATATTTAAAGTTATATATGTTTTTGTTTGTATGTATATGTGAGTTCTGTATGTATATGTATATGTGAGTTCTGTATGTATGTGAGTTCTATATGTATATGTGTATGTATATGTTTATGTGAGTTCTGTATGTATATGTATATGTGGCCGTTGGAGGCCAGAAGAGGTCATTGGTTCCCCTGGAGCTGGAGCTACAGGTAGTTGAGAGCTGTCTGGCATGGATGTTGGGAACTGAAGTTGGATTCTCTGCAAGAGCATTAGACAGTTATCCACTGAGTCATCTCTCCAGCCCCAAAATATTAAAAAAATGTGTTTGGGGAGGTGGTACTTGAGTGATGGCGCCTGTGTGGAGGGCAGAAGTAAACTTGTGGGAGTTGATGAGGACCCTGTGAGTTGAAATAGGGCCACCAGACAGCAATGACCCTTAACTTCCCCAACCCACAACATACACTTTTTCTGAGACAAGCTTTCACTATGTAGTCCACATTGGAATTGAACTCGAAATTCCCTTGTTCAGCCTCTCACGGGCTGGGACTGTCCATGTGTGTCATCATACCCAGCTGTCATAACAATTGCTGTGCATTTGTTTCAAGTCCTCTTCCACACTAGGGCAGATGTATGACTATAGAGATTCTCTTAGGTTTTAACCTTTCTTTCACATTTCTTTTTGCCCATTTTGGTAGATTTTCTTGACTGTTTTTCATCCCTTTTGTTTGTCACAGACAAAAGTGTTTTGTTGTGTTTGATTGATTTTATTGTTTGTTTTTTAAGCAACAATCCTTTCTATGTCTAGGCACTCTTTCTTGTCCTCTAGATGTTCCTTTTTAAAAATAATAAGCCTGTTTTGTTTTCGTGTCAACTAGTTCACAGCTAATGAACATCTATTTAGATGCCCTAGGCTGATGAAAGGTGTCTCCAAATGTCCTGCCAAGGAGGTACAGGGCGTCTCCTCACGTAGACACATCCATTATGTTCTGAATTAAGCAAAACTAGGTTCTTAGTGAATGCCTGGCCCAGTGTGTCCACGAGGTCTGTGTCAGGACTTTTCCTGGCTATGAGTCAGCCAGATTAACCTGGTCTCTTTGGGGTGGAGTAAGTCTCTTAGTTTGGTACTGTGCTTTCCAAAACAAACTCCTGCATGCTGTACAACCGGTCAGATGCCAACCTCAGTGAACTTTCCTTTTCATGGGTTGTACTTCTTAAAGAAGTTCGAGTTTTCTCAATTTACAGAGAAGATTTGTCCTGCTAAGGTCTTTCGATGGATGACTTTTGATAAAAACATCCAGTCATATTCCAACCACCACAGTCAAGACAGAACAGTTTCATTAACACCCAATGTTTCCTCGACCCCTTTCCACAGTCTCCCACACTAGATTTCCTCAGGTGTTTTATCATCAATCCTTGGAGTGTTGTCAGGGGTGCTGGTCATATCCCTCACCCCTCAGCTCTGCTGGTCTAGCTTCTCATGAGCTCCCTTGGGGCTGAGAAGGATGCTGGGAGTTCTGTGGGTGGACCTGATGTGCTTTAGGACTGTGGGTGTGAAGTAGGGAGGCAGCTTGTTTGGCAGGTCAAATTCCAATGTCTCTGATTGCTGTGAGGCCAGGGTATAGGAATGCAGTGGGAGGGACTCCTTGGACCAGGTATTTCATAGTCTCTATTGACTAATCACACTGAGCACTGTTCTCCATCTCATTATTACTTGTCTTTTTTCTGTCTTCTACAAATGTAGGGTCTCCTGGCACTCCCCCAAGGTACAGAGATTGCTCTACTTACACTGTAGGCTTTTCAAGACCAAGCCCTTTACCCTGGCTTAGCCAATAATATATATTTTTTTTACTGTTGCCAAGAAATGCACCAAATTCAGTGTTTCTCACTGAAGGCTTTCTTCCTGGATACAATGGTATCCTGTTTTTATTTACTCCTGCCTTATTTCTTTATTGCCAATGCCATGTGACTGTCAGTGAGCAGAGGTGAACACATATGCTTTGTGTGCTGCCCAGAGAGTAAGACTTAAGATCCAGTTTGTAAGAACGTTGTCTCTGAAAGGGGGAGTTCTCCTCCCCTGCCATCTGCTCCTAGCTTATCAAGTCTCATCAGGACTGCCTGGATCCTCTTCCTCTGTGGCCTGGCAAGGCTGCATCTCCAGGGGGAAGTGATCAAAGAGCAGGCAATTGAGTTCATGACACAGGCAGCCCCTGCTCCCCTTACTCGGGAACCCACATGGAGACTGAACTGCCTATTGGCTCCCTTTCAGTGGTCTAGTAGAAGGGGGTGGGGGAAAGGAGAAGGAGGGTGGGACTGGGAGGAGTTGAGGGAGGGGACTACAATCAGTGTATACAATGAATAAACTGAAACAAATTAAAAGTTTATGCTATAAGAAATAAAGCATTAGCTTCTACTTCCTCTACCAAAACAAACAAACAACAAAACATAGTCGCATTATATGTTATTTATTTTCTCAGATGAAACATTTCTTCAGGAAGCCATGTGCATGGTGCCCATGAACAAGCCCTTCTAATGGCATGTACTTGGACTCTGCACTCAAGTTTCTTAGCCATATTAAACTTTAGAGTAAGATAAAGTTCTTAGTAAAAGAAACAGGACTTCCAAAGGAGCTCTGGTGATGGTTTGGAGTTCAGGGCAGTTTAAGGCATTCTGTAGAATGGCCTTCTAGTAGCTTCGCTCTGCGATTTCTTTTTAAGATGGGTGGCACAGATGGAAGTTACAATTGTTGCCAAGGTGAAATGTGGAGCAAGGCACCTTGATGTAGTTAACAGATTCAAAAGGAGTCAAACATCATGCTAAAATCTACTACGCTGGCAAGCACAGTCACTGGCTGGATGAACTGTGTGCATATGCCTTGCTGTTTGCCCACAGGTTGGTAACAGAGTGCACACCGATTGACTATTAAGTGAGTGGGCTTGCCACCTCCCAGGAGTGTTTCCCAAATAATTCCCTGTCTGATATCTGAAAACGAGGAGGCAGAGCTGGTGTCGCCCATGCTAGGTTCATAAAGGAAGGTCGCAGGTTCTCCTCACCCCCTTATTTTTGGCTTTTTTTTTTGAGACAGGGTCTCTCTGTGTAACCTTGGCTGTCTTGGACTTGCTTTAAGACCAGGCTGGCCTCAGACTCCCGGAAATCTGTCTGCCTCTGCCTTCCCAAGTGCTGGGATTAAAGGCACGTGCCACCAAGCCTTCCTTTAAATGAGGACTTTTACAAGATAAATACTTATGCCTGGAGATTGATCTTTAAGTGTTTTTCACATTTAGCACACACAGAAACACACACACACAGTACGGTCCAGCGAATGTTTCAAAGATGTCAAATCTTACACATCCCCTTGTATAAGTTGTACTCTTCGCTGCAACAGTTCTCAGTCAAAGGCAACAAGGTGCTTCAGAAAGTTTCTTCAGTCTTTATCCTAAGTGCTGCTTGACTTAACCTGTTACTTCTGTTAAAGTCTGTATGTCGCTCTTGAACACTGACTGAAGTGACCAGGAGCCATTAGCACCGTCAATCTTAGCACTCCTGAAGTGGAGGTACACAGTTCCCTGAGAGCCATAGGCCAGTCAGGGTTGCACAGCGACACACTATCTAACATAAATCAAAAAAATCTTTCAAACTGGTTATAGAGAATGTTTAATGGCTCACCTTGATGCAATAATTAATTTTTGTTATTCTTCACTGAGAATTTCAAGTTTGCATACAATGTATTTTGAACATCACAAACTCCCAGCTTCTCCCAGAACCCCCTTCCACATCTCTGCCAACTTCAAGTCCTCTCTTGGTCCATGGAGTCCAATTACTGCTGTGTACAAACACATGAACATTAACCTTTGAAAAGAAATCCCTTAAAGAGGATGATTTATTTAAAAAAATAAAAATCAAACCCCTCACTTCTCATTGCAAACTGTAGGTTGCTGCTGAGACACTTTCCGAATTTGGTCTTTGCTTTCCCTTTCCTTCCTTAAAAATTCAAATAAGGGTAGACAGATGTGGTGTGACATGCCTGCAGTCCCAGCAATAGGGAAGCTAAAGCGTGAGGATGGCAAGTTCAAGGCCAGCCTAACTCTCTTGTAAGACTCCATTTTTAAGGAAAGAAAAAAAAAAGAATGGATGAATGAATGAATAAATGAATAATTCAATAATTCAAGGAGAGGCTATCAAAACAGTCTAACTTACAAAGAGAGGTTTCCTGTGGGCAAATTTCTCTGGTGTGCGGGTAGTCGTCCCTTCTCCAGTAGCAGGGCAGGAACCCTATCCATGGGAAGGAAGGGAAGATAAAGCTGTCAAGTCTCCTGGGAAAGGCTGGACCTGTCTGGTCTTCAGTGGGCTGGTGTCAAAGCTGCGCAATTCCACCACCCTATGCTTTAAAAAAAAAATGTGCCTTTGGTGGGATCTCCCTCTGTGTTCCTCTCTCCTCTGTAGTGCCTGGGCACGTTGAAAAACCAAACGGGGTTGTTAAGGAGCTGAGGCGGGCAGTGACTTGACCTTCATCTCGCTGATGTTTGGTTTTATACAGAACTTCAGAGTTTGGGTTAACTCCAATGTGAGCAGTAGGGTCTAGCTCAGCTCTGTCATTAATCTCTCTCTCTCTGATCCAAAGAGGCTGCCAAGCGCTTTTACAGGTTCAGTTTTCTCAGCCTTTACAGGCGCGAAAACCCTAACACACTCCCTTTACATGAAGTAAGAGACAAGCCAGTGTGTGTGTGTATGTGTGTGTATGTGTCTGTGTGTATTTAATATCGGAAATCACAGAAATCTCTGCAATCACAAGATGAGGTCATTGCAGCCTCCCTTACCCTGCCTCAAGTTCCACACCCGGCCCTGCCCACCCAAACCAGCTGTTCCTGTTTCTGCTATGACTCACGATGGCACCTTGGACATCCGTGCACTGGGCTCCGCACCGGGCACACTGCTGGTTACTCGTCGACGACCCCTCCCTGCCCTTGGTGATGCCTGGCAGGCTTCCAGCAGCCACCCTCTCAGGAATTAGGTTCTGCTGGTACGGCCGGCCCTGTGATTGCACACTAAGTCACCTCATCCAACCAGGACTGTGAAGTCTCAGGTCAACACTGGGCAGGCAAGCAGACGAGCCCAGAAAGCTGCTAGTATGACACGCAGGGAGGTGTCCAGTGAGTTTGTGAATAACACGGAAGGGTGGGGCTAACACGAGCTTGCAGGTGGAGAACTGTAGAACTGTGTATGGGGAGAGTATACCCTACAGGTTGAGAGGGAAGTTGAGGCTTCTGGAGGTTGGGTATTAAGGCAACCACACGTGAGCCAGGAGCAATAAACAAGACAAAAAGGCTGTGCGTGAACGGCACGGCATTCGTGTCTTCCCAGGTTACTTCCTTGGCTACCGAAGACTGGTTGTTATGTTTCTCCCATTGTGGCGTCTCCCTTTGGCCCTCTGAGGAGTGTGGGCCGCTACACGCAAGGCTAAAGGAGGGTAGAGAGACCTGCACTGCCCTCTAGCTGCCAAAGCAGAAACTGCAGCAACAACCCAGACCCTGATTGGGGTTAGCCGATAGATTCTTTTTTTTTTTTTTTAAACATTTGGAAAGTTCTGTTATTTGAGGAGGTTCAAGCAAAGGTCAGCGATACGTGAAAAGATGCTCATAAGTGAAAAGGCACCATTCCTCATCTTGGGTATCTCAACACGTGATGTAGGCAGCGGATGAGTCTATACTATTCCTTGTTTCTCTCATCCCCTAAAGTACTATTCATCATGGTCAGTAGCAGCAAAAGGTGACAAGATCCTCCGCCGCCCATGTCAGCAGCCCAAAGCATTCCTTTCCGTTCTCCTGTAAAGTTCAGTTCTCTAAGTTGGTATTCTCCGGTTCCCAGCCTCACCCGCCAGAGAGCGGCATGGTGCCAGAAGGTAAGGCAGAATGAATAAATCCAAGCTGGGCTCTGATGCTAAAAGCTTAGTAACATTTTTCTGTTTCTAGGCATTGTCCTCCAACGGATGCTTCACACCCAGGTGTGGGTGGAGGGCCAGAATGACTATCCTCTCTCTGTGTGTGTGTGTGTGTGTGTGTGTGTGTGTGTGTATACAAACATGACAGGACAGAGAGAAATTCTTCATAGAGAACACTAGTCTCATGTTTAGCTTGTCTTGAGAAAAGGGAGACCACGGTGGAGAAAGAGATCCTCAGGAATAGGCAGAAGCTGGGGAAACAGGCTGTTGGTTGACAGGAGCGCTTAACCTGGAATCTGTCTGACCTGTGAGAGGTGGATCCAAGTCGACTCCCAAGAATCTTTAAAAGCTTATAAAGAGATAGAAGTTTTAAATACTATTAATATTAGCATTACATCGCTGTTTGTAATCTGTACTGAAATCCACGTTGTAGAAGAGGTAGTAAATTCATCATGACTTTGAGTTATAGCAAAAGCTTGGGAACCTAAAATGATTGTGGGTTAAAAGCACTAACACTCTTTCCAGACGGCTGGATATATACATTGGACAGAGATATTTTTAGCACAACGAGAAGCAATTTTTAAAGCCTATACTTAGAAGATAACCAAAGGAAGTGCAAAGTTTTGAGCTTGTGACTATGATAATAGTAGTCAGTAATTAACTTAATAGCACTGAACAAGAGATCCTGTCTCATACAAGGCAGGAGATGACGACCAACAGCTGAAGTTGTCTTCTGATCTCCACACACGCATACCATTGTCACACACGTGAGACGCACGTGCATGCGCACACAGAGAGATTTTTAAAAAACACCAAGAAACATTACAAAGTGAGTGAAGTAAATAATAGTAGAGAGGAACCAATATTGAGCTGGTCAGGAAGAAAAGACTGTGTGGTGAACTAAGCATTGTCACATTCTAGGGAGCTCACAGAGTTACATCACTCTCTCTCTCAGCAGCCCGACATGGCATTTTTTTTTTTAAACTTCTTTCTGCAGATGGAATAGCAGTTGCCAAAGTCATATCGCTTGTGGAGTTGAGATTTAAATCCTAGCTTCTGTCATTTCAAAGCTTATGTTTTTTTAAAAAAGGATTTATATATATATATATATATATATATATGAGTGTTCTATTTGCATGTATGCCTGTATGACACAGGAAGACATCAGATCCCATTATAGATGGTCATGAGCCATCATGTGGTTGCCGGGACTTGAACTCCGGACCTCTGGAAGAGCAGCCAGTGCTCTTAACCACTGAACCATCTCTCCAGCCCCCCAAAGCTTATGTTTTTATTCCTAATGGAAGGAGAGAAAATCAACTGTTTCCGTACCCAGGTTATTTAATGCTAAAGAAAAATGTGGAGCTCCTATTCCTTTACTTCCAATGCCCTCATTTCTCAGTTGTAGACACCAAATTTTTTCATTAATTTTTTATTTTTTTAATATTAGTTACAGTTTATTAACTTTGTATCCCAGCTGTAGCCTGCTCCCTCATTCCCTCCCAATCCCATCCTCCCTCCCTCATCTCCTTCCTGCCCCTTTCCAAGTCCACCAATAGGGGAGGTCCTCCTCTCCTTCCAACTAACCCTAGCTTATCAGGTATCTTTAGGACTGGCTGCAATGTCCTCCTCTGTGGCCTAGCAAGGCTCCCTCAGGGGGAGGGGAGGGTTGAAGAGCCAGCCATTGAGTTCATGTCAGAAATAGTCCCTGTTCCCCTTACTAGGGTACCCACTTGGATACTGTGCTACCATGGGCTACATCCAAGCAGGGATTCTAGGTTGTATCCACACATGGTCCTTGGTTGGAGATACAGTCTCATAAAAGACCCCTGTGCCCAGATATATTTGGTCCTTGTGGAGTTCCTGTCCTCTCCAGGTCATACTAACTCCCCCTTCTTTCATATGATTCCCTGTACTCTGCCAAAGGTTTAGTTATGAGTTTCAGCATCTGCTTTGATACACTGCTAGGTAGAGTCTTTCAGGTAGAGGCCCTCTGTGGTAGGTTCCTGTCCTGTTACTTGTTTTCTCCTACATCCAATGTCCATCCCATTTGTCTTTCTATCTTCTTTAGGTGTACAGATTTTAGTATGTTTATCCTATCTTATAGGTCTAGTACCCACTTATAAGTGAGTATATACTGTGTGTGTCTTTCTGCTTCTGGGATATCTCACTTAGGATTATCTTTTCTAGATCCCACCATTTGCCTGCAAATTTCATGATTTCCTCATTTTTAATTGCTGAGTAGTATTCCATTTTGTAAAAGTACCACAATTTCTGTATCCATTCCTCCGTTGATGGACATCTGGGTTGTTTCCAGCTTCTGGCTATTATGAATAAAGCTGCTACAAACATGGTTGAGCAAATGTCCTTGTTGTGTACTTGAGCATCTTTTGGATATATGCCTAGGAGCGGTATAGCACTATTTCTAGTTGGTAGACACCATATTTTCCAGAGTTGTGCAACATAGGTTTGGGATGGCTATCTGTTTCAGTAACCATAACACCATCCACAAAAGTCTTCAGGCCAACATCTGCTGACTCATTGTGCTGGTCAGGTTTTGTCTACTTGACACAAACTGGAGACACTCAGGAAGAGGGAACCTAGGGATCATCTCCATCAGATTGGCGTGTGGATAAGTCTGTGGGGGATTTTTATCCATTAATGATTGGTATAAAGACCCCAGCACACTTTCAGTGGTGCCATCCTTGTGCAGATGGTCCTGGGTTATATAAAAAAGCAAGTAGAGCAAGCCATGGGGACAAGTCAGTAAGCAATGCTCCTCCACGGTTTCTGCTTTAAGCTCTCACATTGAGCTCCTGCCTTGTTTTCCCTTCTCGATGGAAAAACAACCTGTACGCTGAGTAAACCCTTTCTTCTGAAAGTCACTTTTGCTCAGTGTTTTATCACAGTAAAGGGAAGCAACCAAAAACATTTACACAAGACAAAACTGTAAGATTTGTAAGTTCAATTTCAAAGAATTGAGACCTTTCCCTTCTCCGTTTTGAGCTTAAGCAATGACCTCCTCAATGATATTCCTAATTCCATGCCACACACAGTATTTAATGACCTTCATTAAATGGAACAGTGTCATGGGGCTGCTTAACACAAATCAGAGAGATGCCCCGATTTCAGACTGAAGTCTGAACTCATCAGTAGGGCCACCAGGTCTTCCGTGAGTAATCCACCTCTACTGACATCACTGGGATCTTGCTTGCCTCTGCTCATGGCACACTGGCCTCCTTTTTGTGCCATGGATTTACTGAGGATGAGATGCCTGAAGTGTTCTTTCCTGGAATCTGCCTTACATCTTCCCTTGTTTCCGCCTCCCTGTTACTTTAAGAACCACCATCTTGCCCCAGGTACTTTTCTTCTTTCTTTCTTTCTTTCTTTCTTTCTTTCTTTCTTTCTTTCTTTCTTTCTTTCTTTCTTTCTTTCTTTCTTTCTCCTCCTCCTCTTCTTCTTTCTCTTCTTCTCTTCCTCCTCTTCCTCCTCTTCCTCCTCATCTCCATCCTTCCTTTTTTTTCTTGTTTCTTTGAGACACGTTTTCTCTGTGTAACTGCCCCAAATGTTCTGGAACTTGTTTTGTAGACCAGGCTGGCCTCAAACTCAGTGATCATTCTGCCTCTGCCTTCTGAGTTCTGGAATTACCATGACTTTAGCTTGTAATTCTTAATAATCTGTGTCCATGCTTATTTTCCTCCTCCACTAAATGTAAATACTTGAGGGGTAACTCTACTCTCTTGTTCCTTACTGCTTTCCAGGTCAATGCTTGGCATATAGCAACTACAAAACATATTTTTTAAATAAATAAATGACCCATCTATCTCAAGATTCTTGATTCCAGTCTCCATCAGTAGCTCACTGTGGTGTATGAGTGTGTCACATGTGGAGATTGGAAATAGGAGGGTTGACCACCAAGGCTCAAAGAGTTGTCAGAATGAGGAAGTGGGAACAGGAGAGAAACAGAACACAGACTAAGAAGTGTGGGAAGGGGACTGGGGATCATGTCTGGGTCCTGAGCCAAATCTGCAGAGAATATTTCTTGATTTATCCACAAACATTTGTGATGGAGTCTTATTACTACACATGGCAGGAAATTCCAAATCAGTAGAAAAGAATAAAAGGCACAGAAGCAGAGCCCCAGGAATGGAGAGGACTCCTTGGACAAGGCACCTCCAGCTCAGCACTTTTTATGGATTTTAAAGAAGTTACAATAACATTCTCACCCTTGAATTTACTTTGAAAACAACACCAATCTTATCTGTTTTTAAGGTGGAAATTATTAAACCACAATTTTAAGTTCCGCTTTCTATTTGATCTTGCTTGTATATCTTGATCTTGATTTTATATTTTTAGTTGTGAGCCTAGCCTGTGTCGGCTGAGCCATCTCTCCAGCCCCATGGCAGATTTTAAATCAGCCCCAAACCCCCTCCCTGCCACTTTGTGCTCTCCATTTTGGTAAAATTAATAACTGAATAGAAATTTAAAATGCTAGTGGTTAATACAGGAAAATATTCACTAAAATTTACTGAACACAAGCATGTGAACCTTGAATGTCACCATACACAGGCTTTGTGAACCCGGAGGCCAGGTTCTGAGTTCTGTGTGTTTAATGTTTTAGGATCTAGGACATAGCAATTTCTCACCAAATGTTTGCTGGACAAATGTGCAAGCCTGTGCTGCTAAGCCAGGGACGTTGGCAACAGTTGTTGTCTTCAGTGTATTGGTAGGTGTTCAGTGAAAAATTAAAGGCCCAAATAGTGGGGAAATAGATAAGAGATGGAAACGCTAAGCACCCAGGAGTAAATGGTCTGTGAAGAATGTACCTGTCCTGGCAAGTTCTTTGTCTGTTTGAGAGAAATTAGAGTCATCTGCAAAGAGGGAATTACAATTAAGAAAATGCCCTCACCAGATTGGCCAAATCTATGGGACATTTTCTTGGTCAATAATTGATATGGGAGAGCCCAGGGCACTGGGAGTGATACCACCACCCCTGGCATGCAGACATGGGTAGTATAAAAAAGCCAGCCGAGAAACAGGGTTTCTCCCTGTTTCCAGCCTCTTCCCCAGCTTGAGTTCTTTCCTTGAATTCTCTCAGTGATGGGGATATAAGCCAAATAAAGGCTTTTCTCAGTGAGTTATTTTTGGTTGTGGTACTGATCACAGAAACGGGAGGCAAATCAGCACAGCAGCACTCAGCAATCCAGAGAAGGGTTAACCAGAAGGAATTGGGAAGATTTATTCATACCATGTTTGTGACCAGAGAAGACAAAGAAGATTATCAGAGTCCATTTTGCCAAAGGACTGAAAATTTGGAGAATAGATCTGAGGCAAGAAAGCACAGTGAGCAGGCCTTGTGCTGCTCAAGGCCAAATCCCTGAAGAGTCGGATTGAGAAAACTGCTGGTGAGGTACTGAATCTCAGGGTCTGCAAGACCTTCCTATGTGCCCTGGTGCCGGCTTGCTGGAAGAAAGTTCAGTCTGTTGTAGATTGTATACTATCTTCAGAGAGTTGTATACTGCCTTTTACCTAGGCTTATAGGCACAGCCTTAACTGTCCAAGCTGCTGAAGGATAGGGGCTTTGTTCCTTAGCTCTTGTGGGACCACAAATTCTTTTTCACAGTTAGAGTGCTGTTGTTGAGGACTCATTTTCAGAGGCTGTGTCCTCTGGCCCAGGTACTGACAAGGAAAGGAAACACACTGTTGGTGTCTGTGGAAACCGATCCTTTCCAACAAGGATTCGCTGGTGGAAACTCACCAGGCCTCCATCTCAAGTAACAAAAATGCAGGAAGAAACTGGGGTGAAGAGTTAGGTTTATTTTTCATACTTGCATTTGGCAGCACTGGGTCTAGAGCTGCTGCTGGGTTCTTTTTGATATTCCAGGGCCCCCTTACATTCCCACTCAACTAGTTCTCATGCTCTTGGGACTCCATGCCACATGCTCCACCTCCAACATGAAGTTTCCAGAAAGAATGACAGATAAGGGCAAAGGACTCAGTCAGCTCCCGCTGTGGGCTTTTAAGAACTGTATCAGACATTTTCTCCATTGACTTTTGCCCATACTGCATCAGCAAGAACGATGTAACATGGTCATTCACAGGGGCAAAGGGGGCTGGGAAAATGTATTTCCAGCTGGACACATGTCTACAGTGGGAGAAATTAAGGTTCTGTCAGCAAAGAAAAGGAAATGGACATTGAGCTGGCAAGTGGCAGTGGCTGCCACGTTCTGTCTCATTTTGCTATTTTATCCAAGATAATGTGTGGGAGAGTGCAAACAGAATTTCAGTGGCAAGCAGAACTAAAAGCTTGTCTCCACTCATTTACCAAGATGTGTCTGTGACTTTGTGTTGGTGTTTGTTAGTATGTGTTACAGTTTCACTCCACTGGAATAAATCTGATTCTGATCATACTGTATTCTTGGACAGCATATCCATAACTATCATATAACTGCCTCTAACAAGCAATTTTTTTCCTGGAAAAAGGGTTCTTACTAGTTTTGTAGACCAGGCTGGCCTCAAAATTCACAGAGATCTGTCTGCCTCTGCTTCCAGAATGCTAGGAATAAAGGTGTGCTTCTCCATACCTAGTTAACAGCATCTCTTTTTGATATAGGGTTTCTCTGTGTAGCACTGAGTGTCCTGGAACTCTCTCTGTAAACCAGGTTGGCCACAAACTCAGAAATTCCCCTGCCTCTGCATCCCCCCCCGAGTGCTGAGATTAATGGCATATGCCACCATACCTGGCTCATAGCCACTCTTTATTACATTTTTCCAAGTCTTTTTTCTTCAATTAATGATTACATTTACATTAAAAAATTTTTTTGTGAGAGCGTTTGTAAGTGTGTGTGGATGCAGGGCACCACATGTGCCGTAGTGTGCATGTAGAGATCAGAGGACAACTTCTGAGAGTCCTCGGGGTCCTGAGGATCAAGCCATGTCATCAGGCCTACTGTAAGCATGTTTGTTCATGGAGCCATCTTGGTTACACTTTGACTTCTTGATGAGGACCGCCATCTCATTAGTGTCAAGTAGCTCAACACTGACTTACTTCTAACGCTCATGTTCTCTTATCTGGATCAGTCCCCACCTGGTAATTCTACAGGTTCTGGAGACCAGAACTCTCATCCTTCTGTGTAGCAGGGATGGTAGGCCATCTCTCCAGTGCCCCAGGGTCTTATTTCAGTCATCATTAACATCAGCATCACAACGCTGAGAGCCTGTTATATCTACTCAGCGTTCACACCAACCACAAGTTCCACATGTTACAGATAGGAAGCACATACAGAGAAGTTAACAGACTCACCCAGTCTTACAAGTAACAAGCAGCAAGACCATGATAAGTTTTCTTATTCTTAAGGCTGCACTTCCTGGCAGAATTCTAATTCCTAAGTGTGCCAATTTCCCCTAATTTTTTTTTTGCAGAATGTGTATCCCCTATTAGTGTTGGATTTATGATCTGTAACCCTTCTCCTGAACAAAACCAGTAAAGCTTTGTCTGTATAAATGACCTATGTAAATGTCTCTTGGCATGACAATGGCTGGTGAGGAAATAGAAATTGCATTTTGCTGTCCTTGTCTGGTTTTCTCAGTAATGGATTATGTCTACAGGATATGAATTCAATCAGCTGGGAAAGCACAAGAATCATCATTAATAATCATATAGCTGACATCATATGGCTGCTGGTGTGACACACGGGAAGGGACACAGAGTTACCCATGTGACAGCACTGCCAAAGAAAGGTTTCACCTGCATCTAATCCTGAGGAAGCAATCAGACAAACACACATCAAAGGACGTTCTGCAAAGTAACTGCCTGGACTCTTCTAAGACATCAATGTCACCGAAGACAAAGAGGCCAGTGAGCCCTCTAAGATTGATGGAGACTAAAGAGACAGCGCAACAGAATGCAATGTATCATCTCTGCTTTGATCCCGAATCAGGTGGAAAATAGCTATAAAGGACATTTTGAGGACAAATGGGAAATTTTGGATGTGGATTGTTGGTTGGTGTTAAACGTTGATAGTGATGTAATGATTTTATGAAAGACTATCTCCAAAGTCTTTTCACTTTGGAGCTAGATGGTGAAATAAACAATACATGTATTTGACATATACATCCCAAATAATACAAATGTAACCAAATAGGAACAATTAACAAATTTAGGTAAATGGTAAACAAGTGATTATTATATTACCCCACAACTTCTCTTAAGGCCTGGAATGTTCGTATTTTTTAAAATGCAAATTAGAAATGGTTGGAATATAGAGCAGCAGGGTGTCAGTGCTTAGGGTAGAGCCTCTCCATGGGCTTTCATGGTAGCAAGCACTCTGGGTGAAAACACTGGGATTTGTAGTCCTCTGTGTCTGAGTTAACCCTTCCACTCTCAGTAGGCTGCTAACTGCCTGATGGATGTTCTTCTGCTCACCAGTGTGTTTACAGTTGCTCCTTGGTGTATATATATATATATATATATATATATATATATATATATATATATATATAAATTATATATATATATATAATTTCACTAATAATTCACCAATACTTTTCATTAAAAATATTTAGAATTGTTGTCTTCATTGTACCCCTCTTTACAAGGATAAGAGATTATTGCTTGGAGTTTAATCTTCATTCTTAAATTGGTGTAATCTTTTCTCACCATGTACAACCATTATTGCCATATTGCTCCTTGAAAACCAGTGAAGTCTCTTGGCTTCTGTTGGTCTTGATTATTGATATGACTTTAGGCAAAATGATGCAGCCATTCATATCGTCCTGTCAGCCCCATCAAGGAAATATTGCTTTCCAAAATTAAAATTGTGAATCAACTCACAGGAGGATGTTGTCAAATAAACAAAGAATTCTCACTTATATTACAGTGCTAATTTTTTGATAAACTTAATTCCTCTAAATGCATTTAGCTTTAATGAAGAGTAATACAATTTAATAAGAACAGGAAATGGAATCGTTTGTCTTCCTGATCCCGGGCACTGGGCAGATGTCTTCTGCTTAATGCTTTGCTTCAAGGTGCAGAAGTTTGTTTTTGCTTCCTTAGTTTTGTCCCCTTTCTCTCTCTCTCTCTCTTTGTGTGTGTGTATGTGCAGGCGACATGGGGAGTAATCCATACCACATGCTTAATTAAATCACTCATCAGGGGCTGGAGAGATGGCTCAGAGGTTAAGAACACTCACTACTCTTCCAAAGATCTTCAGTTCAATTCCCAGCAACCACATGGTGGCTCGTAACTATCTATAGTAAGATCTGGTGTACAGGCAGAATGTTGTATAAATAATAAATAAATCTTACAAAAAAAGAAATTATAAATCACTCATCAGACAAGAGTCTTTTTTGGTGAAAAGTTTCTGAGATTTGTTCCCACTTCTTGAGGCAATGATATTTATGTAACCCAATAAATTGGTAATTATTAATGTATTAGCCATGGTTATTTCAACGGTTAATGACATAAAACCAGATTCAAAATGAATTAAGCAAGAAGAGACATTTCCTGGTACAAACAATGAGGGAAGCCAAAGCTGCATATGGGTCAGGAGCTCAGGTGCCCGGGACTGAGGTCTCTCTTCATTTCCTGGCTTGAGCTTTATTCTTGAGTAAGTTCTCCCATTAGAGGTAACTAGGAAATGTTCATTGAACCACACACGCAGTTAACCACAGATACAGGGTGATCTTTGGATATTTTCAAATGGGCAAAGGGATCCAGCTTACCCTGAACTTGCATTTAGAATGTGCCTGTGTTTCACTCTGGTGATGTGCTTGGTTTGTTTTCATGCTTTTGTTTTGGTTTGGTTTTGTTTGTCACGAGGCCCCTGGGAGAGAGCAGAGCCAGGTGATTACTTGGTCAGTGGTAGTCTTTCAAGTGGCTCTAGGGTGAGTTTCTGAGTGCCCGTGGAAAGCGGGGTGAAAGCGGGGTGATAAGGGGTGAAGTCGTTTCCTATGAAGGGTTTTATAGATTACGAGGGGACCGTAGCACACTTTGAATGTGTCAGGGTGCATCAGCGTTGAAATGCCAACAGTTGCTGCCGGATGAGATAATTTCTCACAGAAAGACAGGCGAGCTCCAAAGTGCCAGTTCCAGATCCATGTTTTAAATTTTCCTCTTTTTAAAAAATTTTTATTTAAGAGAGTCTCCATAGACAGCCCAAACTGCCCTGACCTTGCAATGCTTTTGCTTCAACCTCCTGAATGTTAGATTACAGGCATGAGCCACTGAGCACCCAGCCTGGAGCACCCTATGGAGGGCTAGTCAGCGGGGCTCAGAGACAGAGTAAGGCAGCTACAGAAACAGTACAGTAAACTATTAGTCTCTCTCTCTCTCTGACTTCTCTCTCCTTCTCCCCCTCTCCTTCTTCTTCTCTTCTCCCCTCTATGTTTCTACAACTGATCATGCAAGCCAGAGTTATGTCAGAATGTTCCTCCATCTCTTTTCTACCTGATGTTTTTGTTTCAGAGTCTCATTGAACCTGGAGGTTTCATTTCAAGGAGGGTGGCTTCCCTGTAAGCCCCAGAGATCTGCCTGTATCTGCCCTCCAACACTGGGATATAGACCCCCACTGTTAAGCTTGCTTTTTAATGGAAACACTGGGATCTTAATTCACAGAAACTCAGTGCCATGTTCACAAAGCAAGCACTTTACAAATGGGGCCATCTCAGCCCCTTAGCTTTTCCTTTTTCTTTCTTTTTCTTTCTTTCTTTCTCTTTCTTTCTTTCTTTCTTTCTTTCTTTCTTTCTTTCTTTCTCTCTCTCTCTCTCTCTCTCTCTCTCTCTCTTTCTTTCTTTCTTTCTTTCTTTCTTTCTTTCTTTCTCTTTCTTTCTTTCTTTCTTTCTTCCTGTCTGTCTGTCTGTCTTTCTTAACAGAGGGCATTTTAGTTAGTTTTACAGAGGTAAATTTTACAGAGGTAAAAAGTGTCTTATATGGTAAGTGAATGGGAATGTCTCTTGACCATGATTTCAATTTGCTAAGGCAGTAAAATGATCAATTCATTTAGGAACCCACGGAATGGCATTGCCATGGAATGGTTCTCATTCCCACCAGTAAGGAAGTCTTAGTACTCAACATAGACATCTAAAGGCTGCAGCACCAGGAAAGGCATTCAGACACTTTGTGAATACTCAGCAGCATTGAGAACAGTCTTCGTGTGTGTGTGTGTGTGTGTGTGTGTGTGTATGAATATATAGCCTTTGCATTTAGAAAGTTTAAGAAGCATCTTATACAGGATTGCAGGGATGCATGCATTCCAATGAGTCATGTTGTCTACAAAAGTTAACTATAAAGTTTTATCTATGAAAAAAAGAACCAAACAACAACAACAACAACAACTTTTGTTTCTATGAGCCCATGGCCTGGAAAAAAACCACTGCTGGTAGAATGCTCATTAAAGTGGATTTAAATTTCAAATCAAAAGTTATTGACTTCCAAAAAGGTAAACAAAGCTGGGTACCTAGAACCATCTGAAGTTATCAAATTACCGACTTACCTACTGTTATTTCTTTAATATTTTGTTTGTTAAACTAAACTATAAAGCATAATGCTGGAAATGTAACAGCAAGGTATTTGCCAGCAGCAACTTTCCACAGACATTTAAAATTTAATGGTCTGCTGAAAAATGGTGATGGATTTTGGTCTCCTTTGCCCCAAAGTCCTGGCTCTCATAAAAAATGTAGCCTACTTCGTGTCTGTGGGAAGGAAGGATTAGGATGGGAGATCAGATGATAAATTGTTTGCCATCAGTATCTGGCCTGAAGAACTTAGCTTAGCCCTATCACATTTCCATGTTTATTTATGCACTGCACCATTTGGGTATTATAATAAAATTTTTATCTGTCTCTGGAGGCAAAATTGAGTTATATATTAAATGGCTATTTTCTTTGTTTTCTGCTTAGGTATGCATGCAATGTGGTGGCATAGTCTATATTCTACACTTGTTTCGTTCCTGCAGAGAGAACATTTTTGCAGCTGACAGAGTAAAGACACCCATGCTTCCAGACTAAGAGAGAACATATTGGCAAGATAAAATACAGATGTTCGCTGTGTTTTCTCTACTTTGTGGTTGCTTTTAGTGGAGGTTAACTTTCAAGAGTATATTTCCTTGACCTTATTTAGACAGTTGGACATAGAATTTCACAGTAAATTCAAGACTGTAAAAGATAGTTTTCAGGAAAATAGTTCAAAATATTTTTAGTGAGGGAAAGCAACGTAAAGATTCATGCCTTCTCCTCAAACTTTCTTTTTATAAACTCGCTGAAATAAAGACTAAATCTCCTATACTTCTGTAGGGAGAAACTGGAAGTATATCTAATTTCCTTTCAAACGCTTTTATTCTTCAGTTAGAAACATAAAAAAAAAGTTTTCTTAGCACAGTCTAGGAAAAATGGAGACTTTGTTGTAACACAAAATATGCTATTCTAAATACACTTATATTTTCCTCTTTCCTATTCCAGGAAAAAAAGTTAAAAAAACAAAGAAAAACAAAATATAAAAATAGCTAACAAATATCAAAACACTATCATGGTGGATCCAAGATGGCGGCACCGGGAGGCTACTGTCTGAGGAGCAGGACAGCAGTGTCAGCACAGCGACCAAGAGACTGAACTATGGGACCTAAAACACCAGTGATTTGTGTGTTTCCCAGGTGAGAGGAAAACTCCATGGTATGGGAATCAATCGGGTCCATTCTCAGGTCACCTAGCTAAAACCCAGAAGAGTTCCCGGGTTCCAGCAGGTAGAGCCAGCACAGAGCCACACACCTGCATGTTCTGATCACCTTCCCAGGCTGAACTGTGGGCACCAAAACACCAGAGACTGGGATTTCCAGTTGCGAGAAAATCCCACAGTGAAGGAAGGAAAAGGGACTGACCTCTGGTCACCCAGTCAATCCCTGGAAAAGGTCCTGGGGAATGGAGGGCACACAGCCACCATCCCAGAGCGGGGCTCACAACCACCAACCCAGAGACCTGCTGTGCGCCTGACTCACCATCCCAGACCGAACTGCAGGCCCCAGGGACCAGAGACTGGGTTTCATTGTCAGGAGGAAACCCCACAGCTAGGGAAACAGCAGGTCTGAACTTACAGCACTCAGCTGACCACCTACCCAAAAAAAGTTCTCTGGAAAAGTTCCATGGTTCCGGCGGGCACCCAGTTGCCAGTTTGGAGCCACCACACGCCTGTGCCTGTGTGCTCTACATGCCACCCCAGACGGAACTGTGGACCCCCAAACACCAGAGATTAGGTCTCCCTGTTGAGAGGAAACCCCATGGTGCATGGAGGAAATATCTGGTCGGACCTCAGGACACCCAGCTCTGAAAAAGTTCCTGGGTCACCACAGGCTCCAGGCTCTAGTCTCCTGCTGTACACATGAGAGCTGCGCTCACCTGTCACTGGTTATGGTTTGGGTACTGGGGCACAGAACTCCAACCTCAGACCTACAGAAGCCTGGGATCCCCAAGATCAGCCCCCAGACACCGTTCCAAGGGGCAACCAGTTATCCCTAACTAAACTGACCGAACCACAGGGCTCCCAGGTTCTTCAAGAGGGCTGTGCCTAGAAAACAGTGTAAGAACAGCAGGAGCTCACTAAATTCAGAGCAAGAAACCCAACATCAGGGCAGCTGTCTCCAGGACTTCTCGGAGTGAGAGGAGAGTCCCTAACAAAGACCACAGTTCCCACTCAGGTCTATACACCTGACAATTTTTGAGAAACAGCGGCTATTCAGTGACCATACCCAAAAAGCAGAGGAGGCCTCCTTCAGGAAAAATCATCTTCCTAACAAGGGGATTCTTCCCACCGAGGATTCCAGGAAGCACCAGAAACTAACAGCCAATACCTAAGATAGCCCAATGGGTAGAGGCCAGAATAAAAGCTCAACCAACAAAAGAAAGAGCAATATGGCATCTCCAGAACCTAGTTATCTAGGGGTAAGTAGCTCTGGATACCCCAGCATAATTGAAATTCAAGAAGATAACCCTACAGCTTAGAGGAAACAAATAAAATGTGTAAAGAAATAGAGGAAGATAAAGTCAAACAGATTATGGCCATCCATAAAGAAATACAGGATGATAATGACAAACAGATTATGGCCATCTGTAAAGAAATATGGGAAGATGCAGCCAAAGAGTTTGTGGCTTTTAGAGAGGAAATAATTAAATCACTGAAAGAAATAAAACAAACAGAGGAATGTTCAAAAAAACAGCTGAAGGAATTGAAGGTAAAACAGGAAAATACAATCAGACAGGTGAAGGAAATCAACAAAATGGATCAAGATCTGAAGATAAAATTGGAAAAATTAAAGAAAACACAAATGGAGGAAAACATGGAGAGAAGGACTTAAGGAAGAAACAGGAACTAAAAAGGTAAGCATAACCAATAGACTACAAGAGATGGAAGAAAGAATCTCAGATGTGGAAGATACAATGGAAAAAAAATCAATGTATCCATCAAAGAAAATGTTACACAGACTGTCCAAGAAATCCAAGACAACATGAAAAGACAAAACCTAAAAATAATAGGAATAGAGGAAAAAGAAGATTCCCTCCTCCAAGGAATAAAAAGAAACCAGAATTGCTGAAACAGTCCTGTACAATGAAAGATCTTCTGGCGGTATCGCCATGCCTGATCTCAAGCTGTACTATAGAGCAATAGTAATAAAAACTGCATGGTACTGGCATAGAAATAGAATAGTGGATCAATGGAATCAAATTGAAGACCCAGAAATAAGTCCACACACTTATGGACACCTGATTTTTGACAAAGATGCCAGAACCATACAATGGAAAAAAGCATCTTCAACAAATGGTGTTGGTCTAACTGGATGTCTACATGTAGAAAAATACGAATAGATCCATATTTATCACCCTACACAAAACTAAAGTCCAAGTGGATCAAAGACCTCAATATAAAACCAGACACACTAAACCTGTTAGAAGAAAAAGTGGGGAAAAGCCTTGAATTATTGGCACAAGAGACAACTTCCTGAACAGAACACCAACAGCACAGGCTCTAAGATCAACAATCAATAAATGGGACCTCATGAAACTAAAAGGTGTCTGTAAAGCAAAGGACACTGTCATCAGAATAAAATGACAACCTACTGATTGGGAAAGGATCTTCACCAACCCTAATATCTGACAGAGGGCTAATATCCAAAATATATAAAGAATTTAAGAAATGAAACAGCAACAAACCAAGTAACCCAATTAAAAAACAGGGTACAGAGCTAAACGGAGAATTCTTAATAGAGGAATATCAAATAGCAGAGAAACACGTAAAGAAATGCTCAACATCCTTAGTCATCAGGGAAATGCAAATCAAAATGACCCTGAGATTTCACCTTACACTTGTCAGAATGGCTAAGATAAAAAACTCAAGTGACAATACATGCTGGGTAGGATGTGGAGAAAGAGGAACCCTACTCCATTGCTGATGCGAATGTAAACTTGTACAGCCACTTTGGAAATCAAGCTGGTGCTTTCTCAGACAATTAGGAACAGTGCTACCTTAAGATCCAGCTATACCACTCCTAGGCATATATCCAAAAGATGCTCAAGTACACAACAAGGACATTTGCTCAACCATGTTCGTAGCAGCTTTATTTGTAATAGCCCAAAGCTGGAAACAACCCAGATGTCCATCAACTGAGAATGGATACAGAAATTGTGGTACATTTACACAATGGAATACTACTCAGCAATTAAAAACAAGGAAATCATGAAATTTGCAGGCAAATGGTGGGATCTAGAAAAGATTATCCTGAGTGAGGTATCCCAGAAGCAGAAAGACACACAGGGTATATACTCACTTATAAGTGGATATTAGACACATAATATAGGATAATTGTACTAAAACCTGCACACCTAAGGAAGCTAATCAAGAAGGAGGACCCTGGGTGAGATGCTCAATCTTCATTCAGAAAGGCAAACAAGAAGTACATCGGAAGAGCGAGAAGACAGGGAACAGGACAGGAGCCTATCACAAAGGGCCTCTAAAAGACTCTACCCAGCAGGTTATCAAAGCATATGCTGAGATTCATAGCCAAACTTTGGGCAAAGTGCAGGGAATCTTATGAAAGAAGGGAGAGATAAAAAGACCTGGAGGGAACAGAAGCTCCACAAGGAGAGCAACAGAATCAAAAAATCTGGGCACAGGGGTCTTTTCTGAGACTGATACTCCAAACAAGGACCATGCATGGAGATAACTTAGAAACCCTGCACAGAAATAGCCCATGGCAGCTCAGTGTCCAAGAGGGTTCCCAATAATAGGAACAGGGACTGTCTCTGACGTGAACTCATGGGCTGGCTCTTTGATCACCTCCAACTGAGGGTGGGGGGAGCACCTTTACCATCCACAGAGGAAGACAATGAAGCCAGTCATGAGAGCTGATAGACTAGGGTCAGATGGAAGGGGAGGAGGACCTCCTCTATCATTGGACTGTGGGAGGGGCATAGAAGAAGGAGGAGGGAGGGTGGGATTGGGGGAGATGTAGGGGAGTGGGCTACAGCTGGGATATATAGTGAATAAACTGTAATTAATAAAAATAAACACATACACACACACATACACACACACACAAAGACTATCACAAGGTCATGTGTGAATCCTGGGCAGAAATGCCTGCCTCCATCCACAAAGCAAAATGGCAGAGAGAGAGAGAGATTGGGAGCTGTGTTTCATATTTTGACTGTCCCGTTGGAAAAACGAATTCTTCCTCTCTAATGATAAGAGGAAAACAGCCTGATAAATTTAGTGGTTCAAATGAAGCAGATAAAATGTGTGCATTCAGATTAAACAATATCTATTAAATGGAGTTGTCATAGAATATGAGCTTAGTGAGGGGAAGCTAATTTTCTTGGTTGGATTCAAAAGGATCTAATGCTAATTTTGAAAATTAAAAAAGTAAAGATCCAGAAACACACACACGAAAAATAAGTATTGGAAGTAAAGAGAAGAATAAATATGGAACCTTTTCCAAGAATGCTGAGCATAAGTTTTAAGGGCTGGACCTCTAAACATCAAGTAGAAAAGTTGCAAAGATGAGCAGCAGTAATGGCACCATAGTCATCCAGAAAGAAAAAACAAACAAACAGCAAAACAGCGGACATGGCTAAAAAAGCAGTAATGTAAGAAGCAAAGGGTTAAATTTGAAGTACTCACCCTCCACAACATGGTAGGTGTAGTAAAATATAGTCGTTTTCAGGTAGTTGTCATATAAAAAAACAATAGCAGCCAACATATAAAAAGCAAGTACCAGAATATCGTGTGCAAAAAGGGTGTTAGTAACATAATTTTTTTTATTTGCACCATGAAGGCTAGAAAACTCAGAGATAGTATTCATGCCCTAAGAGAAAGCATGTATCTTCTAAGATTCACAGACCGAGCCAACCTGTTACTGAATGCAAAGGGAAATGAAAGCTAAATTCAGATTTGTAAGAATTCAAAAATTATCTGACTCAGACTCGTGTACTTTTCAAAAAAATATAATAGAGTTGACCTTCAAGAACAATTTCAAATAATGAATTTAAGCATAGTAAAAAAATAGCAGTAAGCAGTAACACCCAACTTTATAGCTAATGAATTGTTTATGGTATGATTATGAAACAGTATAGGTTTTCACTAGGGTTTTGAATATTCATTATCATTTGTCTGCCAATCAGTTAATGTCTTGCTTTAAAACATTTAAAGCTACGGAGAGGTGTTAAGGTGTTTTTATTTTGGATGGGGGAGGGTCCCATGAGTCCCTACCCTTCCCTAAGGGCAATGAACTGTTGCTGGCTATGTGTATAAGTCAGAATACCCCTAGAAATCAGGAAACTAGTTAGAGGCAGGAGCTTCCAAGAGAGATCACACTCAGTGGTATAAACGGATGAGGGGAATAATGGAACTGTTGCAGCAGTGGCACAAAGTTATGGGACTATCCAACCACTTTCTGGTTGAATTTAAGGCCTACTTTGCAAGACGTAACTTAGGCCTGGTACCATGAACTGGGTCGAAATTCAGGAGATGATAGGCTTTAGGAGAGAACCTAACACTATCATTCTGTTAAATAGATGTAGTAAAAACAAACAAAAAAAAGTGTGCCCTCAGTCCTTATCTTCATAGTCATAGATTAATGAATCTCCCAATCCTTATCAGAGAAGCTCCCTTATTTTTGTAATAGGTCAAATTAAGACAAAGACCTCCCCCACTTGACCAGTGTACAGAGGATAAAAGGCTGTGATGTGCTGAACTCTAAATTGGACATCTATGTTATCCTTCCTCTCCACAAGGCTCAGAAACATCACAGAAGATGGGAGAAAAGGGTTGTAAGAGCCAGAGCTAGTGGGTCTCTATAGCAAAAAAAGTATTTGTTGACAGGACTGTTGCACACATGAATACAGTGGCTATGACTGTGTGCATGAGACCTGCACAAGATGAAGCCAGGCAAAATCCCAACATGGATGGTGGAGAGGCTCATGAAGTCCCACCCCTACCCAAAGAGCTATTAGCAATTTATGGCTCCTAAAAGTGTCAGGTTTCAGCCTTAAGAGAAAACTTTAAATAAAAAAAGAGAACACTAGATAGAGCAAATATTTGAGTAAATACATATTTTATTTCCTCACCTTTTAATTTCTTTAAGAAGTAGTACAATGAGTGAAACAACACTGAAAAGAAACAGCATGTTGTGGCATTTTCGACCAAAATAAAACAATAATACAGTATGACAATAGCATTAAAATTTGGTGTCATAGATAACATTTTACTTTTGGAAAATTCTTACATTCTGTATAAAATGTGATGGCCTCAACTTGAAGCAGATTGTGATAAAGATTTTGAATAGTAATCTTTAGAACAGTCAGACATACAAACACATACACACATGCACACACCTCAAGTGGGAAAGGGTGAGAAGGTAAGTGGAGTCATTAAAATGACATATTAAAATGAGTTATTGACTCAAGAAGGCATAAAGAAACCAACAGAGAAACAACCATGAGATGAGACATATAGAAAACAAGTTTCAAGATAGAATTAAAGTCAACCATATTAGTAATTCTATTCAATGCAGCTATACTAAGTATTTAATTAAGGAGCAAAGATTATTAAATCTGTCTACAAAACAGAAGCCAACTGAATGCTTTCTGTAAGAAGTATGCTTCAGCAGTTCTCTAATTGGACTTAAGATACACTGAAGAAGAAAGAAAAGATTCCTGGGGCTATAAAACTAGCTAACTACTTAGTACTAGTAAAGTCATGGATCTGGGAGAAGAACCTACAATCACCATGTTACTACAAACCAGCAGAATCCAATCTGAACATTTGTCCTTATATCCACAGATAAATGTAGTCTTCGCCCATCATCAAGTAGATTTCCCTTAGCAACACATGGAGACCACTACAGAATACCACATCCAATCAAAATGCAGAGTTGTGGAGCCCAGTCCCAATGGGCACATCTATGAAACCTTCCCATGCCTAAGGCTCAGGGAACACTGCAGAAGAAGGGCTAGAATGATTGTAAGAGTCAGAAGATCAGCAATTTTGCTGTGACATTGTGTCCCCTAGAAATGCCAGAAGCTACACCCATAAAATCTCACCAACATGACTACCTAAACATGAGCTGAACAAAGATGACACCAGTGGACTTGCCCAAGTGAGTAGGAGCAAGCCCATGAGGCCTTGACCCCACACAAAGAGCTTCAGGGAACTGAAGCATCCTAGGAGTGAGAAAAATAGTCTTCACCAGGGAAGAGAACTCCTATTGGTTGTCCAATACCAAATGCTCAACCCTGAAAACATACATAAGAAACATCATACAGACCAAGCAGTTATGTGTGTATATATATTCATATATATATACTCTTTATTCATTGATTTATATTTTATATATATTCCTAATTCACATACACACATAAATGAATAAAGAGACCATGAATTTTAAAGAGAGCAAGAGAGGTATATGGGAGAGTTTGAAGGGAGAAAAAAAGAAGGGAGAAATTTGTAATTATATTATAATCTCAAAACTAAAAAAAAAAGCAAAAAGAAAATGCATACTCTTTTTTTTGCCTTTTTAAAATTAATTTCACTTTGTATCCCTCCTGTAGTTCCCTCCTCCCTCCCCGCCCAATCCCTCCTTTCCTCTCCCTTTTCCACACATGCACCTCCCAAAGTCAACTGATAGGGGAGGGCGTCTTTTCCTTCCTTCTGATCCTAGTCTATTAGGTCTTATCAGGAGTGGCTGCATTGTCTTCCTCTGTGGCCTGGTAAGGCTGCTCCCCACTTAGGGGGAGGTGATCAAAGAGCCAGCCCATGAGTTCATAACAGAGACAGTCCCCACTCCCATTACTATGGAACCCACTTGGACACTGAACTGCCATGGGCTATATCTGTGCAGGGGTCCTAGGTTATTTCCATGCATGGTACTTGGTTGGAGTATCAGTCTCAGGAAAGACCCCTGTGCTCAGATTTTTTGGTTCTGTTACTCTCCTTGTGAAGTTCCTGTCTTCTCCAGATCTTACTAGTTCCCACTTCTTTCATAAGATTCTCTGCACTCTGCCCAAAGGTTGGCCATAAATCTCAGCATCTGCTTTGATAGTCTGCAGGGCAGAGCCTTTCAGAGGCCCTCTGTGGCAGGCTCCAAAATTGTTCCCTGTTTTCTCCTTTTTCTGATGTCAATCCTCTTTGCCTTTCTGGCTGGGGATTGAGCATTTAGCCCTCTTGATTAGTTTCTTTAGGTGTAGAGATTTTAGTAGGTTTATTCTATATTATATAAGACATACTCTTTAATTAAATTCACATAAATAGATCAAAAGGAAAGGCCTGAAAATATCACACACAAAAATAAAGTCTACCTATGTAAGATATATAACTATTTAAGTATTTAAAAGCTAAACAGAAAATTTCTGTATTAAAAAGATATCAGACATCCTAATAAAATCAGTAGACAATCTATAGCCTAGAAAAATATTAGTTTTTATTAGCAGTGGGGTAATGCCACTGTGAATCAATAGGAAAACAATAAAGAAATAGAAAAATAGTATTAAAGACCAATTTATAAGAAATGTAAATGTTCCATAAACCCCAGAAAAATGATCTATATCATTGGTAGTCTTAGAAATACACATTTCTAAAATGAGATAACATTTTAATTAACCTTCAGTCATCGGATGAGGAAAGATTTCAAAGCTCAGCAGTAGGGTGCATTAAGACCCTGTTGGGATGAGGATAAAGAGTCAAGTTTCAGAGCGACCCTCCAGTTTATAGTTCTGGATGTGCATGTGTTCACACACAGATGCATGTGGTGTCTAGACAGATCTGCATGAACACATTTGAAAAATATCGGAAGCAGGCACTGAAGTGCTGACCCTGGTTAGCTGTGGGGATTGTTGGAGGAGGGAGTCACTAACATTTTTAGTTTTTACGCTTATATATCATTTTAACTTTTATAAGGAAACCCATCCTTGCCTGTCGTGTATAATAAAGGTCAACGAAGCATAACAGCATATCTGCTAAAGAAATCGAAGCAGCACCAGGAGGCAGGTGGCTTCCTTAAAAAGTACTCCTGAACTTCATAGCTGCCTCCTGTGAGTTAAAAGTTGTTTCAGAGCTAAGACATGCAACATCCTAATTTATTCAGCATGCCTAATGCAATCCCCAAACCAAACCGGATGAAGGTAGCATACAATTAGCCTACAATCCATACTCAGAAGGACAAATGTAAATACTTAACGTATTAAGAATCTAGCTAATAACAAAATAACACTCATGGCCCCAAAGCAAAAGTTGTACAACAATGTGACAGTGAGTATGTTTTAACAACAGTCTAGAGATGACTTCACCCACAGAGCCATTCATTCAATGTGCTAGATCAGCCTACACTGCCTAGCAAGACCTTATCTCAACGTTCCATAATGGAAAACCATTATGGGATACAGTATGCTATCCCAATGGGTCGGTATGCATTGAAAGTTGGTCATTTCTTGTCATTAGCACAAACTTTTGCCAGCTTCAAATATGCAGGTTTTGTTGGCCTATGACAATCACCTTCAGTTTTTCTTTTTTAGGTTTCTAATTCTCACACCAAAAGTCAATAGTTTCCAACTGTGAACAATTTTTACTAACAATAACATCAGCATTTTAAAGCAGGTGGACTGCTTTTTTGGATTTGAATATTTTCTAACTTCTTAATGTGGAATATAGAATACAGAATGCAGCCTCTTTCTCCTCGCATTCAAATGTGCACCTTCCTGTGCACAGACATCTGCTTCTCTTTACCGGGCTGATACACAGTTTCTGCAATTTTCTTTCACACATAACTTTCTTCCTCAGGAGTCAATGATTGTTACTTTTCTTAATGTTCATGTTTATTGGGCACAGAGTGATTTGATATGTATATAATTATGCAATAATCAAGTCAGGGTAATGCTATAACTTTCATTTTGTACATTTAATGCCTCTTTGTGGTGAGAACTGTTTTAGAATCTCTGCTGTTTGCCATGTTTTGCACTGCTGGGTCCTAGAAATCTGTAGGGCTGATAGGACACTAAAAAAGACAGACCCAAGTGTAGGGCCAGGAAAGCCGTGTGATGGAGGAGCCAGTCCTGAGCAAGAGTGAGGTCGGAAAAGAATTTTCCCGAGACTCACAGGAGAAGGACTGCTTCCTTTCCGCTCTAGGCCTCCGTGTTCCGGAGCACGGAGACCTTGCAACCCCACATCTGCCACATAGCTGGTGGCCAGGTTTGAGCTTAAACTTTCTCTCTCCGTAAAAGGGCATGTCCAGCACCTGGAATTCCTTTTCATACAAATGAAGCATTGCCACCTGGCCATTCCCCTGAACCTCAGGCAGGGGAAGACCTTGACGTTCCCATGGTGTCCTTGACATGGCTGTGCTCATGTTGGCATTATGCGATCACTCAGGACTTCAGCTGCTCTCCCTACTGTTAATAGTTGATCTACCAGGCAGGAAAGCAGCAGCACTGTCTGTCTGGTACTGTACCTGACAACAATTTCCTGTTTTGAAATATTCTTTGTTATTGTTAATGGAGCAAGGAAGAGGGAGAGATCTTGATATAGTCAAGTACTTGAGGAAACACCCACAACTCCAGCCTGGATTCACTCTTCCACAGGACCCCTTGCTCTCTAGACTTGCTCTCTCCCTGTGCTTTGGCCTTCCTGGTCATGCTGTGAGCATAGCTACTTCCATTTGTGGATACCACGTCTACTTCTTTCATGATTTATATTCTGGGATGGAGAAGTACTGTATCTTGAAAATTCCAAGACTGTGGCATAGAACTGGCCTAAGGAGGGAGTGCTACCACCAGGACCCACCAGACAATAGAGAAGACTACTGTCATTTCTGCATCTTCCACCTCAGACTCACCACCTGCACCCTGTGGGGGACCCGCACCCCAATCACTTCCCATGCTGGGGTCCTGAAGCTCTGCTACTGCTGAATCTCCACATCAGAAGCTCTGCTTGCCACTGCATTTTAGGTTTAACCTGTCTGGCCCTTTTCTTTAAATACATCTTTTCAAGTCTTATTTCTAAATGTGAAGACAAGTCCATTTATGAAATTCAGCTCCTATTTTCACACAAATTGGAATAGCTAGAGCTCAAACAGGCAATGCCCAACTTTCACTGTACTCATGGGTAAAGCCAATCTATTATGACAAACTTAGTTTATAATTCTAACAGTTAGCATAGGTTTTTCTTTCTCTTGTTTTTTTTTTTTTTAACAAAACAAAACAGCAATGTCACTACATAGCCCAGGCTAGCCTTAAGCCATATAATTCTCCTTCCTGTACTTTCTGAGTGCTGGTGCTATTGGTGTACTGCCATACGTGGCCACTAGGGTTTGATTTTATTTTCTCAATAATCATATCACCAATATAATGACAAATTCTTTTCTTTTATTAAAATTTAGACATGTTCCAGAGTCCTCCCATGGACTAGGTTTGATCCTAGGTTTCCTTTTCTGTACTCAAGAAATCCATGTTAGGCACAAGTCCTGTTCTTTTAGGGGAAAATTCCTCCTACTTGATGTCTGACCCCTCTACGCTCAGCCTTGTTTTCCTCCAGCAGCAGTCTTGTCAAATCAGTAATTTCCCACTCACAGACACCCTTGATCCTTGCTCATAAATCCTCACTAGTCCCTGTTGGAGTTGGGTTGAGTGTATTCTTCCCATCACTGCAAGGACTGGTACAGAAGTTTCTATGGTAACTGTCCTGGCTGCTTCTCCTTTGATGAAAGCCAGCATCACCTTCTTCAATAAGTCATGGTAAGTTTTCCTTAGTAATGCCAGCCTACAGCACATGATCTAACTGTAAAGTTGTAAGTCAACATTTCATAAAAATACTTAAAATAAGACCTCAAATACTCTAAGAAAAAAATTGTCCTTGGGATGAAAACCAGAGCAGAAACTCAGCTTTTTGATAACAAGATGCAAAATGGTTTAAATGTCAATTTTCCTTCCTTCCTTCCTTCCTTCCTTCCTTCCTTTTCTCTTTCCTTCCAGGGCCATGTGCATTCTGGACAAGCGCTCTACCACTGAGTTTTTGCTAAGTGTACATTGCTTGGTAGAAGGTCCATACACAATTGCTAAGCACTTGCCTTTTTATAACGTGGTACAGGCTAGCATAAGAAGTAAACGGACTCTAGTTTTTCAAATTTATTACAGATTGATCTGTTTCTGCCACTCCAATAACATTTTCTAGCAACTGTTCAGATAAATGTTATCTTTAATGTGGTGATACGATACAAAGACGAGATTGTTTTCTGCAAGAGCATCATTTAAAATTTCTATAATGATAGTCTGACAGTGGGAGGCAGAGAGAACCCCCATCACTCTGCTAGAAGTCTTTACTTTTCCATTGTGTTCTGGATTTTTTATTTCACAGCAAATTGTCCTTTTACTAGAACAAAAATGTGGAAAACTTTTCTTGTCCTCAGAACTGAGATATTTGTGCTAACTTCAGTGAGCCTGTCCTTTGGGTAATCTAAAGGAGCTGGAAGAAATGGGACTTGTTTGAAGATGTAATAATCAAATGAGAAGGATGAAAGGCAAGAAAAGAGGAATTGTCTGGTGATAGTACTTGTGTCAAGCACCATGCCACTTAAAGTGTGCATTAATTAGAGAAGATGACTGTAAGTCCTTTCACATATCAACTTTGAGGTGAATAACATCCATAAGCAGTTATTAAAATATATTTTTTATCAAGTTGGAACAGTGACTTGGAAGACATGTGAGGAAAAATGATGGGATTAGAGAACAGAATTTATGGGCATGTACATTTCTCTTCCCTAATTCTGTGGTTTGTTGCTTTCAAACTCATGCTGGAGTTTAACTGCTTTTGTGATGGCGTTGGGGTGCAGAGGTGTTTCACTCACACATTCGACATTCTCAGGAAGGAACTGATGTCACTGAAAGAATGGGTTCACTCCCTTTCTTCTCTCCTGTCTTCTCTTCATTCTTCTGCCATGTTTTGCCTCCTACCACATAGGACCTAACAAACAAAAGAAGCCCTCAAAGGATGCCAGACTCTTGATCCCTAACACAATCCCAGTCTCAATCGGTGAGTGAGAATTTTCTGCTTTTATAGATTTTGTCTTAATATATGAAATGGCATTTCAGAATAGCTGAGGTACCAATGTGTACACAACTCTGTTTTAATCAGATGCCCATGGTAGTGTAGAGTGGCAGAGTGTTGACTTCCACAATGATCATGGCTACAGCCCAATGCTCATCACAATACAGATCCCATTAGTGAGGGAGGTCATTTGATTTCGAAGGGTGAACAATTCCAGATGGCCCAGCAGGGGAGTTTGCAGTGATTTGGCTGTGATCTTCCAGTCACACAGATGGGTGGGGCTGATCCAGATGACCAAGATAAGCCCAGATCCCTGACATTCACTGACCTAAGGAGTTCTCCTTCATTGAGAACTGTAGTCTTCCAATTTTCTCAACCTGTAACTTCACTCTTTCTGTGGGTTGACAATCTCTGTTTTAGGTTCAGTGAGGTGGAGAGTGATTGGCAGAGTCCATTCATCATCCTTCTTAAGTTTAAAAAGAAGCTAGGATTTTGAATTACACTAAAAGTAGGAAGAGTGTGGCCCCAGGATATC
The DNA here is from genome assembly GCA_028658305.1 of Pachyuromys duprasi. Classification (NCBI taxonomy): domain Eukaryota; kingdom Metazoa; phylum Chordata; class Mammalia; order Rodentia; family Muridae; genus Pachyuromys; species Pachyuromys duprasi. The sequence continues at coordinate 128,413,276 of CM053764.1, forward strand.
ACTTGTCCTGCATTTGCTGTGATGGTAGTGCCCTCTGGTTTTTGGTCACTATTCATCTGCTGTGGAGTCAGCCACGGCACCAACACTCCCCCAAATGGTACTGTGAACTCACGTTGCTCTTCTCACAGCTTGCTTTTTTTGTTCCTTTCTGTCTTCTGTGCATGGGGATAATAATATGTAGCATTTGGCCCCACGGTGTCATTCTTTCAGCCTTTGCAGTGCCTCAGGTTGCCGTGTCTTCTTTTTATGGCTTTGAAGCCCCTCTAAGTCTACCAGCATCCCTGTCAGTGGAATTTCCTGGCCATTAAGGGTAACCTGGGCTAATCTCTTGATCCACTGTGGTGTTATGGGAAATTGTAAAGGTGTCTCAAGCGCTCTCTGCTTAGAGAGACTCTCAAACCAAAGCAGCCCAAGGCATCAGTTATGATATTTCTAGTTGTAGCAGGAAAGTGACTTCCAGTTTCCTTAAGGCAAGGTATTAACTCGTATAAGAAGAATGTGGGTGCCAAGCTACATTGACCCAATGGGTTTCAATGCTGTAGTTGCAGAGTGAAGCTCTCTGGCCCCTCTCCTCTGATTCTGTGCTGTCATCTCTCTTTTTGCTTTGGTTGCATGACAAATGCCAGTAGAAATAATAGATTTCCTTCTCGAATGAGTTTCTCATGATTTTTACTTAATTATGAATTATTCACTCAAGTGTCTGGAAAACCTCTCTTCCTTCATTGGTGTAACTGGACCACATTTCAATTCCAAATAACCTTTTTATTAAAGGAAATGAGATCACCCTACCCAGGCCAAATGGCAGAGCTAAGGGTGGAATAATTGTTTCCTAAGGTAGTTGGCTCTACGGGAAGAGAGGGATTTCTGAACAAATAAAGATGACTTAGGCAAAGAATGAACAACAAAACTCAGAACATACTTGAGAAAGCAAGGCACTCAGGGGCTGGCAATCAGAGTGAGGTTTCCCCCAGAATTAAGGCGGACTGCCGCCGGAAAGAATGGGAGGGTAAAGAGGAGGGGCCAGGTGATGGCAGTCCACTCCCATCACCATATCTGCGCAACCTGAACTACTCCAAGCCTCTCTGCCCAGCGCAGCTCCTTCCGGGGCACACTGCTGCCATGACAACTGGTAAGCACATGCTTATCAGGGAGCTTTAGTCTTTTTACACAAAAGCTGAGTTGATATAGAATCCGTTCATTTAAAATGTAATTCAATGCTTTTGGTGTGTCGGCGGGTTGTCGTTCATTTCCACAATTAGTTCTAGAACATTTTTCATTATAACCAAGAGAAACCCTCCCTGCTTAGATGGCGTCCAGAATTTTTATCCCCCACTCCCCAGCCTCAACCCCCATAAATCTACCTTCTATCTCTATACCTACTTCATATAGATGGAACCTTGCGTCTTTAGGGAAGATAGGGGCAGCTGTCTCAAGGTTCTGACACACGCTAAGACAGTATCTTTGAACAACATCTCATTCCTTGTTTTAACTTTTTGAGATACTGTCTCCCTAAATTAGCCTTGATAACCTGAAACTCACTTGTAACCTGGGAAATCCCCAGATTTGTAATTCTCCTGTCTCAGCTTCCCAAATATATTGGACGACATGCTTTTGCCACCAGGGCTGGCTTGGATAATGTTTTCGGTATTGCAGTTCATTCATGTTGTTTTATGTGTCAGCACTTATTTATTTTTATTGCCAAATAATATTCTCTTGCATTTTTATATCACATTTTATTATCCATTCATCAATTAGCAGACATTTTGGTTTTTCTACTTTTCATGTACTGTTAATGCTTCTGTGACTATGTATAGGCTAGTCTTTGTCAGCTTAACATAACTAGATTCACCTGGGAAGGGAAAACGTCAGATGAGGAGTTACCACTATCAGACTGGCCTATGGGTATGTCTGCAGGCATTTTCCTGGTTAATGATGGATGTGGGCAGGACTAACCCACTGTGGGTAGTGCCATTCCTAGAGAGGTGGGCCTGAGCTGTTGAAGATAGCTGAGCAAGCCAGTGGAATCAAGCCAGTAAGCAGCTCTCATCCCTGGCCTCTGATCAGTTCCTGCCTTCAGGTTCCTGCCTTGAGTTCCTGCCTGACTTTCCTCAGTGATGGACCATGGTGCTGCAATAAACTCTTTTCTCTCTAAGTTACTTTTGGTCATAGGGCATATTATAGCAACAGAAAGCGAACTAGAATAGGCTATTAACACACTGGTTTTGTGTGAGTGTCTGCATTTGATATAGATTTCATAATGCTTCTGCTGAGTCATATAACTCTGATTCTAACCCTTTGAAGAGCTGCTAAGCTGACTTCCACACAGCCTCACCAGTCCACATAGTCCACATTGCCAGAGGACTGTCTGAAGGTAGTAGTTTCTTCCCATTCTCATTGTCACTAATATTAATTGATGGTTTATCAAAAATATTTGTGTTATTGTAGTTTTATTAGTGGGTGTGATGTGATATTACAGTGTGACTTTGATTTGCATTTTAATGATGGTAAATGAAGAATATTTTTCTTTGTATTTATTGGCTCTTTATCTTTGCAAAATATTTATAGAGATGTTTTGATTACCTATTAATTGTACAACTATGTTTTTAAAAACATCACTCATTCTCTGTATGGTTTAAATACGTGTATTTTATGATGTAAAAATGTCTTTCTCTGATTATGTGGGCTTTTACTAATTTTTTTCCCTCTAAACACAGATTCTTACTATTGTACCCAGACTAACTTAGGTTTTTCTACAGTCCAGAGAGATGCTTCCACTTATTCAAAGATCTGAAACTCACCAAAGATCATTTTCTCACTCCCACATTAATTTGGATGAGTAAGGAGAGCCCAACTTGCTTTCTTCATTTCTCTCACCTCCCTCCCTCCCACTGCTGTCACTGTCCAGGGACCTCTGAACTTGATTCTAAGGCAGGGTGCCTTACCTTTCTAGATGTCCCTGATTGACACACCTCTGCTCTCTAACACTCCTAAAATTAGAACTTTAAATGAAACTGGGCTGGAAAGGAGAGTTTTGGTAGAGATGAGGGAAATTTTATATCAATTAATGCTCTGAAGTTTTATTCTGCTGCACACGAGTGTAGATAAGAGACGAGATGGGTGTAGAGATGTGTAAACTCGTATTTGTTGACACTAACAATAAGAGCTAGGAAGACATGACTACGACTAGAACAATAAAGTCCTACTGGTGAGCTAATGGCGTGTGCTTAGCTTGTGCAAGGCTCTGGGTTGAAACCCCAGCCTTCCCTCCCAACTCCAACTCCCACTGCTTGAAGAAAAAAGAAAGTAGTTGCCTATGTTTCAGGAGATACTGCACCACTTGCATTAATTTTGGAGCAATTTGAAACATTATGATGAACTGTTAAAAGAACAACAGAAACCCTTCCACGCCCAGGAGCTCACTGCAGATAGGTCATTAGATGGTGGACAGCAGCCCTTTGCCTGATATTGGGGAGCTGGTTCCTTGAATGTGAAGCGAGTACATCAGAGACAGGATGAAACTTTGGAAAAGGAAAATGAACAATTATAGATAAGGAACTGAAATTAATAGGAGGGCAGGACATTCATGCCTTCGCTGGAAATTTCTAGTATGGCTGAGCAGGCAGTAAGGGTAATTTGGTAATGATTTTACAACTGTATTTTATAATGAACTGCACCATACTAATATGGACTGAACTGTTTAAACATCTTAGAGACTTTAATTTATTCAGCTTAAAAGCTTAGTTGAAGCAAAAATCGAGGGAATGTAAGCTGTGAGATTGCTTTTCCTGAATTTTAAATGTAGCTTAAACATATTTTTAATCCTCTCTACCAAGGATACTTTTTTCTGGAAATATGTTTTTGAGCTGTATAACCTGCCTACCTTTATTAATACAGGGACTTAGATGGGCAGAAGCATGCTTACTTTATTTTACTGTGTCGGCTTTTAGCCCAAGTAATCCTGTAAATGATTAGCTAATTATATTCAGTCTTCATATTAAGCTGCTTAGCTTAAATCCAGTGTGATCCTAAAACGTGAGTGAATCTTCAGTGCGAGTCACGGACAGTCTACACTGTCTGCACTTGCAAAGGCTAAAAGAATGACACCACGTGACAGAAGGCTACGCATGAAGATCCCTACACACTGAAGACAGAAAAGAAAAAAAGGAGCAGTCTGTGAGAAGAGCGACATGAATACCTAGCACCATTTGGGGCCTGCGTGAGGCAAAGTCAAATACAACCGCTCCCCAGACTGGTTATCCTAGGCATGGTGTGTGTGTGTGTGTGTGTGTGTGTGTGTGTGTGTGTGTGTGTGTGTGCTGCTAGCACAACACGCTCTCTTCTGTTTTAAAGTGTGTGCTCCCGTGAGCTCACTTTACATATGGGTATAAACAGAACTTGTTAATGAGCAAGAGAAAGGGAAAACACTGTAAAAACTCAAGGGTGTGGATTCAATATGGCTCACAAGGAACATTCAAAACAGGACCTAGCATGTGGAGACTATACCCAACCTGTGGAATACACTTAGTCCTCCTGACAAGTGTCATCACTGGTAGATAGGGGAATTAGATTTAAAGTACATCAGGACCCAGAGTGTCTGATTCTAAATTCTATGCTCTTTGATTTACTTTATTTTGACACTGCTTTTCAAGTGTAAAACATTGAAACAGAACTCAAATTAGCTTAGGAAAACCAAGAAATTTATGTCTCATAAAACAGGAAAGCATAAACCAGGTATGGTGGCTCAGGCCTGCAGTCTCGTCACTTGGGAGTCTGAGGCAGGAATATTTGTTGCCTGGAGTTTGGGAGCAGCTTGGGCTGGAGTGAGTTCCAGGTCAGCCTTGACTACGGTGTATTCTGTGTTCGATCACAAAAACAGACAAACCCCCAAACAAAGTAAACTCCCACCTCCACAAGTCCCCAAAGTGAGAACACTGGAAAGCTTAGACATGAGCATGATCGCTAGCATTACCAGCTGCAGGCATGGCTGGATCCAGAGGAGGAATTGGAACCCTTTCTGTGCCTAAGCTCGACTTTCCTCTACTGTGTTATGCTGTGGTCACCACCGAGACCACAGGAACTCCAATTTTAATCTTCTCAGCCTCGGTTCTATTGGAAACGAGAATCCTCTTCCTACTCCAGTATTGAATCTCACTGTACTGGACTGATCCCGTGTAACTGAACAGCAAGCTCTGAGGCAATTTAAAGAAAAAGTGAAGATGCAGGCGTGTGTGTTGCAGAAAAAGTAAATTCTAACCCCTGAGACTTATGTGCATATGTCAAAAGCACAGCGTGCAGGATCACTGCCAGCAGCTACGAGACGCTTCTCGTATGTAAGTACAGTGATTGGTGCTGACCCTGAGTATCCCTAAGTGGACAGAAGATCTCTGCAGCCAAATAGGTCCCAATCATGCAACAAGGTCAAAGCTACAGCTTAATTTGCATTTATATGGTAATGTAGTTTTCCGGCACATTTTCTTAAAAGCATATTTGGATTGTAAAAGAACTAACATTTATCAGACATTTATTCACATGCAGAATAGCAAGATACAGGTACTTTACATTCTATTAACATTTTTACTATTTTTTTAAGTTAGCATTCAAAGCCATGGGTTCCATTTGGGCATTTTCACACATACTTCATTCGTGTCTGCCTCCTCCACTTCTCTCCGATCCCTTGATCCTTTCTTCCTGCTCACTCCAATAGCCCCCTTTCTGCTTTCATGTCACACAGATTTCATTTTTTTCTCACCTCCTTTGCTTATGATCTATTCTTCCTCCTTTCTCGTCCCTATTTTATTTTCCTGACCCCATAACATGCACACACACACACACACAAGTCCAGTTTTTACACATGAAATAAAACCCATAATATTTTTGTTTGTGAATCTGGTTTATTTCACTTAACATAGTGATTTCCTGTTTCATCCACTGAGAGTGCCAAGGCTTTATTTTTCTTTCTGGCTGAATAAAATTCCATTGTATGTATGTGACAACAGCAACAATAAACATCGATGTGCAAGGGGGTAGAACCTCGAGTCATTTGAGCAAATCCCTAGGAGTAGCAGAGCTGGTCAAAAGATCATTTTACTTTTACTTCTTTGGAAAACCTCCCTAGTGGCTGCACTTTGTTTATGACCTCATCCACAGTGTATATAGACCCCTCTTTCCCCACATCCTTACTGGGGTGTCTTTGTTTTCTGGGGTGATATGGGTTCTCAAATTAGTTTTAATTTGCATTTCCCTGATGGCCAAGGATGTCAAACACATTTTCAAGTATTTATTGACCATTTGCGTTCTTTGGGGGAATTTCATTAGCCCATTTATAGATTGGATAACTTGGTCTTTTAATATTTAGGTTTTGCAGTCCTTCATGTATTCAAGATATCAGCCCCTGTCTGACACACACACACACACACACACACACGGACAAGTATTTTCCCTCATTCTGCGGACTCTCTTCTCTCTGATGATTTGTTTCTTGCATTTTAATCTCATGTAATCTCACAGCTCAGTTCTCAGGGCTATTTCTTGTGTGATTGGAGTCCTTATCAAGAGGTTCTTGCCTATCTCCATATCTTGAAATGATTTTTCTCTAGCAGTTTTAAAATTTCAGGTTTTTATTATTGAAGTATTTAATCAGTTTTGTGAAGGGTAAGACATGGGGATTGAGTTTTATTTTTCTAAAGGTGGACACACAGTTTTCTTTCTACCATTTGTTGAAAAGGGTATCCTTTTTTAAAAATGTATGATTTTGACAGACATTGACGATTATATGGCTGTGACTCTTTCCATTTCTCTCTGGGTCTTTCATTCCTTTCCAATGATCTATGTGTCTGTCTTTGTGTTAGTACCACACATGGTCTCTGCAGTAGCAGCATGGTTCGGTATTATAGTCTAAGGTCAGGTATTATGATGCCTTTTCCTTATGATCACTTTGGGTGGTTAGTGTCATTCATGTTTCCATATGAATTTTAGGATTTTTTCCTAGTTCTTTGAAGGATGCCATTGGAGTTTTGATGGAGAATATATTGGAATTATAGATTACTTTCCTTACTATAGCCATTCTGACACTATTCTTCCAGTCTGTAAGCATGGAGGGTTTTTTCATTGTCTAATTTTCTTCAGTTCCTTTTCTTGGTGGTTTAAAGTTTTAATTGTAGAGGTCTTTCCATTTCTTGGTTAGGTCTATTAGTCATTTCGTTACTTTCTGTGATGCTATTGTTGGACTCCCGAGGTGGGGAGACCCTCCGTTCCTCGGGATAGACACCAGACCTCAATAATCCACAAAAACAGAACTCTTGATGCAAACAGCAAGAGGTTTAATTAGTAGCTGGCATGCCGGGGCTCTGCACATAGCTCCCACACAAGGGGGTGATGCAGAGCCCCCAGAAATGGAATCAGAGTTTATAAAGGCAAAAACCACAAAACAGGAGGGGGTCTAGGGGTAAGAGATTTTCCTAATGGGGCAGTCTGTGATTGGCTGTGCCCAGGTGTGGTGACTAGGGGACGGTTAGAGATTGTATCCATAAAGACAGAAGGGCGTCTCTTAGAAACGTTTTGTATCACGTTTGGTATAGTATCAGATCCGGGTTTGGTAATGATTAAAGTTCATAAGTCTCAGTTCCCATGGTTAGTTCCCATGGTTAGGGCCAACTTAAAATTTTCCATCCTTACACTATTATGATTGGGATATTTTCTTAATTTCTTTCTTGACAAGTTTGCTATTATATATAGGAAAGCTATTGATCTTGGTATGTTAAGTTTTGTATCAATACTTTGCTGAAAATGTTTATCAAATATAAGAGTTTTCTGGTGAAGTCTTCAGGGACTTTTAAATATAGAACCACACTCTCTCCGAATAGGAATAATGTGACTCTGTCCTTTGCTATTTTATATTTCCCTTTACATTATACGAATGATTCAATTAGCTCTAGCTGCATGTAACTACTTAAGATTAAAAATTAAAGTAATTAAATTAAATTAAATTCAGTTTCTCAGTTTCACAAGCTATACTTCAAATACTGAATGACCATGTGCCAGTGGCTAATGTGCCAGGATAGATATTAAACGCTTCTGTCCTCACAGAACACCCCATTGGACTGCTCTAGTTGCCTGTCTCAAATCTTTACTATTTAAAAGAATTATCTAGAAATCTTAGATCACATAAAATGACAGAATGAAGGAACAACCAGTCCAGAATGCAGCATTTTCTAAAGTAGTGATTCTCAACCCCCCTAAGGCTACAACCCTATAGTATGATGGCCCCCAACCATAAAGTTATCTTGTTGCTACTCCATAACTGTAATTTTGCTACTGTGATGAATCAAAATGTAAATATACAGTATGCAGAATGTTTGACATGTGATCACAAAGGGGTCATGAGTCACAGGTTGGGAATCACTGACTGTTCACACTTAGAAAAGTCAATGTCATGGAGGAAAAAGGCGGCAGTATAAGGGTCTGTTCTAGATATTTAGAAGTCTACGTGTGCTGTCTAGTTTTATGTCAACTTGACATAAGCTAGAGTTATCTGACAGGAGTGATCCTCAATTGAGAAAATGCCTCCATAAGATCCAGATGTAGGCATTTTCTTAATTAGTGATTGATGAAAGAGAACTCAGCCCATTGTGGCTGGTGCCATCCCTGAGCTGGTGGTCCTGGTTCTCTAAGAAAGCAGGCTGAGCAAGCGATGCTGAGTGAGCCAATAAGCAGCACCCCTCCATGGCCTCTGCATCAGCTCCTGCCTCCAGATACCTGCCTTGTTTGAGTTCCTGTCATCACTGATTTTGATGATGACTGTTCTGTAGACAGGAGTGAAACAAACCCTTTTCTCCCTTAGTTGCTTTTGGTCATGGTGTTTCATCACAGCAATAGTAACCCTAACTATGACACTAAGAGAACTACGACCAGTGGAATGCTTGACCACAATTCAAGTAGCTACACTGTGCCTACTGGCTGCTGTTTATTTGTTAACTCGTCATAACCCAGGATGAGCATAAAAGAGAGCCTTGGTTGAGGATTTGTCTCGATCAGGCTGGCCTGCGGACATGTCTGCAAGGGCTTGTTTGGCTTGTTAATACTGGGTAGTAAGATCCACCCTAAATGGCTGGGCTCTGAGTTATACAAGAGTGCAGAAAGCTAGCTGAGTGGCAAAGCAACAAGCAGGCAGCAAGGACGAATTCCTTTCTCTGGGTTCTTGACTGTGAATGAAGTATAACTAACTTTCTCAAGAGCCTGCTCTGTAACTTACCTGAAATGATGGACCATAACCAGAAACTATACATGCATGCACACACACACACACACACACACACACACACACACACACACACACACAGTATTGATTTTGGTCAGGATATTTTATCACAGCAGCAGAAATGAAGTGAGAACAGATACTTAAATTTGTCTCGAAGAGAAAATTTGAAAATGTACCAAATATCATATAAAGCTAGAGAGTTATCAGTTTGGTTAGGTGTGATAATGATAATGGTGGTAATGTAAGAAAAACTTCTAGTTTCTGGACATCTATACTGAAACATTTAGGTGTGAAATATTTTGATGCTTCAAATTTAATTGGAAGAGTAGAATAGGAAGTATAGAGAGAAGTGGGGTGGTGATAGTCCAACATAAATAATTGTTAAGTCTAAGGGCTAGGTACTGTTGTTTCTAATTTTAGTATTAAACCTTCTCAGTTGAAAAGATATTTTTGAAGAATTAATGTTTAAAAAAATGAGTTTTGACTTCAACAACACACTTAGAAAATATTTTCTCAAACAAGGGTTTAAAAATAGTCACAGAGATTATCTTCACGCATTTTTAAAAAAAAGATATATTTTTAATTTTAATTATGTGTCTGTGTGTCTGTGTGGAAATATGTGCATGTAAATCCAGATGACCGCAGAGGCCCCATCAGGGCATCAGATCCTTTGGAGCTGGAGTAACAGGTAGTGTGAGTAGCACAATGTGAATGCTGGGAGCCAAACTCTGGTCCTCTGCAAGAATAGCAGATGCTCTTGACCTCTGGGCCTTCTTCGCATGCCCTCTTCCAGTATTTTTTTTAATGGGTTATCTTTCACTACTTAAATCTTTTATCCATTTTAAATTTGTTTTGGTGTTAATCTGTGAAATCATGATCACTTATATTTTCTTACTAATTAACTAATTCTGTTTTGAGGCAGAACATCCCAATGTCCTAGGGTGGCTGGAAATTCCCACTGCTCCCGACACAGCCTGTAGAGCTGAGATTGCAGGGTAACCCTAGCTTACTTGTCCCGTAAGGGGTTAGACAGTAGTGGATATTTTCAATTTGCTCCTTTGAATACATTCACTGTTGTTTGTTTTCTAGAACAGGTCCCTGGTTCTCCTTTGGAGATTCAGGCCATCCCCTTTCTGATTGTATGCTTTCTTTGTAAGCTTGCTCTTCCTTCACTTGCCCCTGGCCAAGAAACCTCTGCGTCAGGTCTGCAGTAGGGTTAGACCAGAGGGACTGAGGATGTCTATTATTGTCTTGCAACAGAAAGTGACCCTTCTGTGTAAGAACAAGTTTCAAGTCACAGTTCGGACAAGAATACAAAAAACATTCCAGGAGTTTCAAGCAAAAATTAAATAAATAAAAAAGTAATACAATGCAATATAAAACAAACAAAAAACCCCAAACAAACCCCAGAAACTTCCATATAAGGAGCTGATGGAAGTCGGTCTACCCCTGACTTTCCAGTGTGTCATTTCCACAGTGTGGAGTCTCTGTGTTCCAGAGTGAGGAACACGTGGTCACCTGACTCCTCTCAGGGCACTTGGTGGTGCCAGGACAGGTAGAAGGACAGGAGACGGAAGCCATTGCAGAGAGACATCCCGGAGGCCTAGGCTATTCCTTCTACTGCTCCCAGAGAAAGAAAGCTGCTCCTCCGACCACTTTCAAAAGCCGTGTGAATTTATCTGTCTGATGTAGCTGAGTGGCTACGGAGGTGGGGAAAATGCTTCACAGGCATTTAGCCTCTGCCATATGCAAAGCAAGAAGAATTCATGGAGTCAGAGAAATGTCAACAGACATATCTGACAGAAAAAGCAGTGTCCAAACGTTTATTTATTTTAAGTGTTTTTTTATTTATTTGTTTGTTTTGTGTTTTTTAGTGCTGAGGATCAAAACCCAGGACCTTATATACACTAGTCGAGTGTTCACCACTGTGCCATATCTCTGCCCTTCCCTTCAATTTTAAGGACACAACTATTTGTTATCTTGAAGGCTTCCAAGTGGACTCTAAATTCTATAGGAAAAGATATTTGTAAGCCTTTTTGGTGATGATTTGAAGCTCTGAGCCATGTTTGTCACAAAGGATCCATTCTGCCACCAGTTGGTAGGAATTAATGGCCTCTGACATCATGTGACCCAGCAGAGGTTCTCCACTGAAGGGCAGCCAGCCTGAGGACTGCCTGGGGCTGCGGAGCAGGGCTGGCCCACCAGAGCAAACACAGCAAAACGAAACCCTTGTCTCAGGGTGTCATGAAGAAAGCTGCAAAGCACTGCTTTTTGCTCATTTCTTTTTCTTTTTTTCTTTTTGTCAAAGTCACGTTTTGTCATTTTTAATGTGAATAGAATTCCAGAGTATGAAGGCTCCCAAGTGAATTAATGCATGGTAAGGGCCAAAGAAGACTTTTCCTGGGCAGCTGATCTTCACCTGTGTGGACACGTGTGCCCATAGATAGCGTTAACACCTGTGTGCACACGTGTGCCAACAGAAGGTAGTAGCTCACAGGATATAATATTCACACCCCAAAGGATAATGTTAGGTAAATAACAAAGAGAGTTGATATAAATTTCCTTGGATTTCTGAAAAAGTTCAAGTGTTGATGAATTAATTCTTTATCTGCAGCTCCTCTTCTCTTTTTTTGTTTTTGTAGCCGGAGTGAGATAATAGTTATAGTCAAAGAAATAATCTTGCTTCTGCTGAGAGCTGGATTTGGCCAACCTTGTGGTTTGTGCATTAAGTGAATTAAATAAATTCATGTGAGAACTCTGCTCTTAAAAGTAGTTTCTTCTTTAGAAAAGATAATTTGCAAATGGAAAATAAAATGTTCCACTGACATAAAGCTTTTGCTTTATGTTCATTGTATCTGAGAATTATCGTGCATTCGGGCATCTCCTGGTGCCCAAGATGTATCAGTGAACAAAATAGACACAGATCTTCACTCTTGGGAAATTAATGCTCTAGCCAGGGCCAGACAGCGATCAAACACTACACATGATGAATAAGTAAATTTTGTAAGATGTCAGAAGGTGAAAAGGGATACAGAAACAACAGAAGAAGAAGAGAGAGAGAGAAAGAAAGAAGATGTAAGCTATGGAGGTGAGAATGAAACTATGCTGGGAAAGGTAGAATTATCTGTAAATAGAAAGGAACATTGAGAAAATGGGTATTGTGGCATGGATCTTAAATGACTCCCCACAGATACATGATGAGGATTTGGTCTCTAGTGCCACCTTCTTCAGAGGTAAGGACCATTTAAAGGTGATTCCATGGTGAGGGCTCTGTGGATCAACTCATGAATAACTTGATAGGCTTATAAGGAGGGCATTGCCAACAAAGCAAGCTGTCTTTTTCTGTTTCCCTCTGCCTCAAAGCTAGCAACTCAGCTCTACATGAATTGCCACTATGTTCTGCATTGCTACAAGCCTAGACACAGCAGTGCCAGTGACCATGGACCCAAACCCCAGAAAGCACAGGCCAAAATAAACCTCTGTGCTGATTTATTTCAGGTTCCTTTCTACAGTAACAGAAACCCAGCATAATAAATAAGACATGGAAGAAGTCAGGCAGCAGGATTCATGTTCCAGGCAGAGAACAGCAAGGGCTCAAAAGAGGGAATGAGCCTGGTATATTTGAACAAAAGCCCAGAAACTACAGTATTTGAAGCAGAGAACAAGAAGAAAGCAGGAGGGGAAATCTGAGAAGTCTTGGAAATCAGTGGACATGATAGTTCTCTTCAGGACCAAACCAAGACACCCATTTCCACATAGGAAACAGACCATAGACGGCCTTTCATCTGGAATGTCTCCCTTTCCCTAGGAGCATCCGACGAATATCCCATGAGGACGTCTAAAATTGCTTCCATTTCTGGCCCACTCAGAATGTTCCAGTACTTCTGTGTCAGATATGCCCATACTCTGTTGGCACCATAGATGCAGTAATTCACTGGAAGCCAAACTCTACACATGATTCGTGGGCAGACCTACTTTGTGATGATGAGTCAGTTGTACATGTGAAAATTCAATTTTTGTCCCTAATTTCCCCCTGTCAGATAGCCCGAGCCGGCCCAGGTATATGACCTCTACCTTTTAAGTGCTGGGATTCCAAGCATGTGTCCCCACGTCAGGCTCCTTGTTCTGGCTTCCTAATAGCGTTTATCTACGGGTCTTCACAAGCTCTATGCTCATCATATATCTATCGTATTTCCCTCGAAGCCTGAGGTATTCCTCTATAACCTATTTGTCTCAGCTGCATCATTTATTTGTACTTGAAAACAAACAAACAATGATCACCATGTACGCAGGCCACTGCATAGACTGCTCAGGCATAAGTTTGCACTGCTCAGGCATATGGTTATTGTATAATTCAAACACTGATTTCTGTAACCTGCTCCCCCCCCCCCCATATCTGGTTGCAGTCCTTGTTCTGAGAACCTCCCATCTCAATGTTAACACTGTTCCTCAATTGTCCTCTGATATGCCAATATAGTCAATTACTCAGCAGGGAAGAACACAGGGGTAGCTCTCTCCTGCCAACCAGGGTAGGAGAGAGCAGTCTCAGGAAAGGTCCAAGAGACATCAGGAGAAGAAGCTAGATCAGAAAAGCTACAAAGTACAAGTATCTCTGGGATGTACTCTTGGAGGAAACCAGATTAGCTTAGAAGGTTAAGAATAGAGTAACAACTGCTCAGTTATTATTAAGCAAATAGAAAAGAGGCTCAGTTATTTGTGTGATAGCTGGGTTAAGAGAGAAACTGAGAAACAAACACAGTTTTATAAATGTAACTTTAACAAAAGAGAGGGACATGAAGCCATAATCTAGGTATGCATTGTCATTTGAGCCTAGGCAGTGACCTGTAACAACTGGCAAGAAAGAAAGGTAACTACTATTTTTTGCCAACAGAGACATGCATTTTCATTGTTTTGCACAGGGCACTGTGTAGCTGACAGCAACCATCTTTATGAGACTTGAGGGGAAGACCCTCCTTCTACAAAATAAAACACAGTACTGGAAAAGCAACTTTTATTCACCTGATTTAATTGTCTCTAAGGCTTACAGCCTTTGTCTGCTAACTTAGCTTGAGTCCTGGAAGCTTCTAGCCTCTGTCCAATCTAACCTAGGCCTAGAATGTTTTCAGTCTCTGAGATTTACTGCTGAGTAAGCTCACCCTTTCTTGTTCTTTCTGAACTTTGGCTGGCTGGCTTGTTCTGTCTTTACCTGCATGTAGCTTGTTCTCTCTTTAACCTGTCTCTGTAAAACTGTCCTGGTAAAACCTGCCTCTGAATTCCACGAACTGAACTGCCACAAACTCAGCTTGACTACACTGCCTCTCAACTCATTGACTCAACAGAACTGCTTGAACAGCACTGACTAGGACTCAGAGATCTGCATGCCACTCTCTCCTTGGTGCTGGGATTAGAGGTGTGTACCACTACACCTGGACCAAAGGTTTTCTTTATCTGAAACTTGCTTTATACAAGGCTAGCCTTGAACCCAGCGACCTGCTTGTCTCTGTCTTCTGGTATTAAAGGAATCTCTGTATTCCACTTGAATCACACAGACATACAAGGACTTTGAGTGTGATTTCTTGCCAGAGTGGCCATGTTCTGAATTAAAATTCCTCTACACAGGACAGACACTTGTTTTGCCCTATGGTTTTGGGGATATGTCAGGCTGAACCAACTGGATGAATCTACCACAGGCTTTGAATTCAGATCTTGGGCAATGGAGAATTCTTGTCAGCTCAGTGAAGATTATGGATTCCTTAGGGCCAGTGTCCAGGTCTGTAAATACTGATGAAAAGAACTCCAGCATCTGCCATTTTGTTAGGGATCAGGGTTTCCCCAGGCTAGTTCCGGGGGGGGGGGGAATTTCATCTCTGTTGCAAAACCCCAGTGTATTTCTGATCATCTTCCTACTTTTCTGGTGTTATTTCCTATGCCCAGGAGCCTTTACATCAATTCCTTTTCATTTACACCTCTCAAAGTCACTTGTATTTGTTAGGTACAGTTAGCTACAGACTCCAGTTACTTGGAGAGTCTGAACTCAGTGGAATGCTACCATCGACCCCTTAATTTCTCACAGTTGCTTGCAGGCACGCTTTGATGTGGAATTATTATTATTATTTTTGTCCTTTCATACCATTATGGGAAGCTCCTGAGGCATTTTGAACACTTTCAGGGTTGATAAAGTTAAGGCCAGGGAGATGACTCGGCTGGTGAAAGTGCTGGGACCCACATAGAGGAAAAGGACAACCGACTCTGTCAAGTTGTCTATTAACTTCCACATGGCCGGCGTGGCAAGTGTGGCATGGGTGTGTGAACACATGCACACACAACTAACTAACTAACTAACTAACTAACTAACTGACTGACTGACTAGCTGACTAACTAATTAACTAAATACACAAACATGATCAAAAGATCCAACCTCAAGGCTAGTGAGACTCTGTTCCTGGCTTGCATCTCAGCTCTTGACCATTTTTGTGTTTCTCTTCCTCTCACTTGGCCCAAGTTTGACCAGTGGCTCTGCCATAAGGAACTGTGTATCTTTTCTTCTTAGATTCTTCTCCATTTTCTCATCTTCCTTCTATTGAATTCCATCTTTCTAGTTTCTTTCAGAATGGTGTGTTCCTGGAGAAAGGTTGGGCTGGGGGCGGGAGAGGATGGCTGGTCACTGGTGCTGCGGTCTATGCTGGATGGTGAGTCCTATCTGTGGACAGGGCCTGGGTAAGTTTTTCAGGAGGCCCTATGAGGGCCAGTTGTACACCCCCTCCACACTCCCTCCTCCCATCTTTTCAGGTGTCCTGGAGCCTCTTTAAGAAGGAAACTCTCATAGATGGAGAAGCAACAAGATTTCTTTGACTTAGATACCTCCAATGGTATATATTTGGCTCTAAGGAAACACAGACTCTTGTCTCCACAAATGGTGGAATTAGAAACCTCACACTGTCTCTTCCCAGCAGCTTCCCTCCTGTCCAGATGTGTGGAGGGTGATCTGCTGTTCTACATGAGTCCATGGGTGGTGATGCTAGCACCAGTGTCTACGTCATGCTTGTAGTCCTCCTCTCTGACATGGCTTCTCTTCCTTTCTTCAATGTTATCTGTCATAAGGAAAGAAGAAATAATCCCCTTCTTTCTCATCTTGGGAAAGGAAAAATCTTAAGATGGCTGACAACTTCTACATAGCTGGAATTCTAACAGCTCTATTAGAGTTCCTTAGGTTCTCCCTGTAGGAGCAGAGAGACAGGGTTGGGATGGGGTGGGAGCCGGGCTTGCTGGCACTGAGAGCTGGTCTTCTCGCGCCTTTTACTACCTTCTGAACGGGGTGAGTTTGGAGCTACCTTTTAGCACAAAGGCCACTCACTCTCCTTGGCTCTGAGTTGGCAGCTGGAGTTCCCAAAGAACTAGAAAGTCCAATTCAGCATCCTTCTGTATCTATACTGAGAGTTGGTGCCTCCGCTGATTCACAGCCCAGCAGTCAAAGGTCAGCGCTTTCTTCCTTGTAATTTACAGATGGCTCAGCATTCATTTCCTCTTCTCAAGGGCACTCTTGTTTTCTTTGGGAGCATTTCATCTCCCTACTTGTCTGTGCTCTTGAAGGAACCTAATACAGGCATCTCCTGCACTATGGCAGTTTGAAGGACCAAATTATTTTTGTTCTCCCAGGACATTCAAGATACAATGTGAAACTCAAGTTCAGCCAGATAAATTGTCTCTCCTGTGACTTTCTTGAAAGCTTGAAGTGAGAGCTGGGGAAAGAAATGGTTGAAGTTCATTAATGTCAGCCAGCATAGACTGCTTAGACCATTTCTATTCCTAGACCATGGTTCGATGGTTCTTTCTAGTCTAGTGGAATCCTTGCTCATTTCAACCTTTGTCCCACAGCTTCCTCCTCTGGAATCCTCCGTCATCCCCCTCGGTTTTGGTTTTATTCAGTTGGACAGAACTGGCCTCTATTCAGAGAAACGACTCTGACTGACACAGGAAGCATCCATATTGCAGACTAAGGGAGGCAAAGCTGCAGAAACTTTTTTTTTCCTTTTGCTGTTACACACATCATTGTCACTGACAGCGTCAACCATCTTCTATATGCTTTTCACATGAGTGCCCTCATTATGCAGAGTACTTAGGCTTATTTAGTTCAAACTGTAATCGAGCTGTTGTGTTGAACACTGTGATCAAGAACATCAGTGTCAAACAGGTCTCTTTCCCCTTCCCTCCCTCTGCCCCCCCCTTTTTTTTTTGCTTTTGCTTTTGGTTTATGAGAGACAGAACCCATTTTTTCTTAACTACCTCCAACCATGTTACTGCTATTGGAGAAATCCACTTTTTGCAATAGGCATGTCTGTTCACAGATACCTGATACATGGCATCGAGATACACACCAGTCGCCAGTCCAGATGACTCAAAACTCATCCAAAGTAAGTGAGCATGGAAAGAAACTGGATCTTTGCTACTTAGTGTGCAGTTCTAGGAACAGAGGCATCTATCTAGGAGTTTGATATATGCAGGCCCCTCCCTAGATACGGAATTGGAATCACGTATTTAACAAAGTTGCTAGTTGATTAACAAGCAGATTAAAATTCAAGTGTCATTGGTGGAGAGAAGCAGCACAGAACATTATGACAAAGTAAGTATTGTTTCATGAAATTGGCTCTAATTATACACATGCGAAATTGCAAATCTGGTTATGGTGATAAATGTACTTCTTGCCATGGATCACATTCGTTTTATTTTTATTTATTTTTTTAAGCACTGAGCTTGAGGAAATGGCCATGTTCATGTGGAATCCCATTGCCCTTCTTTATAAGAACACCAGGATTCACTCACCCCTGTGGAGGCATGCTGCCGTGATGGACTCCCCTAATTCAGAGAACCAGGCCAAGTGTTACAGATGTGATCTTCTCATGTGCTGTCTTATCCTTTCTGTTTCTCTTCCACTACCTCTAAAAACAGAAATTTTAAAAAAAACCCACAACAAGCATCATCTTCAAGAAAGGAATGAGCAGGAAATCTAAAGCAAGAAGGAAGAGACTAATATGAAGTGGTTATGGGGACCATCACAGGCCAACCACCCCACTTTAAATTCTTGCCATCTATTAAAGATACAACCTTTCCTAATGCAGCCTGAGTTTGGGCTTAGGAGAGAAGAGTCAGCCTGTGTTGACCTAAGAGCGTCTATGTTTCCTGAGTAAAGAGTCTAAGAAAACCCAGACTCAACAGAGCAGGTGTAAAATGCTTCTGAGGAAGAGTCTTTAAATGTCGCCCACGGGTGAACTTTGAAGAACCATGGCAGGTATCAGAAGAGAGTAAATTTTAAAGTTAGGCCCAGGGTGGGTTGTGCTTCTTCCTGTCATCAGCTTTGTAATCACAGCTAAGTCTGTTGCTCTGCCTGAGCCCTCATTTTTATGTCTGTGAAACATAAATGGAAATGTGTACTTCTTCCTATTGTTAGGACTGAATCAGGGAAAACCATGCTGATCTCGCGCCATGTTTCCAAATATACGCTCTCCAATTCTTTTTCCTATTTTTTCAATTTTTCATTTATTTTTTTGAAATTAAAATATAGTTACATCATTTCCCATTCCCTTTATTCTCTCTAACAACTTCCATGTCTTCCCTTGCTCCTTCTCCAATTCATGACCTTTTCCATATATATATGAAAGAATATATAGTTTGTTATAGATAATTGTATATAAATACACACACATATATATGCACTTGATTTTTGACAAAGAAGCCAAAACCACAAGTGGAAAAATGACACACTAAATGTATTAAAAGAGAGTGGGGAAGAGCCTTGAGCTCATTGGCATAGGAGACAACTTCCTGAACAGAACACCCACAGCCCAGGATCTAAGATAAACAAAGAAAAAATGCTGAAACTGAAAAGCTTCTGTAAGGCAAAGGACACTGTCATCAGAA
Organism: Pachyuromys duprasi; assembly: GCA_028658305.1. Lineage (NCBI taxonomy): Eukaryota > Metazoa > Chordata > Mammalia > Rodentia > Muridae > Pachyuromys > Pachyuromys duprasi. The sequence continues at coordinate 128,432,447 of CM053764.1, forward strand.
CAAAACGACAGCGAACAGACTGTAAAAAGATCTTCACCAACCCTATATCTGGCAGAGGGCTAATATCCAAAATACATAAAGAACTCAGGAAATTAAACACCAACAAGCCAAACAATCCAATTAAAAAAATGGAGTACAGAGCTAAACAGAGAATTTTCAACAGAAGAATCTCGAATGGTGGAGAAGCACTTAAGTAAATGTTCAATATCCTTAGTCATCAGGGAGATGCAAATCAAAATGACTCTGAGATTCTATTTTACACCTATCAGAATGGCTAATATAAAAAACTCAAGTGACAACGCATGCTGGTGAGGATGTGGAGAAAGGGGAACATTCCTTCATTGCTGGTGGGAGTGCAAATTTGTACAATCACTTTGGAAATCAATCTGAGGCTTTCTCAGGCAATTGGGAATAGCTTTACCTCAAGATTCAGCTATAACACTCCTGGGCATATAACCAAAAGATGCTCCACCATACAATAAGGATGTTTGCTCAGCTATGTTCATAGCAACTTTATTTGTAATAGCCAGAAACTGGAAACAACCCAGATGTTTCTCAACTGAAGAATGAATAAGGAAACTGTGGTACATTTTCACAATGGAATGCTACCTAGCTATTAAAAAGAAGGAAATCATGCAATTTGCAGGCAAGTGGATTGAACTAGAAAAGATCATCCTGAGTGAGGTAACCCAGACCCAGAAAGACACACATGGTATGTACTCACTTATAAGTGGATATTAGTCATAAAATACAGGATAACCATACTACAATCCACAAACCCAAAGAAGCTAAGTAAGAAAGAGGACCCAAGGGAAGATGCCTGAATCTCACTGAGAAGGGGAAATGGAATAGACAGAGGATGTCCTAGAAGAGAAGGAAAAGTTAGGAGAGGGAGTGCTTATGGAAATGAGGGTGGGGATGTGAGGTGGAGAGGGAGGAGGTGAAGGGAGTAGGAGGACAGAGGACATGCCGAAAGATGCAGTCATCTCTGAGACAGGGAAGGCTTCTGGGAGGATATGTGGGTGACTCCAGCGAAGACCCCTACTAGTGGGGGATATGGAGACTGAAGAAGCTATCCTCTAAGCAGACAGGACTCCTAGTAGAGGAAAACACCAACCCACCCACAAAAACTTCGACCAAAATTTACCCAGCCTGTAAGACGTGCAGGGATAAAGAGCAGAGATTGAGATAATGTCCAACCAGTCTCTGGCCACACTATAGGAGAGAGGGAACTCCTGACACTATTAACAACACTCTGCTATCTTTGCAGACCAGAGCCTAGCATAACTGTCCTCTGGGAGGCCCCACCCAGCAATGCATTGAAACAGATGCCTAGACTCACAGCCACACATTGGAGGGAGCACAGGGAGCCTTGTGGAAGAGTGGGAAAAAGGATAGAAGCTAACATCAGAGCCAACTTACCTGGGCCCAGGAGGGCTTGCAGAGACTGAAACACCAACCAAGGACAACGTATGGACCAGACCTGGGTCCCCTACACATATGTATGTACACAATGGACAGCTTGGCCTTCATTTGGGTCACCTAGTAAGGGGAGCAGGGATTGTCACTGACAAGGACTCTGTTGCATGCTTTTCAATCACTTGCCCTTGGTGGGGCTGCCTTGCCAGGCCACCATGGTAGAGGATGTGTTCAGTCCTGATATGACCTGATGTTCTGGGATGGGAGGGTAGGTGCGGTGATCCCCTTTTCTGAGGGGGAAGGGAAGAGGAATATAGGGATGAGGGAAGGAAGCAAGGAGGGTGGGACCCGGGGAGAGGAGGGAGGGGACTACGATTGGGATGTAAAGTGAAGAAAAAAATAAAAGAAAGAAAGAAGAAAGAAAAAGAGAGAGAGAAAGAAAGAAAAAGAAGGAAGAAAGAAAAGAAGAAAAGGAAAGGAAAGGAAACTATTGCCTGGGAGCTAGAAAGTTTTGTATTTTCCCGGGTTGTTGGGTTGTTGTTCTGTCTGTGGGGCGAAAGTGGGCTGAGGAGGCAGCGTCCTGGGCGGTCGGCAGAGGGAGCTATTCCCCAAGAAATCACCACGCAGGGGTTGGCAGAGGTCTGCGGGGAGTTTGGCAGCGGGGGAGCTGTCCCTCCGCCCCGTCCCAAGAGGCTGGCGGGTCACCCTCCAATCGTCTCCCTTCTTCCTCCCCACCTTCCCCGTCACTTAACTGCGGTTCGGCTCATGGTGGCCCTGCCTGGTCCTCAGCCCTTCTCGGTCCCACTTTTGCTTTCCCTCACGCGGGGGCACGCTGTCCTATCCGCTTGGTGAACACTGTCCCTGTCCCCCAAATCCTCGTAGGGGACCTAGACCCCTCTCCAAGGGCACTTTGATGAGAGGTTCGCACTGGCACTTTGTGGGGCACAGCACTCCGCTATCACTTCTCTCAAGTTTGCCAACTTCATCACTCGGTCACTGGAAAAGGTCCCATGAGTACATCCAGAAGGAACCTTCAGATTTGGAGCGACCACAAGCGAGAGACCCCACCCTACTCCCTCCCACCCTCCACCAGCGGCCACTGTCCCGGAGGCAGCAGCTGCTGCAGCGGCAACTGCTCGCATCCCAACCCGGCTCGGGTTACTGCCTTCCTCCTCCAGCATCTCTAGCCAGACAGGGAAAAGCTTGTTCAAGTTTGCAGCGGGACTCGTCCCCGTGCGAAACTGGAGCTCCAGGACTCGCCTTCTTCACCGTGTCCGCGTCTCCAGAGCCTAAGCAAGACCCGCAAACATCGCTTCCTCCCGGGATTCTGCTTGGAGGTCAGCAGCCGCTGTTGGGAACAGATTTTGAATCTCGGCTGGAGTGGGTGAAGACCAGGGGAAAACAGGTTGCGCTGCCCGACTGCAAGCATCTCAGGACCAGGTAAGAGTTAAGCAAACTCAACTCTGAAAGCCTTTGGCCCTGGTGGCTTGTGGCTTCGGGGAGTCTCTTTGGGACCAAAGGCACCGGCTAGGATACCTCCTGGCAATGGAGCCGGAACAAGGATGGGTTGTCCCGGTAGTTCCTGGGGCTTTATTGTCCTTGTTTGTGTTTGTTTTGGTTATCTGGGACTGTGAAGGGAATTTCGGGAAAGATCTCTCCATAACGTCCGTTATTTTGTTTATTTTCCGCCGGTGTGTTGCTTTGCCTGTGTTTGTTCCACGTAGATTGTGACACTGTTGGGTGCAGGCAGATTTGGGGGAATAACCTACAGCTTTGGCCTGGTCTTCCTCTGAGGTTTGTTTAGTACCACTCTGGGATCTTGACTTGTTTCCTAAACTTTTCTTTCTTTAGTACTTGAGATTCAGTTTGTCCTTGCCAGCTGGGGGTGCCTGCCTTTAGGGGTTCTGGGGTTACAGACAGGTTAACAAACCGTAGGGGTTCCTTGGGGAATGCTGAAAGGGACAGTTCTGAACGCCACACTTAATTATTTAAGGAAAATGTATTTCTGTGGGACTTTTTCTTTTACATCTTTTCACTCTGGGACTTTAACACTTGGTTTGGGAAAACATTTTGTCTCTCTCTCTTTTTTTTTTCCTTCTGGAAGTATTTTCCTGAATGACCCTACTGAATAAAAGAAACACGGGAACCATATTTGCTGCTTCTTTCATACATAACCTCACACGGACCCCCACATTTTTAAAGGGACAATGAAAGCCTGGAATTTTATTGGCCTGAATGAGGCATTATTTCTGCTTTTGGGTAATAATAGCCATGCTGTGCCAAGGCAGAGAAAGGCATCCGTAATCCTTTATGCCAGGTCTTACTTTGCACACGGTATTCTCAAATAAAAATCCTTCATTCCTTATGGGTAAAAAGACCAGGCCACATGACATCATCCAGAAATGCCATCAGCCTGACTGGCATGCTCCAGGGAGTCAGTTTGCATGGTGCTCTTGTTTTGTGTACAAGGCCAAGGAATTCCTTTGGTAAATTCCTAGGGTCCTGTGATCTGGGTTCAATGTTCCTCTCTTCTACTTTGCAATGGTGTAGTTTGGCGTGGCTTAACACCTATATGTATGTCTATAAAATCAGGGTGAATTAATGGTGCTTACTCTAGAGCCAAAACTGTTTATGCATGAGAAGCCCTAACAAGCCCCACACAGAGGGGTATTATCTTATTATGGAGCCACTTTAAGGGTTGTGTTGCTTTGATTACCCTTTTGTTAGTTATCAGCAAGAGTTAGTTAACACTTTTATTGAGAAGCCTTTAAAGACTGAGCTCATCCTCAGGCTCCACCACGGCCTAGGTCTGCTCAGCTTAGTTCATACACACTCTTTGGTTTCTGCTGGGTGCTTTCAGTGGAAAAGGTGTACGTGGGAGGGCTGGGCTCTGAAAAGCTGGCTCATGATTGGATGCCAAACGGTGTGGAAAGCAAATAACCTCTACGCTTCCTCAGAAACCTTTTGCATTAAGCAGATATTAAGACTCACAACCAAGCCTTCGGCAGAGGGCGGGAAATAATAATAAAAATAGGGGAAGTTAATAAGACTTGTGGAGAACAAGAGCTCCACAAAGACCAAACTGAGCAGGGCACAGGGGTCTTATACGAGACAGTTTCTCCAACCAAGGACCATGTGTGGATATGGCCTAGAACCCAAGCTCAGAAGTGGCCCATGGTAGCTCGGTGTCCAACTGAAGACCCTAGTAAGGGGAACAGGGAATGTTTCAGTCATGAACTTGATGGCTGGCTCTTTGACTCTCCCCCATACACGCCAGGGAGTAATAGCCTGGCTAGATCCCAGGGGAGGACATTGTAGCCAGCCCTGAGGAGACAAGATGAAGTGGGGTCAGATGGAAGGGGAGGAGGTCCTTCCCTGTCGGTGGACTTGGAGTGGGCGGGGAAGAGATGAGGGAGAGTGGGAGGGAAAGAGGGAGGGGGCTACGCCGGGGATGCAAAGTACCTAACCTCTGATTGATATAAAAATAAATAAAAAATTATATTAAAAAAAGAAACCCTTTGCATTGGCATAGTTTCTTTATCATGCCTATTATAGGTCAATCATTCATTTGGCAAACATTTATGAAGCATCTATTATATTTCAATGGGTTTTTGTGTCAATTTCTTTGGTTTTATTTTCAAAATTAGTATGTGTTGTTGCTTTACGATTTTCTCTTTTTAGGGATGCCAGAACTTTCTTCATGTGACAGTAGCCCTGTATAAAGCAAATCCCAAACACTTTGCAAATCTCAGCACCTGATTAAACACACACACAAGCACACACACTGAGCATTTCAATGAAGTATGCAGTGTGACTCAGACAGTCTGCTTCTCTCTTTTGACATCAGTTTCATGATGTGAGCTTGTGTGCATGGGCTGGGGTAGAGAAAGAGGTTTGCTGTACCTTCTGGTCCTAAAAGCGTTTGCACTAACTGCCTTACTTCACTGGTAGCTGTGTTGGGCCCACCTTCCCATTTTTAACATTTGTTTGGGGTGCATGAATGATGGAATGCCCATCTTTGTAGGGCAACTAATGATAAATAAAAGGAGGGTGCATTAAGTCCACTCGTGTTTCATCAGCTGCTCTCAGACTTTGGGGTACAACAGAAACATGGAGGAAAAATCTTTTTTAAATATTAGATCTTTTTACCATGAGAAATTACTAACAATCATTTCTTCCGCCTAAACAAGTAACAGTTTCTTATGGTTCATTCGTGTGTAAACCTTGGCCCTTCCCTGATTCAGAGGCAGAAAGTTTTGGGTGAAGTTGAGCACATCCACCAAGTCCCCCAGTTGGTTCTGAGGCCAAACAGTGTCACGTGCTCATTTCACAGCAGTGGGTTTGCCTTCCTTAGAATTTTTGCTTCAATCCAATGAGATATTTTAAATACACAGATCTGATCATGTGATCTCCTTGCGTAAGTTCTCGGCAGACTACTCGGAGCCCTTTGATGGCGTCTTTTAGGGGCTTGTTGAAAACATAGTTCTCAAGTCAGTGCTGGAGGAATACTCGGTCCTCGCACGAAGCCCAGTCAATCAGCCTTGTCCCTGTCCTGCATGAGATCACTATTGTACGGCCTCCTGTGCTGTTCTCTGCATCCTTGATCCCCAGCCCTAATCCCTGCAGATCTCATTATGTTCCCCCCCCCCAATACGGCACCCTTTCCTTTCTCCAGGGCCTTGCTGTGTAGATGGTTCTTCTCTGTGGGAAATGTCTGTGGCCTTCTTTTCTGTGTAAGCAGCTGCCTGCAATCCACTTGTATTTGAGGGTACAGCTCAAATCAGATGTTCCCTCTGAACTCTAGTTGTCTCAGGAGCAGTGTGCGTCGCCTGAGTTGCCAGTCTTCTCTGTGGACAGCCTCCAGACAGCACTGGTAACATTGTTATCCAAATGGCATTCCCAGCAGGTTGATGAGTTCATTACTCAAGTGGCTGAAATATTAGAAATTATGAAAAAAATGTCCCTCCCCCAAACATGGGAGGAGAATGAATGAATAAGCAGTTGTTGATGATTTCCTATGTATCTACTATGAGTGGTGGAGAAGTAAAGAAAGAATTTACTACTTGTCTAGACAGGACCTACGGAGTTAATAGACAGTGGTAGGAAAGAAGACAGTTCAGACTTTCCCGAGTGGGCTTACAGAGCACCACATAATTCTGAATTCGTGCTATGTGTTCAGTGTCACAGTAGGGGCTACGTATGACAGAGAGACGCAATTATACTTTTGGATGGTTTTGCTTGTGAATAACATAGTCTTGATGCTGTTGTGGAGGTGCCAATATCAATCAAAATAGCCAACATTGCTCCATGCCTCTCAGGGTCTGAGGCACTTTGTCACATGTGTGGTAAGTGGCTCGGTAGTGTCCTTCTGACTTTCCCACAAGGGTACATTCCTGAAAGCAGGTCTTGAACACAGGTTGGAGCTGTATAATGTGAGGGGTGGTGGCCACAGAAGGCCAAAAAGTCTCAGCTTCTACGTTGCTGTCCAGACCCAGCATCCGATGTGCTTCTCTTTCTTAAGCATCATCTGCTTTGATTATTTCCTTCTCAAATAAGCAAAAATTAGCCCATTCAAGGTCAATTAACATCTGATTCTGTTGACAGCTCTGCCAAAGTTATCCATAATAACTTCCGCTTTTGTCTCACATTAAATTTAATGAGAAAAAAATACTTTTTATAATTGCCAATAGGGTTTTATTTTTCCTGTTGCCACTCGTTTTTTCTAAAATTGAATTATGCGAATGGGGGCGAATGCTGCAGCAGCTGAACTATCGGCTCATGGCAATTCCACATAAAACAGGCATGGGGGAAGTCCATCCACAGGCAGGAGACGGCAGAGTCCATGAGTGAACATTGGCACCCAAGGCTGTTGTATTTCGAACACAGCAGCAGACTGTACTCTGCTCTCCAGGATGTAGACCCAGGATTTACTCTTTAAACTTATTTTAAGAATAAGTCAAGTTGATTCATCTTTTACAACTCTTTCCCCCAAATGGTCTCTTTCTGTCTTAGTACATACCTGCCTGATGTTTTACCTGAACTTTCTGTGCATCTGAACTGCCTCACTTACTCATTCATCCTTTCCCCAAATCTGAAAACCCTAATTTTTTTATTAATCTCTTATCCACATTCAACACCGAAGACAAGTTTTCACTATAATCATTCTTACTGCTTTTTAACATATCTTGTCTGAAAGGTTAATTTAGGCAGCTTAAAGAATTGCTCATGCTGTGAATGGAAAAGCACGATATCTGTACAGCAGTGTTTTATTTTATTGAACTTCATGCGCACAGCTGCTAGTGGCCAGAAAGCTGCTCTTTGATGATAAATGCCATGCCTCGAGCCAGTCTGGAAGTGTGGCTGGAATGCTGCATCCTGTAGTTAACACTATTAATGTCTATTGATTTCTCTCCTATTTAGTTTTTGGTGATTTATTCTCCCAGATAAAGAAACTATGTGAAGCATTCTAACCACCTCAATTTCCGACTCAGAGAGCAGTAAATCACATCCTCCCCCTTGTAAGACAAGGGAAATAGAATTTCAGTATGGAACGTCTCATCTTGCTAGGCGCAAGTACAGGATATTAGCATCTGTAAAAACCATCAGATCTTTGGAGCAAGGAGGCCTCATTGTAGGAGTGACTGAGCACCGTGTTATTGATATCATGTCCAACCCAGAGGAGCTGTGCAAATATGGGCTAGCTCCAAAATACAGCTGCAGGTGGCAGCTCCTATAATGGGTCTTTAACAGTTTTCCTAAATACTCAGTTTTTTTGTTTTGTTATTTTGAGACAAGCTCTCATGCAGCTCAGACTGACCTCAAACATGTTGTGCAGCCAAAGATAGCTTTGAATTTTGGATTCTTGTGCCTCTGCCTCCCAGGTGCCAGAACTGTAGGCATGTGCCACCACACTTGGTTTCTGCAGTGCTGGTAATTAAACCCAAGGGCTCCTGCGTGAAGGTGAGCACTCTACCAATCATAACACACCCTCAGCCCTCAGTTTGTTCTTTAAAAAAGTTTGGGGAGCCAGCCAAACAGCTCGGCAGTAAAGAGAACATACTGCCTTTGCAGAAGACCTAATGTGGTTCCTAGCACTCATGTTGGGTACAGGTACCTCTGCTTACCCTCACACACTACAGAATTAAAATTAATAAAAACAAGTCTTTGAAAAATGTCTTGGAGATGGGTGTGGTGACACACATCTTTCATCCCATCACTGTGAATTTGAGACCATCCTGGTCTGTAGAGTGAATTCCAAAGGCAGCCAAGGCGACATAGTGTGAGCTTGTCTCAAACAAACGAAAAGATGTTTTAGAGGTCCTGGAAATTGAACTCATAGTCTTTTTTTTTTTCTTTTCTGAGGTAGGATTTCTCTGTGTACCTTTGATTGTCCTGGATTTGCTTTGTAGACCAGGCTGGCCTCCAACTCCAGTGATTCACCTGCCTGAGTGCTAGGATTAAAGGCCTGCCCCACCACACCCGGCTTGAATTCATGGTCTTGGACATGCTAAGCACACATTCATCCACTGAGTTCTATACCCTCAAGCCTTAAAAAAAACGTTGATAGAAATATAAAACCAAAATTCATGAACTTAAGTAGTTTGTTTTTATGGAACAAAATAGAATCAAAACATCTCTGTTTCAAATTCAGGAAACAAATCCTTCATCCAAAATGGGGGGAAAATAAACTACTACTTCTCACTGTTAACCTTCAGAAATAAAATTTGAAAAGTATTGGTTTTATTCTGAGACTAGGTTTAAGTATTTAGCCCAGGCTAGACAAAAATCTCAGTGGTCTTTTGCCTTAGTCTTCCTAGCATTGTGCCACCATGTTTGGATTAAAAAAAGCAAAAACAAAAAAACAACTTAATTTTGAATGAAGAATTGATGACAACACACGACTTCGTTTTTGTTGTTGTTGTTTGTTTTTGTTTTTTACAATTAATTGGTTTGAATTTTATTAGTTTCTCCATCATGTATTTATTAGGTATACAGTGTGTAAAAATAAACATTACAGTTGCCACGAAAGACCGAATACCATTAAAAAATCTAGATTAAAAATGCATATATACACACCCAACCAGGTAAAGCTGGGTTATAGTGGGGGTCCAGGGTCAAGTAGGCAGGTCTGAGAGTAGTTCCGGGTGCAGGCCAGGAAAAGAGTAGTGTGTTCTCCTGAGGAACACACTACCGTTCTGTTAAGACAGGATTTTCATAGATGGGACAGCTCAGACAGGGCAATAGGTCCAGCAAACACATGGCAGTGGAAGCAGTGACGAACCATTTCAAAGGAGACTCATTTGTATGAGAGCTGTTCATGGAGCCACCGAACTAGATTCTGTCTGCCCTTCACATCACTCTCCTCCTTTTAAAGGAGCCCTTCACATTTTACTGCTATTAGTTTGTTATAGAGACCAGGTGTGGGCACCCAACTGAGATTCAAATAAAAATTGACTTAGAGTTCCCTCCCCGTTCACAGGAAGGCATGACTGGAAAGCGTCTGCCTATGCCTACCCATAGCTGAGTGTTCACAGGAAGGGGATGGCCAGGGCTTGCATTCCCTAGAGTCATCCATGACGGAATTCATATTTACTCTTGACCTGTTTAAAGATTATTTTGCCACATGATGGTACTGTCTCAGCCTGAAGACATTTGTACCTGGAATGAATATCGCTCTATGTAGTGTGAAAGGCTTTGAGTAGTTGACTTTTGAGGTTTGGGATTGTGGAAAAAGCTTGTATTTTAATATTTAAGAAAATATTAAAGATAATCTTGGTAAAAAATTTTTGAGGGGTTAACCAGATGTAGTCCCACTGAGAAACTATACAAACCCACACAAAAACTAAACTAAACTAAACTAAAATGTTTACATTATTTTGTGTGTATATGACTGGAAGGCAAACCCAATGTATGTGTTCTGCTGGACTGTCATTCATCCTCTGAGCTACCCTCAGCCTGCGTGTGTTCTTGGTGGTGGTGGAGGCGGTGACTGTGGCAGTGGTTTTCTTTGGGTCCTGGTCTGTCTCTCTTCTGATGCTCTACGACTCTGTGGGCCGCTCCATCCCCTCCCTCCACTCTTCCTGCCACACCTCTTTCCCTAAAGTTCCCATTATCTTGAGGACAGCCATTAGTGTTCTACGCATCCCCATCTCCTTTCCTGTTTTCTTGGTGCCCTCAACTTTGTGCCTTTTGCTTTCTACACTAAGACTTATAACCTCGGCACAGCATTCTGTGTGAAGCCCTGTCAGTCAGTATGTGCCTTGCCTCTAGTTCATCCCTGATACTGACACTGAAATGTTATTGGTGAGGTTGCAAATGCTTGAAGCACCATTTCAACCCATGTTCTTAAGCTTCTGTGGCTTGAGAACAACCTGCAGATATCGATGGTTCTCTGGATTCTGATTTGGTAGGTGTGCTGGGTCTGGGGATGTGCATTCTTAGCAAGGCAGGATGATGCCAGCGGTCTCAGGGTGCAGTAGAATTCTTGTTTGGGGTTTCAGTGCCTCATTTAAATAGCACATTCATTTTTTTTTCTTAATTTTTAATTTTGGTGATGGCTGGAGGAATAGCTGGTCTGTTCCTCCTTACTTGGAGGAACAATAGCTGTAATACAACACTGTTCATGTGACAGACAGAGAAAGGCACCCATTGTTTTGGGATTGGCTGATGTTCCACTTGGCTCTGGCTGGCTGTCCGATTGAGCTTGGTAGCCCCAAGGAAGCAGACACACTTAAATCAGGGAGACAAAGAAAGGAGGTCAAGGCCTTCCAAGTTAAACTACTTGCAGCAATGTGTCAGAGGTAGGGTTTGGGAAGGCAAAGCATAATTCTGGGGAAGACTCATTCATCTGCTGTTTGATGCTACAGACACAGCACAGGGCAAACAAAGTTGTTAGAACTCCAGTGTGTTTTTGACCAAGAAAACATTGTTTTCTACCATTGCCTCACTGACTTATTTGTTTATAGAATTTTATTATTTCTTTTATAAGCCTAAAAGACCTCCCTTCATGATAGGCAATGACATATTTCTTAGCTTCTTCCAACCAGGTTCATCAAGGACAGATATCTGGGCTAGGGTTTGAAAGAGGGCTTGCCTCACACTATCAAAGACCTGGGCTCAGTCCTTGTCATCACATAAACTGGGCGTGGTGAAACATGCCTGCAATCCCAGCATTCAAGAGGTAGAGTCAGGTTGGCTCAGGACTTTAAGGTTGTCTTCAGTTCCACAGTGAGTTCCAGGCCAACCTGGGATTGTTTATCATCTACCACGATACCACCACCACCAACTTAAGTGTTAGCTCTCCAAACCTCTCAATTATACTCTAATGTCTCAGAGAAAGATTTTGTGGGTAATAATCATTACTGAATCTGAAGTGTTGATAGTTCCTATCCAAATCTGAATTTGAATAGAGATCTTGCATTTGAGAGTTACTTTTTTTAGTTCAAAATATAATTAAATCCACCAGAAAGTTATTGATATGTTTGGGGAGTTATGATGCTTTTTAGACACCATCTCTCATTCCCAACTCCCAAATAGAATTCCTGTGCTGGATGGAAAGAGTTACAAACTTCCTGAAAAGATCTAATTGTGAGATCAACAGCTGGACACATTCTTTGAGTCAGAGGAAGATTCAAACTCAAGGTCACATCCTTCACAAAGGTCGCAGACTTTCCGACAGCATTGTTCTTTTAGCCTGGTTACTCCCTTTAGGAAAGTATGTCGTTCATTCAGACTTTGCCTCTGGGTTTCGTTCAAAAGGACACTCTGTCCCTAGCTCCTGTGCATATTTGTGAGTAGCTATTCTTCTTGAGTCTTTCTTAATTTTTTTCCTTTCAATTAGGCAAAGAATATTGACCTGAGGGAAGCAGGAGGAGGAAAGCCTTGCTGGCTGTAATGGGTTCTAGAGAGAGCATTTGTATGGAGTGTTCAGGCAGCTGGTGCCCTGAGCCTGTCAGAATCCTTTCTCCTCTGAAATAAGAGGTTTCCTGGCTGAGAGCGGTTGCCTTAAGTAGAGTGGTACCCAGGAGAGGGCAATGTATGACTTACTTCAGGTCACTTAAGGTTCCTAATTAAGTCTGTATTTGGACCTTGATTATAGATTATCATTGCAAATCCATTAAAGAAGAAGAGACAAGTGGATTGTGGAGAGGCAAGTATATTTATTTTCATTAGCTTTCCACTCTCCCCTCTCCTGTAGCTTATTTATCCTTTATTAAATGGGGCTCTGATTTTGCCAATGATATGTATTCATTTAGAGCAGAAATAGTGAAGGGGAAACTTCACCGGGCAGAGTGATCATGTGGAATTCTAGCCTGAGTGAATTTTCAATTCCTTGTCATTAGGCCAGATCTTTGGCTCTGTTTGTGTGAGGTAGAAAGAAGCTCTCTCCTCAGTGCTCAGAAGAAAGACTACATAACGGTGAAGTGTTGTCTGAAGACAATAGGGAAGTTGCTTTGTCTCTTTGTTGTTGCTTGTTACATGTGGTCTTTTTTATTTGTCCATTATGTTAGCTATTCATTTTGCTGTTGTCCATGCCCCAAGTGGGTGTGTTTAATTTTAATGCTGTTCCAGGCATAGGATGCTAGTCAGGATTTAGTTTTCTATCAGAATCTATATTCTGTCCACAGAGTGCTTGGTTCAACCAAGTGCTGCTTTATATGGATGTGTTTGGCTTGCCGGAAATCCTTGAGCAGTTAAATTTTGATGTGTTTCCCCTTTCGGCGCATTTTTCTAAACTTGATGAGAAGTTAAAAACTGGAGCCCCGTGTTTGCTTCCCTATTTTTCTTAAGCCTTTCTTCTTGTTTTCTTTTCAATTAGGAAAAGAATATAGACCTGAGGGAAGCAGGAAGAGGTAAACCTTGCTGGCTGTAATGGGTTCTAGAGAGTGCATTTGTATGGAGTGTTCAGGCAGCTGCTCATGGTGTTTGGAATTAAATCCTAATAATGATAAGAAATTGTAAACTCTGGGAACTCCAATTGCCTCACAATACAGATCTTGCTGTGCCCGGAGGATAAAATTTTACCGTCTAGAAGTTACCCTCACATAGCAGGAAGAGCCAATGTGCAAAACAGTGGGCTCACCCAGACATTGTGTTTGTCTAGACAGCAGACAGAGGTTAGCAGAATTCCATTTTTTAGAATTTAAACTCAAGATGTCTAAACAGTAGCTATTCCCACATTCTACCTTCTTCCAATTCATAGCAATCTTCATGAAAAAGTAGGAGAAGACTATGTGGATCATGGGTGTTTTTCTGACTCATTAGATGACTGTTGTCTCTCTCTCTCTCTCTCTCTCTCTCACACACACACACACCCTACTGTTTTCTACAGCAGAGTCCAGTGTAGGTGTGTTTCTTCCTCACCTGTCTAACTGTCTTAGCTAATAGACTACCCCATGTTAGCAGATGAGGTGAGGCAGCAGACAGCTGGCCCTTCCTGCCACACAGCAGTCTGTCCTTCTGCTTCCTGCCATCTATCAGTACGGAGCTATCTAGATTGTACCAGAGTGAGTCATTGCATTTGTGGGACACCCTACTCTGTACTCTAATATGGGATGATAGATTCAACTGGAAAAAAATAGGAGTGACTTATTTTCCACAGGAGAGTTTGAAGCCTTGGCTTGCACATGAGCATGCCATCTGTGAGAGACCGTAGTTTGTATTCTTCATTTTGGACGTTGAGGTTAAAGATTAAATATTGATTTATGCAAACATGTGATCACAGTTGTGGGATACAAAGACAAGATTTTGATGGTCTTGGTCTGCTCCTGGCCTTGTCATTATAGTATGAAATATGACAATCTAGTCTGAGATTCAGTCTCTATTCCTAAAGCGTTATGACTTTTAACTCTCTGAGACGGCAAACTCTGAGATCTGTTCATTACTTGTGTCATGATAATAGTATGTAACTCAGTTGCCTGTGGTGCAATGGTAAGCACATAGCAAGCATCTTATATCTACTCTCCTCACGATTCAATACCAGATCATATGAAAGCACGGAGGAATAATGAGTACACCCAGGAATTAGATCTGCTCATGCTTCAAATGAGTGGCTCATTCAAGGGCTTAAATCAGATTCTGCTCATTAGCATAGAATTTAAAATGTGCAGTCTCTGATATGAGTGCAAGCTATGAGGGATTTTAAAATATTCTGGAGTATAGAAATAGTTAAATTTACTAATGAGCACATATGCTTAATTATAGTATTTTGCTAAAAGAAGCATTGTCTTGACTATAGGATTGGACAAAGCTGCTACTAACTGAACTTATTCTTCTAAGATGGCAATGAATTCAGAACAGGAACTCCAAGAAAATCTTGTGTACACATATTCATGAAAGCATTATTTAAAACAGTCCAAATTATTTTGATGGATAGAGACAACCCACATATCCATCAGTTTAGGATGAGAGAAAATATAAATATGCACTGTAATATTATCCAGCCACAGAAAGGAATGACATATAGCCCTGTCCGAAAATGGATGACTATGGTACATAAAGAGAGAGAGATATAAAAGTCTACATGGTACATTATTCCTTTTATATGAATAATCTAGACAAGGAAAAACCAACACTCTCAGAATGTAGGCTGGTGGTTTGCAGGCTTGGGAAGGGAATAATGGAAGAGACTGATGAATATTTGGTGTTGTACTCCAGTGAGGGGAACGCTCTGGAAGTGGATAGTTACAATGATGGTGTTTGTATAACATGACTAAAATGATGAATTTTGGATTATGTGAACTTCACCTTAACTTTTTTCCCACCTTTTGAAATATTCAGATGATTTTTATTTAGGTAAGGTATATCTATATGCACAAATGGAGCAACCTGTGCTCACTTTGTGTCTGCTGTAAGCTAAGGATTTCCTGCTTTCTGGGATGAAGGCCAAAGATGAAAAGACACTGCAGCATACTTATGAAGACGAGAGAGGATGAGGCAACAGGTAACAGGCTGCAACTAAACCTACCTCAGACCCCTGAGTTTGGGTGACTAGACAAGGCTTTTTGGAAGAGGTTGAACTTTGAAAGATAGGTGAATTTTATGCCATAGGGTGAAGGAAGAGAGAATTCTAGCTGGTAGAAATGTACATGCATGTGATTAGGGGTGTGGGGGAAAAGGACGGGCAAGGGCAGAGCAGGCAGAGGCCAGCACAGTGTGAAGTGTTTATATGATCAAGTATTGAGGAATAAGGATGGAAGTGCGTTGGAGGCAGGGATGGAAGTTTCAGAAGCTGCTGCTAATGTTTAAGCTCACTAGTAGATTACGAAGGTTTATTGTTGATGACAAAAAAAAGGGGATGATGATAAAAAGACCACCGCTTTCATCAAGTCTATACAAATAAGTTTATAAATTACTTAATTAAATGATTTTTAAGTGAAGGATGTGTGTGTGTGTGTTTATGTGTTGGTGCATGTGTGTGGAGGCCACTGGGGAACATCCAGTGATGTTCCTCAGGTTCTATACACCTTTTATCGACAGATGTCTTTCACTGGCCTGGAACTTGGCAGGTAGGTTCATCTGGCTGGCTAGGAGCCTTAAGATATCTGGCTGTCTCAGTCTTTCCAATGCTGGGATTCCAAGCTTCCAGGAGCAAAAAGGTCCTTGCGCTTACAGATAAGCACTAGGGTAACCAGGGATGTTAAAAATGGACTTGCCTCTTCAAAGAAAGAGATGTATAACCTGTTTTCCACCCAGAAGGTTGGGAATGGAAGTGGCTAATAGCCTATGCAACCCCAGCACTATCTGTAGGGCCAGGCCAACGTGGCTAGCCCAAGCTCCTACAAACAGGGCCAGGGGTGGCTAATAGAGTAGGTGACCTCTGTGCTATCTGTATGGCCTCCCCCAGGCGCCCACAGCCAGGACTGGATGTGGCTGATAGCCCAGATGACACCTTTGCTATCTGTGTGACTGAGACCACACCAGATCCTCCCTGAGGCCCTTTAGACAACTCATGTAGTCTATCTATAGACCTCATCTTCATGGAAGAGGTGATGTGCACTTTGAGAAGAGTTTTGATGTAATTATGCCTCATTGTGCACCTGGCATTGGGTTATATCAAGAAAAATTTTCCTAAATTGTACTGTACTTAAAAATGATGAAAATAAACTGCCCATGTCAGACTCTTGAAGTTTGAACCAACACTAGCTACTGAATCAATCGTACTGAACAGGATTTCCTTCTTGCCTTACATTGATTGACAATCTGCTGGCCATGGTGTTTGCAGAGATCTCTCACACCAAGCATATGCCACAATGCCTGGCCTTTTCTTTTCATGGATTTTGGGATCAAACTCAGATCCTTCTCCTTGCAACATAAGCACTTTAATGACTAAGCTGTCTCTCCAGCCAAGTACATTTTATTAAGCACCTATTGCTTCGCATGTAATTGTCTATGCAAGGGATAGGGAAATGACTAAGATAAGTTGGTTCACTGGAGGATTTACATTCTAACAAACATTGTGAGTGCTGATTGTTGCATCTAGGGCACAAGTGTAGTTAAAAGCTTAAGGCTTGGATTGCTATAATATGGTTTAGCATGTAAACTCAGAAACAGTTTCCTGGATTTGGATCCTGGCACATTCCATCATTTGTTAGATGTTTGTGCGTTAAGTCAGTTATCCAGTGTCTCAGTTCTTTTATTTCTTAAGTGAGGGAATAATGATTTTATTTCCCTGACAGAGCTTTTATGGTGGATTAATTGAGATACTAAATAGACAGAACTTGGCACTGCCATCCAGCAAATGCTTAGTAACTTTGCTTTATTTGTTTGTCAGTATCTATTTGGTTCCTATTCAGGGATTTGTCTGGGTCACTTCTGTTTTTCATTCAGACTATTCCTCAATCTTTATGTAAGGCCTCAGCTCTCTTTCATATGCCATACTGTATTGGGTATGAACTTGTTGAGTTAATTAGCATGCAAACTCAGCGTTTTGCAACTCCAGCAAACAGCAGAGTCTTTATTAACAAACTGCTGTCTAGATCTTGGCTTGGGAAGGAACTTTCAGATAACGCCCCTCTCCACTCTGCATGAAGAATCTGTGTGTTACATCCCGGCTGAGAGGTGCAGCTTCCAGTGCTCAGAGTCGGGTAGTATCGCCTGTGCCACAGGCCTGACCCACATAGTCTCCCTCCTGAGACAGTCACAGCTCAAATTCAATGTCTTTGTGTCCCCCCCCCCCCATCACAAGTATCACTGCAGCTTTCTGTACCTCTTTGCTTTCCATGAGTAGGGGTGAGTAGACAGGTATCCCAAAATCTAGAAGGAAGCTTTGAGCTTATGGAATGAGCTAATAAACTCCGAAGGCCTTTCTTTCTCTTGCATAAATTGATTTTAGAATGTGCATTCCTAGGACATACACAGTCCATGGTACCTTCCTTTCTGTCTTGAAATAGTTATCTATGAACTGAGTTGTACCCTTGCTCCACTGCCAATTTTACGTTAAATTCCTGACTTCCATGTGACTCTGCTTGGAGATAAGGCCTGTTCTAAGTTGGTAAAAGTTAAATAAAGGCACACGGATAGACCCCCAATTTAATAGGGCCTAGGGTCGCTGTGCCAATAAGAAGGTGGAGACATAAGGGGCTGAGGTGATGGCTCATGGTCTGTAAAGTGCTTCCATACAAACATGAGGACCTGAGGTCAATCCACAAAAGCCAGCGAAAGAGAACAGCACTTACCACAGAACCCAGAGAAAGAGTATGGAGCACGTAATTACGGTACCAAGGAAGACAGAGACAAGTGGATCCCCGGCGACTCATTGGCCAGCCAGCCTAGCCTATTTGTGACCTCCAGGAGGAGAACGCTGTCTCAAAAGACAGGAGGGTAGTTTCTGAGGCTGACCTTTGGTCTCCACACACATGTATATGTGTTCGCAGAGGCTGCTTTGGAGGATGTTCGGGAATGAAAAGACAAGGTCATACATAGCCACGACAGAGTCGAGTCACTATGCTTACTACAGAGGAGATTAATCATACTCTAGTCCCCAGGGAGAGAACTTGGAAAGAGGTGTGTCTGGAGAGTGATATTTAAGCTGCCTGACCCTGATAATACATTTTTAACATGACGAAGAAATGATCCCGTGTGTTGATCAGAGCTTGTGAGTTCTGGAATGACCCTCTTGACCTCAGTGATGACTGGTCCTTGGAATGTCAGCCCATTGTTATTGCAGGCACCAGACAAGGTTCCCCAACCTACCCTGCTTACCTGAGGAATGAAAAGCTAAATGCGTTCTCTGTCAGGGCCCCTCTGGAACCAGGAACATTTCTGGAACATTTCTCAGATGATGAAGATATGACAGGTTTCAGGTGCAGACAAAAGCAGGAGAGGCTTGGCATTGGATATATGTATCCTCAAGACACATGACCCCTGCACTGTAGTCACAGAATGCTTCCAGGCTCACAAGATGGTATTTGAGGTTATTGCTGACTCAGCAGGCTGAATCAAAGGCATCTGTTCTTGTTCTGAGGTTGGACCATCTATTTCAGAAACTGGAACAGAATAGAGATTTTTGGGAAAGAAGGCATCATTCAGTCTAGAATAGACCAAATCTTCCCTTGGGCAGTTCACAAGGAAGTATGAAGACAGTGTGGACAGTCAGAGGATGGCCCAGCCTCAGGCTTGCTGCACTTACTGAAGCTAACAAAGAATGTGGAGGCCCTTCTCCAGGCAGGTTGAGGAGGGCACGTCACCTGGCTCAGGAGACAGCAAGGACATCTGCCATGAGCAGAGCATCCTGGTAGAACTCATACTCCAGTGACCAGCATCAACCAGGCCCTACATTGTTCTGCCAAGTAAGTCACTGCAGTTTTCCAGACAAACCCGTTGTCACGTCTGTGCCTATTGAATGTCTCCCAAATATGTCACCAGCCAGGCAATATGCCACACTGCATGGATGATTATTTAAAGTCATCCCTGTGGATTTTTGCTTTTTGAAACTATATAGTGCTGGCTGGCCTGGAATTTGTTGTGTAGACAAGGATGGCTGCAGATTCACAGAGATCCATCTCCGTGTGCCTCCCGAGTGTTGGGATTAAAGGCGTGTCCACTGTACTTGGGTACCCCACATGGATTTGTTGTTGTTATTGTTTTAAATGTACAAACTTGTACAAAAACTTTGTTCCTGAATGTGCACAGACCTTCAAAATGACAGACCAGATTTCGGTGCATACGCTACCCTGAACTCACTGAGATAGCAACTAGTTTGATTTAGATGCAGGTGTAATAGTCTCATGTAAACATATTATTATCAAAACTTTTCAGGCGTGCACTGGCTGCATTTATGGTGAAGATCTTGAGCTGTGGCTAAGGTATTTATTTTTGTGGAAATGGACTAATGATTCTGTGCAATCCAAACAAAAGGCAGAATTGAATGCTGAGGCTGATAAGCATGTACCAGCAATCTTTGCATTTTTTTTGATGTGTCTGGTTCTGAGTATTCTGAGTATTCTGCATTCTGGTTCTGCTTCCATAGCAGGTCTATAATTATAAATGTATTAAGTATGAACATACAAAATAAAGAAATACTAATGAAAGAAAAACAGCAGAAGAGTGATTCAAACCCTCTCAGTGTGCCATTAGAGGACATAACAATAATGCAGTCACCTGCAAGCCAGGATGAGGACTCTCGCTTGAGACAAAGCTGACTTCATCTTGACTTCAGCTGCCAGTCCCTTCAATCCTGAGAGACAAATGTCTTGAGTTTCAGCTCCCCAGTTCTGTGATATTTTCTTGGGGCAGCCCCAGCAAACCAGCACAAGCAGAAAATGTTAAATGTTAAGATTTTAAGACTATTTGGAATTACGGAAACACATGAACAGGATGGCAATCTGAACATACCCATAGTCTTAACACTCATTAAAATGGTTAATCCTGACTTGCCTCCTACCACATACTGGTGAGAGAAAAGGTTGTGTCGCTGATTTTTAAACTGTCCCGGCGCTTTTGTGCCTCCACTAATAAGGACCATTGTCATTGTCAAGAGGTAGCGGATGAGGAAAGAGCCTGGGAGGTTGAATAGTTGGCTTCATAGTCATCCTTTCATGGGATGGAGCCTGTGGCGAGACAGTGAGCAAGGACAGGCAGCCCAGGAGGCAGCTTTTCATGTGGCAGCAGGCAGAGGAAACTTCTCAGGGTGGGAAGAAGGCACCATCCTCCTGGAAGATTGCCACCTATGTTGTTGCTTAGCCATGGATGCAGGCACTGGGAGTCCCTCCGTCTAGGTGAGCCAGATGGTCGCCTTTTATTTCAGGGAACACTAACCTGGAGCCAAGGCACTTTTCTCCTGCCATTAAAAAAACAACAAAACCGAAACAAAAGGCATGTGATTCGGAGCTCTGCCAGGCTTGGGCTGGGGAAAAAAAGTCTTTGCCTTTCTTTCCAGGCTGTATGTAAATGGTGCTTTGTAGTATTGTTTGCGCAGTCCTTGAGGGTGGTTCAAAGGGCCTCTCTTGCAGCTCAGTACTGCTGTGCAGTTGAATCTTTGACAGTTCACTCCAGTGGCTAACCTTCTAAACCCCACTGTCCCCTCCCAGCACAATTGTCTTTGGTCGAGGCTCTGGAAAGTGATCATCCACTTTCACCTTTAGAATTTCAAGCAAGTGTGTCTAAAGAACAGGGTTGTGACTTTTCTGGATATTTCAGAGATGACAGGCAGAGGTGGTGACTCTCTCTAGCTAAGGAGGATTTTTAGTGGCTTGACCTAAGAAATGGCCTGCCAAGCTGGACAATTTGGAAGAACTTTTAGTTTGTTCGTTGGCCAGGTTGTACTGTTTGTAAAAATGAGGCCACTGAATTAAGGCAATCATGGAGTATGCATTCATCCACTGGCAATGAAGGAGACTTTGGTGTTTTAATGGGCTAATGGCTAATCATGCCTTCTCTGTTTCTTTTAATGGTACTCGAAGGATGGCAACCAAGTCTCGCTTGTAGTTTGGCAGAACAAAATTCTAATGAGTAAAGAAAGGGCCGAGAGAACTGGATAACTTTTGAGATAAGTTCTAAGGACCAGTTCTTTAAACACAAGCAGCTTCCCAAAGTCTGTGTAGATACGGGACCTATAACCTGTACAGGCTCAACTAGGAAACTCTGGGGATGTGTTGGGAGACTGTATTCATCCATGATGTGTTTTCCCTGACAGGATACGGTGACTGGGCTTAGCTGTCTGGAACCAGTCATTGTGCCTAAGATGAAATAGCCAGGTACAGTGGCCTCAGCACATGTTTATTTGGATCGAGGAGTTGTTGGCAGCTCACCTGTGATAGTGAAGATGCTTGCCCCTGGGTTGAAGGTCAACAGAGAACTGAGGAGAAGGCCAGGTTAAGTAAAGGCATGTAGGAGTGACTTCCCATTAGCACATTTTCCATTTCATTGTCCTGGTGCAAGTTTTTATCTTAAATAGACTTTAGGCCAGGTTGTGGGTAACAGAATCAACTCAGTTTGTTGATGCCAGTGGAACACACGAGCATGGCTGCCACTTTGGAATGGCATCATTTGGAGGTAACATTTCGATATTCTAATCTTTGCACAGTGAAAGCACTAAGCTCTAGTTGCAGGTCTCAAAGCTTAGGCCACTGGTCCACTAAAATGCTGGTCTTGCTGTACCTTGGCATGGCTTTAAATGAAACTAGAAAATGCTTCCTGAGTAAGGGAAGCACATGTTTCATTGACTGCTCATCTGGTTGGCCAGAGTGGCAGAATTCTTTGTGTGTTCCGCTAGGAGCACAAAGAGTTGGTCTTGAGTTCTAGCTCTGCCCTACATTTGGTATAAAGTGCCTGGCGTTCCTCTGCAATGTTTCTATGACAAGAGGATCAAGAAGATGCCCTCTGACATCTTGAACTTGCCTGGGGAATCCTGGCATTGTCTGGACAATGGGGTACAGCTAATGGGCTACGGGGATGGAGCATTGAGGGCTCCAGTTGGCTGCCTGGAGCTGAGCCTAACTTTACCCAAATGGGACCTTGGTTTGGTGATGGAAATCGACCACTAACTGGAAGGGCATCAAGCATGTGATTTAGTGAGTAGCTCTTCCTGTCCCTTCTATGCCCATGTGGCTGCTTTTCAGGGGCTCTTTTCTTATGCTGCCTCATGATTAACCTACAGACTAAGATTGTCTGCAAAACCCTTCCCTGTTAAGATGTTTCTTTGAGCCTCAGCAATGAACTAAGTGCAGACCAAATGCAAACCTCCTGCCCACACCACATGCCATTTCTTCCATTACACCATGATGGCTCTGGAGAAAAATGTGTAAATATGAATCGTGTTTTCTCCTTGCTGAACTAGTACAGTATTTCCTTAATAAAAAAAAATGGTTGGCTTTAACATATTTTTTAAGCTTGATCTCTGTTTCTATTCCCCTCCCCCCAAAGAGACTCTGAAATGCAAACACCAGGTGATGGCACAGAGTCCCAGTTCCAGGATGCCATCTGCAAACCTCAGGCTGGTCTCACTGGGTATTAGGGCGAAGGACTCCCTAATCCGTGCCACATGCCGTGACCTGAGCAGACCTGTAGAAAGACAGAGCCTTGCTGTCTCTTCATAGAGCAGTTGTTCTGACTCTCCACTACAGCTGTGCCCTGCTTTGCTGGAAAGTGCAGGGTGACTTATTTTTTAAGCCCCTTTCTCTGTATAGGTATTATAAATAACAACTGTTCTGTGGGAGCCCTGGCCAACAACACTTGTGGTCAGCCTTCTAGACACAAACAGCAGTGTTTGGTGTAATCCTGGCATCATTGGCAGTTATGGCTGAGGAAGATGTGAAGCCCAAAGGCTTTTTTTTTTAACCCAGAAAATCCAAACCAAGGGGTTAAGAACCTCAAACTCTGCAGAACTGAGGAAGCAAAGACCGTAATGGCTGGATGTGATTGCCAAGATGTCTTAGTGACATCACAGGAGAAATTCAGGCAGGCAGCAGCCAGGGTCTAGAATTCCAACTGGGCACTCTCACGCCAATCTTTTAATGCACATTTGTTTTCCATTCACTCAAAGTTAAGAAAAGCCTAAATTTTCTTTGGAATTCCTGGCCTGAGTTCAGGAGAGACTACTGTGGATTGATTAGAATGCTCTAGAAGTGGAGAGAGGGATGGGACCTGGATCACCATGGGAGGCTTTTTTTTGCTTTCCTTTTTGCACTGTCAGGTTGTAGCATCTCAATTACCAGTCCATGTGTGACCCATGGAGGGATACAGAGCCTCTGTCTTAGCACAGTGAACGAGCAGCCTCTCTGGGGAGGCATCTGTTGCTCCCTAGGGCTGGCCTTGATTGTAGGCTTTTTTTTTTTAAAGTAAAATACACTTGTCAAAATTCAACACTTTTATTTATTTCTTTTGTTTATCTTAAAAAAATTTTTTTGTTGATGTATTCTCTCTCCCCTTTAAAATTAGTTAAGAATTTTGAGTGTGTTGATCATATTCACCCTCCCTCATTCACCAGTTTTAAATGTTTGGCTCTGTAGCATTTCAAAGAACACTCCTGCTGGTGTGGAATTATCAGCCCAATCCAGCCTCTCCACAGAAGCTTCCATGTTTCCCAGCTGCAATCTGTGCCCCTTACCCATCAGCTCCTCATTTCCTTCCCACCAGCCCCTGAAAACCACCTCCCTACTTTCTGCCTCAATGAAGCTGACATTGGTAGGCAATCCCACAGACTGGATTATTTGATGGCTGGCGCTGAACAATTTAGGGTTCGTCTACATTTCGGCATGTCCTAAGCTTTTCAAGGCCAACTGTATTCCACTGTGTGTGTGTGGTGCTTTCTGCTCATCCTCTAATTGATCTCAGTGCTGCTTTTAGCCTGTGAGTGCCGGGAGTGAATCAGTGGGGCGGAAGTTTTGTTCAAGCCTGATTTCAGTTCTTTTGAAGTATATACCCCGGAGGTGAAATTGAGCGGCAGTTCCCAGGTGTTTTGTTTTGGTTTTGTTATTGTTGTGGTTGCTGATTTTTTTCTGAAGCATTCCCATTCAGTTTCCCACAGTTTCTGCTCCACGAGACATCTCTGCCAGCCGTGTGTAAGGGCTCATTTCTCCACAACTTCAATAGTACTTATTGTCTTGTTTTGTTTTGTTTTGTTTTTCTTTGCAGGGTGTGGAAGATTATAGCTATCCTGATGGGACTGAAGGGGATCTCATTTGATTTGTATCTGTCAATGATTTTATGTATATTATTTCTCTTAAGAAATAGCATGAGAACTTTTTTCTGTAATTTTTGAGAGCCCATGATTTTTCTCTATAGTACTGGGGGTTCCAGGACTGTGAACACATTTGGCTGTTTTCTTCTTGAGGCATGTTTTTCTTTGTGAAAGCTCAGGCTGCCCCCAGAGGCCTGGGTTCCAGCCTTTCTCTCACCCCAGGCTCTACAGTCCCTCATATGATGGCACAGAGTGGCACCAGGTCCACTTCGAAAATGATAAAAATGTATATTGATGTTCAAAAATAATTCATTTTTATGTGGCAGATTGGGTGCATTTTTCAGCTTTATTGAGGTATAATTGACAAATAAAATTGGATCTATTTGGGGTGTACCAGGTGATGATGTCATCTCTCTTACACACACACACACACACACGCATACACACGCACACACATTCATTACCATGTCCATCACCTCATGCAGTTGTCTTTTCTGCCTTGAGAGAATGCTCAGGGATGCACCCTAGCAAGGGTCAAGTTTATCATGCACTAACCTGAGCCTCACATCTTCAGAACTCACCCATGAGCAAAATTGTCCACCTGACCATTAGCTCTCCAGCCCTGACCCAGACCTTGACCCCTGACAGCCACCCTATAGAACTCTCGACACAACACTGACTTGAATTCCACTTTGTGGAGAAGGGAGAGCTACAAAGAGTAGGACTACGTGGTTTAATGTTGCTGCATTTTAAAAAATTCTGTATCTAATAAGGAAATAAATATAACACATAGGCAAAATACAATACAATAATCTGCCTTTATATGATACATCTCAATAAGGTAACAAAGATGTCTGGTACTAACATGCCATGGGATTAAACAGTTTTTGAAAATATCTATGTAAGTAATCTGTCCAGTTTTAAATTAGTTGGCTCTGTTTGATGTGGTTCGGAAGCTCTTTTAATAATTTGAATACTTACTGACTCTGTTTATATTATGTTTCCTGTG
Source organism: Pachyuromys duprasi (assembly GCA_028658305.1). NCBI lineage: Eukaryota > Metazoa > Chordata > Mammalia > Rodentia > Muridae > Pachyuromys > Pachyuromys duprasi. The sequence goes on from CM053764.1 coordinate 128,457,994, forward strand.
GTTTGGTGACTTTTCAAGTTAGTGATGGCATCTCCTAGTACACAATTTACTTTTGTTGCCTGTGTATTTAGTATCATGCCAGAGGAATCACTGCCAATTTGCTTCTAGATTTCTGTGGAGTATAGTTCTTTCCTCTATATACTCCAAATATCGCTTTTGAAAATCATTTTGAAAGGATTTTTGTCTTGAAATATACCTTCTCTTTTTTCGTTTGAAGAAAAGTCTTTATTTATATTATTTAAGAGTTAATAGCTTTCACTTCATCATACTCTATTATCCTCTTCTCTCAAGGGGATGATGAAGGCATGAAGAGGAAAGATGATTAGGGACATACTTACTTGGAAAACAGCCCCAGTCACATATAATGTGAAGAGAGAAAGGTCAGGATTCCCTAGGCCTGAGGCAAATGGGGGTCCTTCATCAGTCAGGACAAGTAGGAGGCATGACAGCATGACCCTCAGTTTCCAGCCTCCAAACAGGAAGTATTCTTCCACATCAGAACCTTCTCAACGATATAGGCAATAACTTATAGAAATGAGAATTTCTTTTTAGATAATGCTGCAGATTGTTTTTACTTTAAGTATTGAGTAAATATGTCTTTCCCCTTTTGCCAATTTCTCACACTTTCTTAACAATTTCTTTTCTGAATTACCTTCCAGATTAAAAAAGTCACCATCAATAGCAGCTATTTATCTAAAACACTATAGATAGTGCTTGTGGTTAAGTTAAACAATCAGAGGTATATAACACATAAATCACACTAGGTGATTCTAGATTCACATTAATCATTTCCTTGGGAGTTCAAAATGCTTTAATGTTTTAAAAATTGAATTATGTATTTATCTATTTATCTCTTGTGTATGTCTGTGTATGTGTGGGTGCATATACATAGACATGTGTGTGGAGGTCAGAGCACAACTTTTGGGAGTCGGTTCTCTATTTCTATCACATGAGTCACCAGAATTGAAGTTACCTAAGTGGTCTTAGGAAATGCCTTTAACTTGCAGCATTGCCCCCTAACACTTATTTTAATGCCTGCAAGGAGGCGTCTCAAAAATGCACAGCTCATCCACGCCCAGTCTCAACCCTATCTCACCTCTTACCCTGTATCTCTTGATTGTGAGCTCAGGGGACTTGCAAGTGAGGCTGAGAGGGAAGACACTGGAATAAGGATCCAGGGCCAGCTTCCATGTTATCTGGAACCAGTAAAAAAAAAGCCTCCGGTTTGCATAGGGGCTTGTAGGCACCAGGACATGCTTGTTTGCCACGTAAATCCTGCTGTAACAGAGATTGATGGCATTCGGACAGGGAGGAAGAAGCTGCTTTCATGGGGAAGATTTTTGGCACTGTGTCTGACATACACTCAAGTCAATCATGGTAAAGTGCTTAGTAACAGATGTGGTAATTAAGCCTGAAGAATGCAGTCTCTATTTTTCCATTTTATTTCAGAGAATAACAAAGTGCCTCATTAAACCTCTAGTTGTACTCATTTTTGAATTGGGCACACCAGTGTCATGAAAAATCGTTCCTGTGCAAGAACTTTTTTCTGACGCCCTCATCAGTGAAGGATGCTGTGAGGGGAGGTTGGAGTCTTTGGGCTGGGGTGGTTTTTCTCTTACTGAGTTGGCCTTACACTCCAAGGCCAAGCTCTATAGATTTTAGGCATGGGCGCATTCCTTTAAGAACCTTAGATATAAGTGGACAATTTCAGTTTTATGTGCCTTACTCTATTAGGTTCAAATTACACTGCTTATAGCAAGACATTAACATTAGCATTCAATCTTAGAAAGGTTTCAGATAACCTGAAACCACAGCAAATTACCATATTTTAATATGATGAATTATCTTGGAAAAATTAATTAGATTTGAAAAGGTCTGACTTTGATTGTGGCAGTATGGAAAGGCAAAGTGTCTTCATTAAGGTTGTTTTGCTGTCTTTTAAAATGATAAACATGAATCTAGTCTGTCTCATCATTAAAGGAAATTACTTTAAGAATGTAATTATTTGGGACAGGTAAAAAGAGTGTGTGTCCTTAATAGTAAGAATGTTTGGCTGTAAACATTTTCTTGAGCTCTTCCAGAGAGGCGGTTCTCTGCCCTTGAGACTCTTGGAGAAGGTAGTGCTCTCTTTCTGGCCATTTCTGACTTGTTTATACACATGAAACAAGTTAAACATGAAATCAGTCATGGGTGCAACAAGGTCTTTCCATATTGAGTTCAGTTTCAAGAAATCATTCTTACACACATAGAGACTGGATCTAACAGTGACATCTCTTAGGTACCATAGAGAAAATGCAAGAACAAGAGATGGCAATGTTTTCAAGGATGCTACAGTCTGGGCGAGAGGAATGGAACTGATTACATCAAAGATGAGCAGCATAGCCGAGAGAGAGAGAGAGAGAGAGAGAGAGAGAGAGAGAGAGAGAGAGAGAGAAGAGAGAGAGAACTCAGTGGGCAAAGTGCTTTCCTTGTAAGCATGAGGACTGAAGTTCGATTCCCAAAACCCATGAAAAAACTGCCAAGCATGAATGATGATAATTCATAACCCTAGCATGGAGGAGGGGCAGGTGAATCATTAACTCAAAACACAGGGGACAGAACCTGAGGAACAATACCAGAGGCTGTCCTCTAGTACATGCATTCTTGTACACACATATACACATGCACCTGTGTATATGTAAACACACACACACACACATACAAATTGACTAGCAAGCTCAAATAAGGTGCAAGGATCAGACAAATGATAGATAAAGTTGTTCTAAAGAGACTTCTTTTGCATCTATTAATTTAATTATGGATTTTCGAGGCAGGGTTTCTCTGTGTAACCTTGGTTGTTTTGGACTTGTTTTGTAGACCTGGCTGGCCTCAAACTCACAGAGATCCACTTGCCTCTGCCTCCCTGAGTGCTGCAATTAAAGACATGTGCTACTACACTGGCTGCATATTAATTTTAAATAATTCTTGAATAGTTTTGTACATGAATATAATGAATTTTAGTCTTTCTTGCCCCTCTCTCATGCCCACTCTTTCTCCTTCTGAAACCCAACAGGTCTCCTTCTTGCTTTCATTTCTTGTGGTGTGTCACTAAGTTTAAATATGGTTGCCAGCATAACATGGGTGAGAGATTATTTACTGCAGCATCATTAACTTATTATATTACAAAAGTAAGTGCTATTCCTTCCCCCTGTAACCATTAACTGTCAAAAGTCCTGTAGAAAAGGATGGAGCCTCATGGACCTCTCCTCCATGATGAAATGTTGACAGGCCCAGTCCTGAGCAGATCTTGTACAGGTAACCACAGCCACAGTGACTTCCTGAGTGTGTTTGCTTTGCCATGTCCAGAAGACGGCAATTCAGAGCAGTTCTTCCCAACCTCAGGTTCTATTCTCTGAGTCCTGAAGGTGTGGAGAAAGGTATGACCAACTGCTTTCTTTTAAGCTCATTAATTTAAATTAATTTAATTTAAGTCCATTCCCCTGGATACAAGTCACCCATTACTATAAACTCAGCCAAGAATCCTGGCTGGGGAGAATATATACAGAGAAAACCGGTTGCAATTATTGTGCCAAATAGACATTTACCCCAAACCAAAAGAAACCTGTGTTTCTGGGAGGAGCCTTACCCCAGCACCCCATGTAGTAAGGTACTTCTATTCGACCCCTTTCTTTTCTGTAGTTTTTTTTTAAGTGAGCTTATAAACTACTAGGTTTCTATAATCTTATTGTTAGTTACCCCTCCACTAGAGACTTCTGTGGAAAAAGACCAAGGAATATTTTGACTTCTACACTGAGTCCATTATCAACTAGACTGGAATACAACAATAAATTATTGTAGTGAGAACACAAAATTGATGGCAGCGAATGTGGTGGTTTGAGTTTCAGTTAAGAAGGTGTACATGCTGACCTGGGAGCATCTTGGAAATGGATTACAGACTTTGCCCAGGGAAGGAAGAATGTATTTTAAGGAAGCTTTTCATCCTCCAGAGTTTTTCTGTTGAAATAGTCTTTATGTATGGTTTTAATTCATGGTTTTATCTCCCTCTTCTGAATTAAACAATTACAGAATTTAAAGTCTTGAACAAATGACGGTCATAGAGTTTATTGGGATCCTTCCTTAGAAGTGGTGAGGAACACAGTATGGGCGGTCGCTTTCAGCTGTTTGTACTTTCTAACGTGTGTGAAAAAGCAAGGCTCTGCTCTGAGAGATTTTAAAGTTATAAAAATATGGGGGAATTTACGATGAAGGCGAAAAGAGGAACAATGGTTGAAGAGAACAGGAGTGGGGGGGGGAGGTGAAGGAAAATGTCAATGGACGCAAAGCCAGCAGCCTGTGGAGCTCAGAGCTCACAGCTTTAGTTCAAACACCTCTAGCTTACTTGGTTTTGATATCCTTAGTTATCAGAATCTACCTGAAAGTGAATGTTTTTATTTTCCCCCATGAAAATTGTAATCACTTTGTCAGCAACCTAACAGGTCCCCCCCCCCAATCATTAATGGTATATTTGTACATTTGTATCTTGAACAGAAAAGAAAACTTTGTCTTATTTAAATAATGTATAAGTACTTATATGTTCTTGGGGCCCATCAAAATATTCTTTTATTCTAGCCACAATATGACTTTCACCAAAGATCAAAGATCAATTGATTTGCAAAATTAAGACTTAACAGATTAGTGAGTAAAACTGCTTGTTGTCAAGCTTGGCAACCTGAGTTCAAACCTACATGATGGTGGAAAGAACCAACTCCTACAATTAAAATTTTTATTTTGATTAAATCACATCTATCTGGTTTTATTTTGTTGTTGTTGCATGTATGCATACATTAAATAAATTAAATTGTAAAAATTAAGACTTAAAATATATGAATTTTGTAAGGGTTTATGTTTGACTCTTAGTAATATAAAATTATATGTATTATTATACATATATACATATGTATATATAGCACCATAAAGCATACAAATAAAAATTTCCTTTTCTGACTATATTTTATGTTACTACATAATAAAAATCTTTCCTTTTTACAAAATAATTCTTACTCTGTTGATAGATGTAGGAAGCAGACAGAGCCACCCCCCAGCTGCTGTAGACTAACCTGCTAATTCTTTAGATCCCAGAAAGATGTTTCCAGACAGTGCTGTTTGGGTGAAGTTTTAGCAGTCAAACAGGTACCAGAAATTATGCTTCTTTGTAATGACTGTGAAATTGTTTTTAAAAGAGTTCTTGTCGTAAGGTTTTATTTTTCCTTTCTTGAGTTAAACCAGTGGTTTTCAACCTGTTGGTCTCAACCCTTTGGGGGTAGAATGACCCTTTCACAGGGGTCACCCCCATATGCATATCAGATGTTTACATTATGATTCACAACAGTAGCAAAATTAAAGCATTAGGAAGGTTGAGAACCGCCCAGTTAAATGAATAGAAGGTTTGAAGCTTTAAACAAGTGACAGTAATGTCATTTATGAAAACGTCTTCATAAGAAGAAAGTGAACATTCCAGTGTGGTGAGGTCCCACTTTCAGCTACTAGGAGTTTCCAGTCCGTGCAGCTCAGTGGACAGTGGACATGTATGCGCCAAGGCTGCCAGCTGGCCCCAGTGCTCATCTCGTTCTGGGAGCCTCTGTTTCCCTACTGCTAGCTCCTAGATATTTCCTCATGTGAACCGAAACATATGCTCTTGACTACTTCATTCCATCCACAAGATTTATGACCACGATTGTGATCTCAAATGCAGCCACATTTGAGCAGATCCATCTACTGAGAATAAAGGGGTGCCGAAAAGAAGAGGGGTTTGGGCTCTTAAATGAATTTACAGAATAATTAGTTATGAATTAAGCCTTTTTGAGTGCCTACAGATTCTCTCCGAAGACTAATTTTTCTCTAAACAAATATTTCTCAGGAAAACCCTTTATTGTTCTTAAGATATATATATATATACATATAATCATCAGTGTTAGAATCATTTTGTTTCAACTACAGGCTTTTCCACTGAGGTTGTTAACCTAACTCTCTAGTAGAGGAAATCTTGACCTTTCATCTCTTCCCTTTTGATATTGAGAGCATTTTTGATTTAAAATGACTTACTTGCATACTCTAAGTGGTATTTTTCACACTGCTCAGTCATTCGGTTGCTCAGTGGTTAGGAAATATGGTTGATATGTGCCAAGAAAATGCAGACATTGTTGGTGTGCTGTCTTGACATTAAGAGTTTGCAAGCCAGTGGAGTGATGAACACACAAGTGGTAAATAAGGGATGTGGGAGCCCAGCAGCTGAAACTCTGATGAGCTGAGGTTTGGTCCTTAAAGAATGACTGAGAATTAACCTGACTCAATAATTAGGGGCACGCCACGCAGAAGGAATGGCTTGGATGAAGAGAGAGGAGTGAGGACCTCTACCATGTTGTGGAAATTCATGTATGTGCAAACTGTTCAAGTGATCAATATGGCCATGGATACTAGATGCCGGTTTGGAGTTAATCTGAAAGGCAATCCCTCCACAGCATCTGTGCAGGGGAGTGTGGTGCTCTGTTTCTGAAGCTCTGGTGACAGTTTAGAAAATGGCATGGATCGAGCTGAAAAACTAGTCAACAGTTAGTGTTTCTACACATAGCTGTGAAAACTTTGCTACCAGGAAAGGCTCAGTCAGAGCAGTTAGGAGCCCAGGTTGTTGAGGGCCCTCCCACTATGTGAAGACACAACTAGAAGGCACCTTCTCTAAGCCAAGAAGCAGGCCTTTACTCGACAACAAATCTGTTGGCACTTTAACCATAGATTTCTTAGCTTTAAGAAATCAGAAGTAACCAGCCTTCCTTCCTTCCTTCTTTTCTTACTCCCTCTCTCCCTCTTTCCCTCCTTCCCTTCCTCCCTCCCTTCCTTCCTTCCTCCCTCTCTTCCTTCCTTCCTTCCTTCCTTCCATCCAGTTATTAAGAGTACTACTGGGAAACTGAAATGGTCTCATTGTTCTGAGGAGACTGGGAGGCATCTGTTCCCTTTCCACAAGCTCCTTCTAGTGATATGAGTAGCTCTCCTGTCAGGCCTATGCCTTATCTGTTACATTGATCATAAATTGTTTAGACACAATTCTTTTTTATCTTATCAACTCAGACATGAAAAGAACATTCATAAGTTGCCTCATTAAAGATTATTTTAGTGTTAAATTTTTATAAACGCCCTAGGGCCTATTATTTCTATACTCATATTCTTTTAAGGGTAGTGTTAGCCACACATAACAAATTAATCATATCTTCATGATCTTTGTGTGTAGCAATTTGTATTATTAGCTAAGACAAATTGGCAGGACCTTGAATTTTGGCTCAGATTCAGCCCAAGGAGGAAATATTTAGAAAACAACTTTGTGGCCTGTGTTTACACCAAACCTCTTTGGACCACAGCCTCACTGCCTAAAAATCAGGCTACTGGACCAGCTTTCTCTATAATGCTATGTTCACACAATTGTCCATAAATCTGGGCTAGAGAGATGGCTCAGTGATTCAGAGCACTTGCTATCACTTCAGATGACCCTGTTTTCCTTCCAAGCACCCATGTGGTAGCTCATCACCCTTTGTAACTCTAGTTCTGTAGGCACTAGGCACACACATAGTGCCCATACATAATACTCATATGCACTAGACTTGTGTTTCTGAAGAGGACATAAAGAGGGAGCTTGATACTGAACCAGGCTAGAGTGTGGCCTATTATTTTATCCTCCAGTCTCTGCCAAACCAGATTCCATATTGTGCCACAAATAACTGAGGGACAAATGGGGAGTCACAGGGCAATAAGAAGTGAGAATTATTGGGGTTGGGAGTGGACAAGGGAGGGGCTACAGCTGATATACAAAGTGAATAAACTATAATTAATAAACAATAAATAAATTAAAAAAAATAAAAAAAGAAGTGAGAATTACAGATAATGTAAATGAAGGAAGTGCCATGGAAAACGGCCCTTGTCAATATGATACTGTTCTATGACTAATATGGAGGGTCAGACAAGGGTCACGACTTGAATAAAAGGTCTGTCTGGACAGCTCAGGAAGTGGTGCAGATGGTTCAACTTGTGGCACTTTGTCTCCTAAGACAAAGCCTTATTTAAAGAGCCATCAAGTTGGGGGTTTGGGCTGTGGTTTTTTTTATATTTGTGTGTATATGTATTTGGTGAGGAAGCCATGGAAAGGTGGCGGCCCAGCCTTTTCTCCCGAAGTCCTGACCAGACACAGCTTTGGATAATGGCTTCCTTCCACCCACTCCCCTTCCACAGCTGTCTGAAATCTGCATGTTGCCTGAGATCTTCAAAGCTTTCAACCATGTGGGTTTAAAACCACCCGGGTGAAATTGCTGAGATGCTTTCTGCAATGTCTGAAGCAAGAGAAACCTGTGGTCACACTGTATCCTGGTTGGGTTTAGTGGTTCAGCAGTGGGTCCTTGGGGAAGAATGGCCATCGAGTCACCAAGTCACTGGTTACTTGAGACATCTGTACAGCATAAATGTGGGGATGCTTCCTGTACTTTCTAGTTCTCAGTCTTAGACTGGTAAGTGGCTCAGTCATTTAGAGGCTGACAGTTAGCAGATTTATATTACAGGAAGCATTTGATGCTACAGTACACAAACAGGCTGTTATTTTACAAAGACTGTTTCTCCTAATGGGCAGGTGACAAAACTCAAAGTTGGCAGACTCACGTTCTGCATCCTGTTGTATTCTACCCACAAACCAGCACTGTGATTTTGATGGATTGTGTTCATTTGGAGTCTCAGTTATTTCATCCAGATTTTAATGGGGTCCCATTAGGGCTTTCTACTCTAACCGCGAGTGCATGTGTGTGTGTGTGTTGTGTGAGAATTCATGTATGTTAACTAGCATATTTCCCTGTGCCTGTGCTTTTTTTGACTTGGAGTACTCCACTGAGCCTTAATAACGGAATCCCAATACCTGGAGATGAACTTGGCATGTGAAGGGATCTGATCGCAGCATCTGTCACACCCCCTCCCCCCAATCTTTGGTGTTGATTCTGGTGTTCTGGCTCAACATGTGTCCCTTTCTTCACTCATGGCTCTGGATGCATCCCTCTTGAAACTGCATGCTTATTTGAAGAAGGTAAACCTTTCTTCTGTTGTGCTCCCCTTCCAGAAACATCAAACACACTCTCAATATAGATTACTGAGCCAGATGCAGGACAGCAGGTAACACACAGGGCCCTTGGTCACGCCAGTGGTGGAAGCAGACAGCCTGATAGCACCCTGAAGGACACTCATTGTATCAGGCCTGGTGTTTCAAGTTCATACCTCTAAGCAGGCAGCTTCTTTCTTCACATCAGGCTGGTGTCTGAGTGTGTGTGGCAGGACCAGAGGGCATTAGCTGAGCCCTCTCATCATTGTCCCACGCTCTCTTACCATGTGCAAACACCTAAGACTCAGATGACACTCAAGTACCCAGCTGCACACCAAGGATTTGTAGGAATCTTCCTCCTCTGTATCATTGTTTGACTTTTCCTTTGTAAGTGGAAGAAACTGTCTTCTTTCATCGTTCTTCTTTTTCTTTTGTGACAGTCTCCTTGAGTCCAGTGTGACCTCAAGCTATGTACATAGGATGGATTCGAACTTCTGGTCCTACTGTCTCCACCTCCCAGTGCTTGAAGTACTGGCCTTGCCGAGCACACTCAGTTTATGCAGTGCTGGGAATAAAATCCAGGGCTTCCTTTCTGATGCTGGCACTTACAACCTAAGCCACATTCACCAATGCCTGTGCCGTTCTGCGGTGATTAAGTGTTTCATGTTAAATTGTTTTAGAGAATCCATTGAACTTGAAATGTTTCAAGTCCACACTTTTTAACTGAATGGGAAGAAATAGCCTTCCCCCCTCCCGCTGTGGGTTGAGTTCTGTGTTCTTAGACTGTTTCAGTCTTGGATCACCTGAGATTTCCTGTTTGGGTATTTTTCTCTAGAATACCTTAAGCAACATCTTCAGTGCCTTTCTTGATGGCCAGACCCACGTTTCCTCTTCCACGCACTTTCTTCTCTACTCAGTGATCCAAACAACCCTGCCATTTGCTTCCCTCTAAAAAACTCTTTTGTCCTGTGCTTGCCCCATCTGGTTCCTCTGTCCACCATCATTCTGCTCTATCTCTCCAGCCAAGGGCTCTCCAGAGCTTTTTTCTTTCTTTTCTCTCTCTCTTCCTTCCTTCCTTCCTTCCTTCCTTCCTTCCTTCCTTCCTTCCTTCCTTCCTTCCTTTCTTTCTTTCTTTCTTTCTTTCTTTCTTTCTTTCTTTCTTTCTTTCTTTCTTTCTTTCTTCTTCTTTTTTAAGTAGGATCTTCAGGACTTGGAAGTACAGTTTAAACTTACATATGTATTTTTTAACCCTTTTGACCCTAATCATCTTACATTACCTTGTCATTAGCGTCTCTAGGATATTATGCTCCCATTACCTTGTACAGGCCCTAGAGGACTAAAGATGGCCTTCATCAAGATTGGCAAGTTAAAATGACAAATATTTATTCATTACTAAAGACTTTGAAAAGTTTCCATGTTTTTGACATGCCCATGGTGATACTGAGGATTCAACCTAGGGCAAGAACTCTACCACTATGCTGTACCTTTAGCACTTAAACTTGTTGAAATAGTTATGTTATTAGGAAATTGGAATTTAAATTAAGTTTACATTTATTTGGTATTATTGTATAGCTATTTAATTTACTCACTTAAATCATTGTTCTCATTGTACTACACAGAAAATATACACAGAAATATTTGGAGACGAGAGATCATGACATAGATAAGTCTCTTTCTCAGAAGATTAGAAACAGCCATGAAATGCACCTATGTGTTTATGGATAGATGTTCTCTGCCCTATTTTTATAGCTTTTGAGTTACTTTGAAGTTATTTCAAAATAGCAAGTTAAAAATAATTTTAAAATATTAAACATGGTACAGAAAAATGTTCACATCCTGATTATTTGATTTTCTTTGCTGCTGTTGAGTTTTTGGAGCACCTTATAAGTTCTGGATGGCAAACACTTTCCAGGTGGACAGTTAGCTGATATTGTCACTGTTCTGGGTGGGCTGTCTCCACATCCTGTTGATTATTCCCTGCCCTTTAGTTTGCTGAGACTTCATTGGTCTAAAACTTTTCTTTACTGTAACTTTTAGGGACTTAAGAATTCTTGCTGATTCAAATGTCCTGAATGAAACATTTCCCTGACTTTATTTTTTTTCCCTAATAGTTTCATAATTTTGATCTCATACTTTTTCCCCCAGGTCTTCAATGTAACTAATTTTTGTTTTTGTTTTGTTAACTGGTGAGGCATGGGGGGGGGTCTGGTTCCCTCCTCTGCATATGGGTATTGCATTTTCCAATACCTTCATTAACATGACGTTCTTTTCCTCCAGTGCAGGTCTGAGCACTTGTATTGAAATCAGTTAGTTGTAGGTAATGAGTTTATTTCTAGGCTCTCTGCTCTGTTTGATTAGTCTATGTATACGCGATGAAACCTTCAACCTTTCCAATTGCAGTATTGTTATTAAAGTTTACTATATATGGCTTTTGTTATTTTGAAGTATACATGTATTAAGTTTTATACCTAATTTGTTCAGAGATTTTATTATAAAGAGATGTCAAACTTCATTAAATATTTCTTCTGTATCTTTATTAAGATGATCACACATTTTTAAACCGCTCATCAGATGTATGTTGCTGCAATAACGTACATCTGATTTGAATTGCATAATTAAACAGCCTTGCCTCTCTGGTCACAGTTCAATCTTTGCAAGATGTGTATCTCTAGAGACCCCATATTCCTCCTAGGTCAGGAAATTTGTCAATACATGGTTATTCACAATCATCTCTAGTGCTCCTCTGATTTCTGTGGTGTCAGTTGTAATTACTCTTAAAAAAAACCTCTTTCCTTTTTCTTGTTCTAGCTAAAAGCCTGTGACTTTGAGATCTTTTTAAAGAACAAGATCTGTATATTACTTATTTTGTATCGTTTTCTTATCTCATTCGTTTCAGCTGTGATTTTTATTGCTTTTTTCACCACCCTCCCACCCCTTTCCTAGTTTAAGGTACAACGATAACTTGTTTATCTGAGCTCTTTCTACATTTTTGTTTTGTTTTGTTTTGTTTTGTTTTGTTTTAAGACAGGGTTTCACTATGTACTTCTGGTTGTTCTGGAACTCACTATGTAGACCAAGCTGGACTTGAACTCACAGAATCTACCTGCCCCTGCTTCCCAAGTGCTGGGATTAAAGGTGTGTGCCACTATGACCAGCTAGTTTTTTGATGTTGGTATAAACTTCTTAGTTTTGCTGTGTCTCATATATTTTTGAGATGTTGTGTTCTTGTTTATATTTATTTCTTAAAATTCTAATATTCATATTAATTTCTTCCTTAATCCATTGATTCTTCAAAAGGGGTTAAATCCTTTTAATTTTCTCACTTACGTTATTGTATTGTTCTCAGAGAAGATACTGTATTAATTTCTTTATTTTTAGTGCTGGAGTCAAGTCCAAGGCTTCATGCATGACAGGCAAGCACTTTACCATTGAGCTGTAGCTCTAGTCAAAGACTTCAGCTCTTAGAAATCTTTGAAAATTTTTTGTGGTCTAACCTTTGGTCTATCTGGAGAATGTTCCATGTGCTGCTAAGAAGAATGCATGCTCTGCAGTGGTAGGCAGGTGCTGTATAGATATGGCTGAATTCCATTTGTCTAGGACACAGTGTGATGCTACAATTTTTTTCTTTTTGTCTGGATAACCTACTTATTGCTAGAAACGGAGTATTGAAATCCCCTCATATTCAAAGCTTTATATATTGCTCAACAAAGGAACATTAATAATAGCATTATTAATAATATTAATAATAGTTAATAATTAATAATAATTAATGCTATTAATAATAGTAGATAATTTCTTCAAACTCAGGAAAATAAAAGAAGCATTCTTTTGTAGATTAAAATTAATTAAGACCTTGGGATCCATTATTCAGTATTTTATAAATAATCTGTAGTACAGAAAACATGATGAACTCTCCAAGTTACTATAAGTTAGGTCAGGTTCTTTTGTGTCAACACATAATAAAAGGTTAAAATTTAATGGCTGGGTAATCTGGGACAGTGCTTTGTGTGAAAAAAACAGCAGATGTGCCTCAAAACATAGTCTCAGTGAGGTCATCCTTGTAGGCACAAAATAACAGGTCGTAATTAGAAGATGATGGGCCTTTGCCAGGAGTTAGAATGTAGGGAAAGAATTTCAGAACCATCACAGGTGGGTTCTTCTGTTCATTACTGCTGCCAAAGGTCATGACAACATGGTAGTCAGTACTGGGAAGTGTCTCAGACACAAGATAAAGCAATTTTGGTAAAGAAATATTTTAAAATAGTCATATTGGTCAACTCTTACTGTATAACATTACCTCAAACTCAGTGACTTAAAGTAACAAACATCTATGACCTCCTAGCTTCTAGGGGTGAGGAATTTGGGGGCAGCTGTGTTGGCAGTTCTAATTCAGGGTCTCATGATGCTGTTGAAAGCATATTGGCAGGGCCCAGTGGGGCTCTACTCCCTGGGTGATATTCAGGCTGTTCTTTGTAGGAGGCCTCCATTCTGTTGTGGGGGTATCCACCAGAGAAGACTTCTTAGACATGAGTTTAAGCCAACAGAAAGTCTTTATTAGCTGGCTAGTGACCATAGTAGATTCTTGGGACCCCAGGGTAGCTCTGAGACTTTCTCAAGATGAACTTTTAAGCACAAGAAAACATGCATTAGGTTGACATAGTCAGTAAACAAGAACAGTTAGCCAAAAGCAGAACTGTGAAAGTCATAAAGCACTGTTAGTAGATTTATAGACTTTCCCAGAACTGTGGGCTTTGGCAGATTAGGCCTTCGTTTTCATTTTTGGCAGATGGTACTGTATACAAGCTGAGATTTGTTTTTAATTTTGACCTTTTTATTATTATTGTTTTACTAATTACACTTTATTCACTTTGTATCCCCCCCCCCATAGCTTCCTCCCTCCTTCTCTCCCAATCCCTCCCTCCTTCCCCCTTCTCCACGTATGCCCCTCCACAAGTCTTCTGACAGGGGAGGTCTTCCTTTCCTTCCTTTTGATCCTAGTCTATTAGGTCTCATTAGGAATGGCTGCATTGTCTTTTTCTGTGGCCTGGTAAGGCTGCTCCCCCCTCAGGGGGAGGTGATCAAAGAGTAGGCCAATCAGTTCATGTCAAAGACAGTCCCTGTTCCCATTAGCATGGAACCCAGTTGGACACTGAACTGCCATGGGCTACATCTGTTCAGGGGTTCTAGGTTATCATCATGCATAGTCCTTGGATGGAGTATCAGTCTCAGAAAAGACCCTTGTGTCCAGATTTTTTGGTTCTGTTGCTCTCCTTGTAAAGCTCCTATCCTCTCCAGGTCTTACTATTTCCCGCATACAAGATGAGTTTTACGGCCTAGATAGTACTTCCATTATGGAGTCAGTTGTGGTAAGGTCTGAGGGCCTACTAAGGTGTTGGGAGCCTGTTACACATAACTTACCATGTCAGTGTTATTTCCAGGTTTCTTGAGTGCCCTAAAGATGAGACCACTGGTTTCCCAAGGAACTGAAATTCTGGAAGCAAGATGAAAGTACAGTGGCTTTATGACCTACATTTCAAACTTTTACTGTCCTTTTTCCAAAGGTCTAATTGATCATACAAATCTACTAATGTGTGTGTTTTGGGCAGGTGTTATTCAAGGCAAGGAACATTGAGGAGCACCATGGAGGCAAACTATAACAACAGGGTATGATTTAGTGTATGAAAATAATGACTCTGGTTGAGAACAATGTGTAGGAACCTCACTGAGGTACTTTAGATTATGAGGTATTAAAAAAAATAAATTTGATTTTGTTTACTGTATTCTGGAATGAGAAATAATACCTGAAATTTCCTTTTCTAATAAAGAAGAAATGAATTTTGTTTGTTAGCATGAGATAGATTGAATCTTACAAAATACAACCAGAATTTAGGATGGTTAAAACCTCTAAATCCTTCTCCATCATCTTGACTATAATTTTATTATTTCTCTTGGCTATGCTGATGCTTCACTTTCTGTCCTAGGAGCAGGAAGGTCATTTTACCTCCCAGTGACTTGTAGTAACTTCCATCCATTTCTTATCTCCAGAGGATTTGCTCCCTTGGTCAGATTTACTAGTGCTCTCTATCAATTTCCCAAACACCTCATGCTTTGACTACTGCTCCTGCTCAAAGACTTCATGCGAGTTAGACCAAACTAGAATGACAGGAACTGGTAATCCTGAAGCTCCAGACTGTTCACTATCCAGCACTGCCCCCTTCCTAACTTCCTACAAATCACTTACAAAACCTTCTGTTTTCCACCCCAAGGATTGGCTCACACCTTTCTCTTTGCCCTGTGACCCCCTCCTGGGCTTTTCATTCATCCAAAGGCTCAAGTTATCATGTGTGGTACTGAGGACAGGTCATAGGTGTTTCAGTCAACTCTGCTCTCTCTAAATTGTCTGACTTCCATGGGAGATATTTAATCTCAGTGCTCCCTTAATGGATGTAATGGATGTACCCCAGTCAATGAAACTGTGTGTGAGGTATCACCAAAGGGTTTCTAGTTTCTTTTCTTTCTAAAGCCAATGCTCAATTTGACCTCTCTCATGAACCTTCACAG
>CM053764.1:128483932-128509749 GCA_028658305.1 Pachyuromys duprasi
AAACGGCACTAGAATGAAATGAGGCTAGTTCTAAGGACATGTTCTTGGTAGCAGGGTTTGAGTCGGGCTCATGGTAGACTCATACATTACCGTGAAAACCACCAGTACTGTGGGGTTGAGCGCCAGGAAACGGAGCCTAGCTTCCCAGTGTGGTCTTGTGGAAGATGTGCTGTTAGGCTCCACCAGCTCTACAGAGTCAAAATCAGCATCTTAGCAAGACCCCCTGGTATGTGTGTACACCTTCACCTTTGCCGGGCCCTGTTGTCTGAGTCC
The DNA here is from genome assembly GCA_028658305.1 of Pachyuromys duprasi. NCBI lineage: Eukaryota > Metazoa > Chordata > Mammalia > Rodentia > Muridae > Pachyuromys > Pachyuromys duprasi. Next base: position 128,484,206 of record CM053764.1, read on the forward strand.
CCGATGATCTCTGCAGTTACTTTCAGATACCTCCACTCCTTGTTTTACTGCAGCAACTGCGACTTTAGGAACACTGCACATAAAATGGAAGGAGAAAAAATTAAATCCAGAAAAAATGCACAAGGGGAGGCCTGTGAGCGAAGGACTCCTACACTGCATCCCTTTGGAAAGCGATTAACTCTGAAAAGCTCAGCTCCCTCCCATTTCTGTGCTTCCTGAGTTCCAGCTTTTTTCATCTAGATTCTTATCAAGATGGCATGAAAGAGAAGAAGTGGCTCTCTCCCCAAACCCTCCATTAGTAAGAGAGAAGTGGCAGTAATTGAATCAGCAGTCCTGAAGTGAGCCGAGAGAAGAAATGATGATTATTACCATATCTGATTAAAGTAGCAAGATAATTCAGGCAGATAAAATGTAATTAACCACTTTGGAATGTGTCCAAGTGTTGATGGCTCGCCCCCTCCTGTTCTGTGACCTTAAGTTAATTCCTGCTGGGGTTTCTCCCCTGTAATGCTTAATAGGTTAAAAATCATGATGATATGTTTCTGTGTGCCTGAGGAGATTAAACAAACAAGGCACAAATAGCAGAGGGATCGAATTCCTTTAGCAGAGGGGCTTTCGGGTTTGAGCCTTGAAGAGTTCTGTAGTGCCCTCTGAGAGGAAACAATTTGAGCAGGGATAGATTTGTCAAGGCCTGATGGAAGTTGTTAGTGCTGAGTCCTGACTGGGTCATGAGCATTGGCACCTCATGTTACTTGTGATGGAAGGTAGACTAGATGGATGTATACTATATAGTAGACAATGAAGATAGCCTTCTTTACTTTTTAGGCCTCTCAGGAGCAGCTCCTGGTCAGTGTGGTGGCCTGGACTGCAAGCTGAGGAGCTAACATGGTTCAAACAGCAGTCAGACACTTACCAAGGCACAGGGATGAAGAGGGGCATTGGGAGAGGTGGCCCATTTTGCAGACATTCTCCTTCCTGACCTCAACATACAGCCTCCAGCCAGCAGGTACCCAATGACAGATACTAAGTGAGTCAGGTGTAGCCACTGACAAAGACTATTTGTGACCAGGGGAGAGGGGGAAACTTACAATGTGCTCTCAGGTTTCAAAGAAGAGTACATTTTGTGACTATAATGTAAGAAAATCCAAAACTCTCAAACTAAACCCCAAAGACCACAAGGGACAGCAACGTGCTACCTATTGGGAATGCAATTGTTATAGAACTCATTCTCATTTTAAAAGTTTGCTCTTTCAGATTTCATAGTGTGCTTTAGGATTCTTTTAAAACTGAAAGAGAAAGGGGTAGAGAGAGTCTAGTCAGTAAAGGACTCACTGTACAAGCATGAGTCAGACCTGAGTCTGATCCTAGGACCCACGTAAAAGCTCAGCATGGCGGCCATGCTTGTGTAGACACACAAACATGGCTGTCACCTCAAAGGAAACAAGAGTTTTTCCTGGAGCCAAATCTGAGTGACCACGGGCCAAGATCACCGATTTAGGTGCCCGAGCCTTATTGTTTCAAGGTGGAAACAGTTTCAGGAAGTTGTGTTGTTGTTTGTTTTGTTTTGTTTGGTAACAGAATAAAGTAAGTCACAAATCAGTGCATTTAAAAATGAATATGGTAGAAATAGCAAAGAGGCAGGTTACAGCCAGGTGGAGGAAACTCAGCTACAGACTTCAGGTGCCATCAAAAGCACTCCTTAGCTCTCCCACTGGGGGAGAGTGGGCTTTTGTTAAGATACTAAATTCCAAAGCTCTTCATGTGTTTATCAAGATCTTAGGTCTGACAGAGGTGGGCAAGGAAGGCCTTTTTATGCAGCTGGTGATAGTCCAAGAGAAATTGTAAGTAGGTTCTGGAACTGCAGCCTTCCAACCTCTTTCCAACGGAAAGGTTTTATTTAGTCAGCCAGCCCAGACAGCTTCCCTCCAGGGGTGCTTGATTACACTTGTAAGCCCAGCATTGGGGAGGCAGAGACAGGGCTCAGCGGCTAGCAGGCCTAGCCTATTTAGAGATCTCTGAGTCAAGAAGAGACCCTGTCTTAAAAGACAAGGTGGATGGATCCTGAGAAGTAAGACCTTAGGTTAACTCATGCTTCCACACACACCCATACACACACCCATACACACACATGCACTGGAACACAAACACACATGTACCCACATGTGCACAAATGATTACCTGTGCTCCCTAGTTTGTACTGAACTGAGTTGTGTAGTCTGTCCTTTGCAATTGCCTGGGAACCACACACATGCACTGGAACACAAACATACATGTACCCACATGTGCACAAATGATCAGCTGTGCTCTAATGTGTACTGAACTGAGTTGTGTAGCCTGTCCTTTGCAATTGCCTGGGAACCCTGTGTCACACCTGACTCCAACAAACTAACTTAATTCAACAAGAATCATACCCTAGAGCCTGATAGAGCAAGGATTTGCTTTTTGTTTTTCTTTTCAATTCAAATCACACATGGGAAATGGTTCCATTTTTCCCATAGGTGATGAGGCATAGGTCGGTGCCCAGAGGGACAGAATAGAACTATAATAACGCAGCTTCAAGATTCAATTGTTTGCAAGCAGCTGCCTAGGAGGACAGAGAGCCTGGCAAAGGGAGTCTCAGCATTTACACCTGTGTGAACCTCAAGGTGCTGCTGGGGGCTGAAGAAAATACTAGTAGCTTAACATGTCACGTCATCCCAAGAGTACTGATATTGCAGAGACCTCTCTCTTGCTTTGCCCAAAATAAGTCACCTCACGCCAACAGACGCTTGCACCCTCAACCTCTGCTTTAGGGGGTAGCAGGGCCTCTCTGATGATACAGAATGGTCACCTATGTGTACATTCGAGATTCTGGGAAGGCATTTCATGTCAATCTTGTTTATCTGTAAAATGTGATAGTCAAAACCAGAGCAGTGGGATTACCTGAGGAAGGTCATGTGCCTTCTCAGAATTACAAGCTTGCCTTCTTCTAGCACAGGATCTTCTCAGAGGGCCTAGTATTTCCTGAGGATCCTTAAATATCCCTAGGTAAAACATACGCAGCATGCCAAAGAATGAAATACATAAGAAAATGCAAACAGTATGATTATTCCATGCATCTTCCACTGACACATAGGTATAAAATAATCACCAAGACCAGTTTCAGACTTACTGTTTGTGCGGTCACCATGGCACAGCTTTTCAGCTGGGACTCCCTCCCTCCTAGCCGAATTCTTCGTGGTAGAACTTCAAGAACTTCTTTTTGTCCGTTCTCTGGTTGATAATTTTTGTTAATGAATCTAGACTATTGATTTCCCTGCAAATGAGTCAGTGATGTTGGCCCATTTTGGTTTTGTGTAGATTTTAATGGAGACAAAGCAAAAGGAACAAATTTTTAGAAAAAGAAAATCCTCCTGATTTTCTTGTAGGCAGAAATTATATGCTGGAGCATGCAAAAAGGATTTCAAATTAAGGAGTACAGAACTGAGCATAGAGTGTTCTTTATTTTACTTTATTCTTTTACTTTCCCAGGCTGCAGGATCCCATGTTTCTACTCTACCAAGGAGGCGTTAGTAGTGTGTGATGGTGAAAGGAACGTTTAGAAGGTAGCAAGCTGCTGGCATGATTGTATCAGGCTGATTATCCCAGCCTAGCTATATATTTATAGATTTATAACTGAGCTTAAAGAACTCACCGTAGCCTTCATTTGTGTGTGGTTTATACATTTCTGCTGCCTGGGAAGTTGGGCCAGCATATGAACGCCAAGTGTTCCAATTGTTCTGATTTTTTTTTCAAAATAACCAGTGAAATGTAGTTCGTTCTGAATACTGGGATTGTGTCTTTGCTTATTAACCTCGTCTGCTGACCTACGGTGAGGACTTGTTTTGAAAGGTCTTTGTTGTGCTTGGAATCCTGGGATGAGAGCTCTTAATTGCACACAGAAAGACACAGTGATATGGTTTGAAGTTTGGGAACATTTGTAGCGTGAACACAGAAAAGACTTCCATTGAAATGTGTATTGCAGACTGCTGTCTTTTACTTTGTCACTAATATTTGACTTTGGGTTGTGCTAATTCAATTAAAAACCTATGAAAACATGAATATTCTCTATTAAAACCCAGGGTTTTAATCTGGGCATGTAGGTTCAAGGCATGAGTTCGATCCCTAGCATTGCCAAAGATGGGGGGGGGGGCAGCTGGGGAACCAGTGTGTGGTTGCAGATGAAGATAATTTAGCCTCCATTCTTTCTTTGTTTTTGGTTTTTGGTTTTTATGTGGGGATCACATCACTAGCATAAAAGCAAAGTAGAAAAATGCTGAGTCCTGACTTCTTCTCTTTTCAGCTACTCTGTGACGGTGCAGGAGTCATACCCACACCCCTTTGATCAGATTTACTACACGAGCTGCACTGACATTCTGAACTGGTTTAAGTGCACGCGGCACAGGTAACCGAGGCTGGGGTGTGCTCAGTCATACACAATCGGAGACAGCAGCTACTTGAGAAGGTGCATCAGTGCACCCATGAGCACTTGCCCAGGCTTTGACCCCCAAACACAGGGGACAACGGAAGGCCGACATGGTCTACGATCTTCGTGATTAACAGTCTAACTACACGTGGCCCATCCACTGTCCTTCTGTCCTTCCTGTGCTTAGAAAAACTGTATCCGCTCCTGTATAGAAAGTGACTGGGACAGACACTTTTTAAAAAAAATTTTTAAATTCTTTGAGAATTTTGTATAGCATATTATTACCATATTTTCCCATCTCCCAGTTCCTCTCAGATCCCCCATGCCCAACTTCATGTTATTTTTCTTTCTTGAAAAACTGAAAAACAAACAAACAAACAAAAAAGGAAAAAAAATCCACTAAAAAACATGGTGTCCAATGAAGATGCACAAGGCCTGCACAGGCTCAAACTAGACAAAAATCACAGCAAAGAGGAGGGGAATTGGGTGCAAAGCCCCACCCCAAACAAGAAGTTGTTTGCAAATAATATCTGCTGAAAGAGGGAAAATCTGTTTTCCTGAATAAGTGGCACAGTCCAGGGCAGGCCCTATGCTCAGGAGTAGTTGGCCGCCAGAAACTGGAGACATTTTTCCCTATGGCCATCACAGGCTAACCTAGAAATGTATGCCCCAGTGTCTGTTTCTAGTTTGACATCTGACTCCGTTTATGTTGAAATTCAGCCTACAAATATGATATGTTATATATGATCCATAAGAACACAGCACCAAAAATATTAGTGCTTGTATTGAAGGGCACTTTGATAACTTAATTCTCTTAGCTAAACACTTACAGTATCATGAATTATGGACTAAGTGTGATACCTGCCATTTTATGATCTAGTTATGTTTTTAATATGTTTCTTTAATTATAAATATAAATTTATTATATTTAGATTATTATATATTGTGATATATTATAATTATATATAATTAAATCAATATAAATTAAATCAATATACTATTATATATAATAAGTAAAATATATATAAATAATAAATAAAAACAAAATTACCAGCTCTATCTTCTCTTACTAGAAGTAGAAGTTCCTCGAAAAGAAAGTATTTGATTGGCTTGCTCTTTATCACCTCCCCTGAGGGGGAAGCAGCCTTACCAGGCCACAGAGGAAGACAATGCAGCCACTCCTGATGAGACCTGATAGATTAGGATCAGGAGGAAGGGAGGAGGTCCTCCCTTATCAGTGGACTGGGGGAGGGGTACAAGTAGGGAAGAGGAAGGGAGAATGGGATTGGGAGGGGAGAAGGGAGGGAGCTACAGGGGGGGATACCAACTGAATAAACTGTAATTAATAAAAATAAAAATGAAAAAAAGAAAGTATTTATATTGTTTTGCTTGCTGCCACTCCTCAGTTCCTAAAATAGTGCCTGCAATATGCTAAGTGCTTAAGAAATACACGTATGTTTTGTATCAGTGAATGAGTGGTGCTTCACTTACAGTGGATGATAGAATTAGTCTTTTCATTTATAGTAGGGTGACACTATGCTGAATGTTAAAAGAAAACCTATGAGTTCTTCCTTTGAAGAACATAAACGGATGATGCTTAGATGGGTATCAAATATGAAATTAGCCAACACTTTTCACATTATTTCAAGGTAGTTGAGGTATGGAAATCATAGCACTTCTGATCCCTTGAAATAAAGTTCAGATTGACTGGAATGAGCATCCTAATAATGAGCTTTAAAAACCTTGGTCAAATCTATACTCTGTGATTGTTTTGACACACTTTTCTTTATTATAGCTGATAGCTACTTTTATTAAAATAGAAAATTTTCCTTGTCAATCAGAGCTAATGGCACAACCTCTTTTTTTTCGTGCAGAGTCAGCTACCGGACCGCCTACCGCCATGGGGAGAAAACCATGTATAGGCGCAGATCCCAGTGCTGCCCTGGATTTTATGAAAGCCGGGACATGTGTGTCCGTAAGTAAGGTGTCCACTTTTTGTGCCGTTTTCCCATGTCCGGTGCTGGTCTTCTTCTGGGAGAGGCAGCTGTATAGGGGGATGTATTGGAGATGGGGCAGTTGGAAAGTTCCCCTTTGCACCCGGACTGTTGGGCTCTTGGCTTGTGCCTTGTAGAAAGCATTAACTTTGTCCCCAAGTTGTATCAAAACTCTCCAGAGGAACATTGCTCGAAGAGAAAACAGCTGTATAGAAGAGGATGCAAGGCCAGATGTGGCCATGTCACTGTCATTTTCAGCTGGAAACTGGTTAGGAGTCACCGGGCTGAGGTCACGGAAGAGAGCTTCCCTGCTGCAGCTAGCTTCTGAGGGGCGAGTGTGCTCTTGAAATTTCTCTCTCTCTCTCTCTCTCTCTCTCTCTCTCTCTCTCTCTCTCTCTCTCTCTCCCTCTATTTATTTATATTTGGTCACAGAAAGATGCAGCAATGGGTCCAAGGCACAAAGTACAAGAGCATTTTTATGAACATTTCCCTTCCCTGCCGCATATTCTCCCATTGATTCTGAGGCATCTTCAGAGAAGCCTAGAGTTCACAGCAAACTTCAGAAGACTCTAGATCTCACGTGATGCTGTTGCAGTGGAGGTTTCTTATTGTTTTGCAAAAGTCACTTAAAAGGGAGATCACAAAAACCATTTTAATTCAACACACAATGGCAACCCCCACTTCCCAGGAGAGGCACTGATATCGGGGAGGGGAAGAGGGGATGTCTGATGGGTCGGAGTTGACATCAGCCACTCAACTGCTCGACTGGGTGGCCTCAGGTCCATCATTTGTACCTCTGTGAGGTTCCTTGTTGGCTCAGAGGGTGGGGGTGAGGCATTAAATCCATGCCTGTCAACCTCACTGCAGACATCTGGAGCTTCTCAACTTTGGTTCAGAACTATACCACTCTATCTACTAATGAATGCTCGTAGAAAACAAGCGAACAGAAAGACCAATACAGAATTAACAGAAACAAAACCTAACTTCAGAATGGCTCTTGCAGCCAGTAAACGTCCTGAGAGTTCTCACTCTGCACCGCTGTAACGTCCTCTGAGAGTTCTCACTCTGCACCGCTGTACTGCAGACATTCCTAAATTAAAGCAGTGTGAATATGTGCAAGGTCTCTAAGTAGTCTCTATTATGAACTGCTCCGCAGGCTGTCCTCGTGATTAAATAATTGCTCACTTCCCGAGAACAATTATTCGTCTTAATGATCAGTTAAGGCTAAATTCCTAGAAGGTGAATTGCTAGGCCAGAGGTGTGCACATCTGGAGGGTTGGTTTCCAGTTTATAGTCACACAATCAGAAAGTGAGAATGTCTGCTAACTTATACCCTGTGACAAGTTTTGTTCTTAATTTGCATGTCTTTGATTAATGAGGATGGTGGGTAAGAAAAATTACATGTTTGTAATCAAACAGAATAATCAGAAACTGATCCCTGAGGCCTCAGCTGATGAGAAGCTGTCAGAAGAAAGAAAGACTGGGAATACAGCTCTGGGGTGGCGGCCTCACTGGCTGGGCTGGCCATCTTCCAGGGATGTGAGTGACATCCCTGTTTCTGAAGCTCTTAGCTAGGGTTCAGCCTCAAAACAATATTGTAAACCCTTGGTGAGAGAGTATATCTGTCCCCAGATCACAGGACTCATGAATAAAGCCACCATGATATCACTCTGCACAGAGCTAGAGCCAGCTAGAGGCTGGCTATAAATTCCTTCCCACCCCCCATCCCCAAAAGCCTACATGCTGGAAATGAGATCCCATAGGCTAGTGTGGAAAGTATGGGCCCAAGCAAGGCCAGTAAGAGAGTGCAGCTCAAGCGTTCCATGGCCACAGCTGCAAATCTACTAGTTCATCTTGTCTGGATGTTGGCCAAGTATCAACCTTTTTCTTCCACTAGACTTGAATAATGTGTTAACCAGGTTGTGTGAATGACACCTTTAGCAATTGCTTCTAAAATCCTTTTTCTAGGTTTTCTTAGCTTACCTGCTGTCCCTATAGGCAGAAAACAAGTTTTTTGGATATTTTTTTAAAAAGATATGTTAATGTACTTAATCAGCTTACTGTCTGTTCTCACTCTTCTAGGAATTATTGGGGTTTTTTGTTTGTTTAGTTTGGTTTCGTTTTAGGGTAGTTTGTATTTATCAGCTGTGATGTCTTATTTCATTGCTAGAATCCCCACTTAAAAGAGCTTACTTCTCTCTTGATGGTGATAGAGTATGCTCTCAGTAGGGTCTATACTCTATACTGCTGGATTAGCTAGGTACCATGATGAAGACAGTAGGGAGAGGAGAGAACATAAAGTTTTTGTTTCTGCTTTCATGATCTTTTACCAACAGATATTACTGCTGAGCAAGTATCATGGCTGTCATTTTTAACTGTTGCCAGTTATAGAAAGGAACAGAAATCAGGTTTGGTCCTTAGTTCAGTTTAATCATTGACTATCAACGATTCTACCTGGAAGGCAGAATAGGATGTTTTCTTTTGCATTTGCAATCAAATTTCTTTCAGGTAACTGAAAAATCTCCTCCAGGAGAAATGGTCTCAGGTATCCCAGGCTAGCCTTGATCTTGCCAGGAGGTCTAGGATGACTTTGAACTTCCAATCCTTCTGACTCTACCTTCTGGGATTGTAGGCCAGTGTATGTGGTTTATAGTATTGAATATCAAAACCAGGGTTTGGAGGATGCTAGACTAGCACTCTGTCAACTGAGCTACACCCACAGTCCTAAAAGGACATTTTGTATCCTACTTTTCCATGTAAAGAAATTCATTGCTTTTTGTTTGTCTGTTTGTTTTCCCCAAATCATTTCTTCCTCTGCTTCATGGGTGGGGTGGGGGTGGGAAAACAGGTTCAGTACAAACAGGACTAAAGTTAACACACGCTCATTGTCTGTGTTATAAGATCCAAGGCTAGGCTTTTTGATTGCATACTTAGCTGAGCGAGCTGTGCTTCTTTCTCTTTCCCTCCGGGAGTTTGCCCTAAGTAGTTTTTAATGTCTTCAGACCAACCACAGATTAGTAGTTATCTCAACCAAGTATTTATTCTGTGCCGGGCATATAAGGCGTCATTGTACTAATTTCCTCATCCCTCACCATGAGACAGATGTGATCATATGCTTTTTTTACATTCAGAAACCAATCTGGTGGTGATAGGAGGTGAGGAACGGTGCTGTGTATGTTCTGAATATGGAATAAGATACTTCATCCAAGCAAAAGAAAGCAGTGGGACAGCTGCTGCATGGAGGACAGTTACCTAACTGTCACACTCTATTTCTCAAGAGTGGCTTAGCGGCATTATGGTTACATGACCTCAGATATACTAATGATGCTGATAGGCAATTTCACTTTTGAAAACAAAGCCACTTAATCCAGTTCACAAACTAGATTCCATTCATGTTCATTTCTACTTAAAGTGGCTAAAATGGGTAGGCATTTTCCTTTTTGAGGTTGGAATTTGAAAAGGTTTCTGAAAACAAAGAACTTTGTAGATATTATTCAAATATGTAACAAATGAGGTGATTATGTCTTTATCAGCCAGGCAGCTGCTTGTGATGTACCTGGGGTTTGGGGGTGATGTAGACCTTTTAGAGAGAGCTAGGGAGGCAGCCTTGGCTGCTGCTCCTCCTGTTTCAATACTTTGGAAGTTTGGAGGATAAGCATAAGAGTTCAGAAAGACCCCCAAACTTCTTATTTTCATACTCATGGGGTTGGGGGTTGGGGTGGGGAGTCTGCAGTTCAGCCTTTGTGGTCATTCTTATGAAAGGTCTCTCAAGATGTGGCTCTCCGTCCATGTTTACCGCCTGTGGAGGCAGCAGGGGATGCTGAAATATACATTTTATTCTGCCACCTAAGGGGAGGAATCCCTGGAGAACAACACCATGTTCTTCTTGTGTTTGGCGCACAGCGAGGAGACCTTCTTTGCTTGAGAGAGGAGTGAATGGGTGGACGCTTGGGGAGGCTGTGAAATGCATGCTATAGGAGTCTATTTTGTGTAATTATAATGAAATACCCAAGTCAGGCTGCTTTATAAAGAAAAGAGGTTTATTTAGCTCACAGTTCTGCAGGATCAAGAGTATGCCATTATTTCTATCCTGGCAAGGAGTCTCTTGGCTCTGTGTCAAATGATGTGGGGAGAACAGACAGGTGGTCAGAGATGCTGAGATTTTAAAACCACTAAGTTTTATTTAAAAACAAAAAACAAAACAAAAACACCTGGGGGAACTAACCAGGGTTCCATAACATAAAATCCTTCTTGAGGTACACTCTGGCCATCATAAGGACCTCCTATTAAACCCTATACCTTAAAGAGCTACATCATCACCCAAAACTGACGTTTTGAAGACCAAGCTTCCAACATGAAGCCTCTTTGGGAGAATACACAATGATCATATCCTGTTGTAGTAAATTAAAAAAAAAATGAGTGTTGGGCCATATAATGTTTATTATTAGCCCTAAGATTATCATGGTGATATTATTTAACCTGTTATCATAAATAATAAGACATAGACACTTGTTAGATTTTTATAATTGCTTTATTTACCTCGGGCCGGGCAGATATTTCATTACACTGTCTCAATATCCTCACCATCCATCTCTGAGCCCCCATCCAACACCATCAACCTTAATCCTCCTTATGTAGTCTACCTTCCACACATATTCTCATGGTGCTTACTTGTATTCTTCATTTGAGCCTTTCCACGCCGTTATTGAAGTCCTATGCATCACGATGTCCTCTTTCTTCCTCTCTTCTCTTCTGTCAGTCTCCCATGAATCTCCTGTCCCGGAAGCCCAGTAACCTTAGCCACGCCCACCCCATTCTGCCCTGCCTAGTTACAGGCCTAGGTATGTCTTAGGCAGATTTATAAAATAAGAATAGGTGTAACCATATCTTTAGGGCCAGTAACACGAATTAGGCGAACCTCCAACAATAGTCAAAGCACAGCAAAGGGTATGCATATTGCAATTATTCAGGATTCGATTTAGCTATGAGGTGCCAATGGTGGCTAGACCAATAGGGAAAAAAAATTTTTTTCCTACCTTTTCCATCTACCATCTCCAGGGGGGTGATCTTTATTTTCATTTACCACAATCGAGCCCCACATATCAATCTAGTTTCCAAAGAACTGATGGAAGAGGCATAAAATCAAAGAACGATACAACTGCCTCCTAAGGTCATGCTGGAAGTGATCATATTCTATTTCCTGTTACATACTCCTGGCAAGACCCTTAGTAATGTGGGTTTATCAAGCTGTAAGGACATCTGTGGGAAGAGGATAGCAGGTGTTGAAAGGCAAAGACAAGAATAATCTTACCCTCACATTAAATACTAATGTGCTTTGATATAAACTGCCAAATTAATGTCTGGCTGAGTTACAATGGTTTACATATCTTCTCCCCACAGTAATGTTTAATGGTACCCATCTTCCCATATCATCGACAGTATTTATTATTATTATTATTATTATTATTATTATTATTATTATTATTATGTTGGGTGAAAAAATAGGACCTTGCTTTATTTTGCATTTCCAAATTACCAATGATGCTGATCTCTTGGAAAGTTATTTTTTATTGTCTATTTGTTTTCTGACTTAGAGGACTAGAAGAGCATGGGAACTAAGGAGAGACTTTGTCTTTCAGGGAACCACAGAAAGAGAAATTAGAACAACCAGGAATGGTGCAAAAGGAATAAAGACTAGGGTGTTTGGGGGGCTGGTGAAAATGACAGCTTGAGACCAAGAATTGATTAACAGGTGTCCAGATCTGAAGCCAGCAGAAGCGTTGCCTGCAGAGTCCTTTAATCTCATCAGTTTAGTGGGCACACATTGTCTGTGTACCCCAACCTTCCATAGGATCCCCTATCCCAATGCCTTGACTGTTTGATGCTCCGCTGGTGATGGTTACTCAGAGCAGCCTCCTGTTTCCTCCCCATGCTCTCTACCTTGAACACTGAGGAGAGGGGTGATCTGTGTCTCCATGACGGTAAGGGGAAAGGAGCTCTTGGGTCTAATGGAAACACAAATGGTAACTCCTGCGTAGGATCCCAGTGTTGTGACCCCCAGAGAACATTTTGGAGTAAAGAAGCCTTTGAAACTATACCAAGGACCTAACCATTATCTACATTATAGTTCTAGGAAAAATATGCTTGTTTCTATACACAACTCATCTCAAATACTTTCTTTGAAGTCTGACCTTTAGTAAACTGGAGATTGCCTATGGGTTTGGTTACATGGGACTTGGAGAAGCTCAGGAGTGGGATGTTGACAGCTACCACTCAGTGGGAGGGAACTGGTAAATTCAGACATACATTGCTCAGATGTTCTCCTTGGCTTCATTTTGGCTGATGACAGAATGCAGATCATTGTAAGCCCAGCAGCCTGCAGCAGAATTGTGAACAGACAAAGAAAATGGCCAGGGCTCCCTTCCCAGTTCACTTCCCATTCTCTGTGCTCCAGATGCTTTGAATTCCCCTGCTGGGAGCTGCTGCAAAGGCAGGGACCCTTCTGAGGACTGTTTTTTGTTTGTTTGTTTTTTTCTGGAGGAACCGTAAAGACTATTATCCCACCCTCCTTAAATAGAAGCACAATGTTACCTTGACTTAAAGCTCTAAGGGGACAGGGGCTCTCAGGCTTGCAAGGAATTCAGAAGGGAAAGATCTGAGATCTGGCCTCTGCCCGGTTTAGCTTGTGGGCCAGCTCTGGAGGATCAGTTCCCATGGATGTGCCCTCTTGTCCTTGGCACTTGTTAAGAGAACCTGGGAACCGTAAATAAAAAGCCTGAACTCCCACACACTGATCTCTATATGATTTCCTGTCCTTAGCAGAGAGGAGTGTGACAATTGATTACCAGAGCAGTGAATAAATATTCACAGCTGATTTTTAACTTGGCCAACTTCATGTAAAACTGAACCGGCTGGTAGGCAAACGGGAGGCAGCTAGAACTGTTGGTGTTTGTATGAGAAAATAACTCTAAGGATGAACTCTGTTCCAGTTTAAATATCATGCTTTGAAAGAAAAAGCAAAGGAATCAAAATACATGTTTTAAAGTGTTTAGTGCTTTCTAGATGTATATATTTAGGATGAACCAGTTTTCTTGATAAAACTTAAATTAAAAAAATTATGTTTAGAAACTGCTAAGGAAAAAAAGAGCTCATACTTTTAATGGAAAAATAAAATCATGTTTTATATGAAATAGCATAAAATAGGCAAAGGGCTTTAAACGGAAACACGGGGGACAAGGGATACAGTCTGCAGCTTATGTAGTCAGGATTTGCTCCCTTCTAAGAGACAGACATATTGTACTTTGGAGAGCCACATGAGGCAATTCATCATGTGACACATAATTCTCTCCCCAGACCCCAGCCTCTTCCTCTGTCTTGGGATATTAAGTTATATTAGAATGGGATTAACAAAAATGTCCCCCTTTGGGAGAATAGGTGAATCTCTTGGAAGCAGCTGTCTGGAATTTAGAAGCAGTCTGAGGCTGAGTCTGGGATGAGGGAAGCACCGGTTGTCCAGGGGTGACCCAGAGTTACAGTGGGTGGCCTGTGTGCCAATTAATCATGATCCCTAGATCACCTGCTCCAGTCTCTGGTTCAACAGATCTCTGTCCCTTAACTGACAATCACATCCCCTGCTACACCAGCTCTTGTCTCCAGGACAAACTAGTTGCTTCTGTGAAGTCCAGAATGTTTGCCAAACTAACTCAGGATAACATTGTCTACACTTTTGTCAAGTGGATGAATACAGTGTGCCCAACAGCCGCTTTCTGTCACATTGTCAACCTAAGGGGGATTGTACTGGGAAAGAGGCAGCAAGCGTGAGTATGTTTACCAACTGCATAAGGCTTGGGGAAAGAGTTGGCTGAGAACTACCTCACCTCCCACCTACTTGATGACAGTGAATGACACATTTCACCTTTTAGCCAGGTTTTCTGTAACTTTAATTTTTTTTTTTTCTGAAAAATTTCAAACCCTGAGTTGCTGGTGAGACCTGCTGTTTTGGGCTAGAAAGACTCGAAAGGCCTATCTTGGAAGTTCAAGGCAGCCAGAGCTTCCTCCTCTGAGTTTGTCTGAGCCTCACATATGGGCTTGCTTAATTCACAATTACAATCTTGTCAAGCATTAAAAAAAAAAAAATCTGCTGCCGTTTAAACCTTTGAGCACACCCCTTTGAGTGGAGATAACAGTGAGACAGTCACTCTAGGCTGGCCAGAGACAACATGAGATGGTGTGTCCCTCAGTGTTAGCTACCCATGTGCCCCTCCTGCCACAGGCAGCGGATTGTTTCATGTTTCCATAGGGACCCTGTTCTCCGTTGCTATGGAGTCCTACTTGTTTCAGAGGCACCTACCAGAAAATGCGGGAGAAGCCTTTTGTCCATATGCTGCACCAACAGAAATTCCCATTTTCCCACACGCCGACTGGAACCTACTTTTGGATTTTCTAGTTGGGGATGTTGGGCTCTGCTAGGAGTGAGGACAAAAATCTAATAAATATTGCAGTGGGTTTCTGTTGTTTTCCTGGTTGTCAGTACTTCCCTGGTACTTAGATTGCTATAAATAGAAATTATGAATTTAATCTTAAAGAATTCCACTATGAATTCAAGATAGATTCAATGTAATTCTGATGGAAATCTTGCCTGCTGCTCTTTCTGCTAAAGCAGGCTTGACTCTAGAGTCCCAGGGAGACTAGGCTAATAGAAACAATGGAAACTTGCCTCACCTTCTAAAATTGTAATCTTTTCAGGATAGGTGGAATGTTCACAGGCCTAATAATTTATGTAGCATCTTTGCAGGGCCAGATCATTGCTAATGGAAAACGCTGGAACTGAGAGACAATTTTGACTAGATTACTGTTCAAATCTTCTTAGGATAAATTTACAATATAGAATATATTTAAATATACCAATTTGGGGCCACAGAAGGGATACAAATTGAATAAATTCTAATAAATGATAATAATAAAAAAAAGAAAATAATAGAAAAAAACACATTTTGATCTAAGTGAACAACCATACCACACTGATATGGCTGGATGACAGACTTGCATCTGCACCTGGTCCCCCTCCCACCAGCCCCAAGTCTGGCATGGTGACTGCCAGAGTTTTTACAGATAATCCAGTGGTAAACCTAAGGCATCCATCTGGGCCACACACACTGCACAGACATATTTTTGTTATCTTCAGCTGAAGCGTTAAGACTATCTGAACTTCTAAACTTACTCTGTTTCCAAGATTAAAGGGGTCTACAAAATCCTTGAGAGACCTCAGACAGCAGTCCAAGAACTCAGTGAAGGAAACTTCTCTACCAGGTCCCAGAGGAAGCCTGACCCTGAGATGAGTCTCCCCGACCATGTGGGTGACTGGAGTGGCAAAGATCCTAAGGAACAGATGAGTGAGCACAGGGTTCTGTAGATGCATATGTCTGATAACAGCAACTGAATACAACTGGTATACATGTGTAGAATCGTGGGCATAAAAGAGATGAAACTGTCCCAGGAGAAGACTGGCTTCCAGAAGCTGGGACTTGGATGCTGCTTTCTGTAGCTACATGCCCCTCATGTGAAAGATGGAATGCTTCTCCTGCAGAGTTCATTGCAAATGATTTGGGAAATGTAGTTGGTTCAAACACTCTTTTTCTCACCCATTTCCATGTAACTTCTATTAGATGTGTTATTTGGCAGTTTGGTACATGCCTATAGATCATTCTGACCACTGTTATCTTACCTGACCTGCCTTTGACCTTTTTCAGCCCCTCCCTCTTCCTCAAGTCCCATTGCCACATTCATTCCTTTTGGTCTTGTGACCTGTTCATTTTGACAAGAGCCAACTGTGATGAAGTTTAGTGGGTTCATCAGTGGGCACACAATTAAGAACCTTAGAACCCATCAGGGGCTAGTAGTTCAGTAGAAGGTGGTAGGTATCCATGAACGCCTCCCTGATCCAGAACTGACTGTTGTCAGGCTCAGTTTGGGGCCATGTCAATTTAGCCAAAACAACCACAGTAAAATGTCCCCTAGAGATGGAGACCTCCTTGGTCATAAGTTTTTGACCATGTTTACATTGCCAGGTATGAGTTCCCTCTTGTGGAGTGGGCTGAAAAATCTAAGCAGAGTGCAACCTATTACTCCTCCCACAGTCCCACCATGATTACACCAGTGGGCACATTTTTCCCGGTGGGTTAGTAGATATCCCTTCTTAAAGACTGCTTTAGCCAATTTGATCCTCTGGGAATGCCCAAACACTTTTTACTCTGGACCTTCCTCCCCCCACCAAACAACTCAAGAAAAGGAGCGTTTTAGTTGAGTCCACAGGTATAGCAGACACATCCCTCCTACAGTGTGGAAGAGGGGTCTATTGTACTGGCCTCACTGTTGGAAACAGTGTTGTCTGTGTCTTTTTTCCAAATTTTAAATTATTACCAATAGAAGTATGCTATGACCAACCATTGCTTACTTAGAAGTAAAGATGGCGCTGAATGGATGGCTCAGAGATTAAGAGCACTGACTGCTTTTCCAGAGGACTTGAGTTCAATTTCCAGCAACCACACGGTTGGCTCACAACCATCTATAATGTGATCTGATGCCCTCTTTTGGCAAGCAGGTACACATGCAGATAAAGCACTTACATAAATAAATAAATAAATAAATAAATAAATAAATAAATAAACAAATAAATAAAATCTTTAAAAAAAAGAAGATGTCAACATGCATGCATATAAAATGTAAAAATATTAATGGCCATATAAATGACAAATCTTGCAGAGTTAAATCTAAAATTAAGGGGAATGTAGTAGTTAGGTTTAAAAAATGACCTTCAAAGCACATAAAATTCCCTTTGTTTGTTCTTTTTAGATCTTTTCTGGTGTTCTATAAAGTTGGCTGAATAACAAGTCTGTAAATCCATGGCCAGGTGGCTTGATATATAATCAAGTTTTAGATTTTTCTTTTTATATTTATTTATTTGGTTTTATATTCAGTGTGTGAGTGTGTATGTGTGTGTAGGGGTTGCCACAACGTACATGTGCCATGGGTCAGATGCGGAGTTCAGAGGACAATTTTTGAGAGCTGGTTCTTTCCTTCCTGCATGGATTCTGACTTCAAACTTAGGTCCTTAGGCTTGTATGGCAAGCACTTTTATCTTCTGGGTCACCTGGCTGGACCCTATTTTAATTTAATTTTGAATGTAGAGTCTTGATTTATTGCCTGGCCTGGCCTTGAACTCACACTTTTAGTGAGCTTCCTGCCTCAGCCTCTTGGGTTGCTGGGACTACAAGGGTGTACCATTGTACTTAGCTTGTGGTGTATAATCGTGTCTGGTAAAGTCCACACTGTGTCTTTGATTTTAACAAACTTTAGTACCAACTTGGAAAACCTGGGAGATTAGTAACACTGGCTGGACATTCCTATGTGACAAAGGGTATTGAAGATCACAGCAGTTCCCAAGTTCCCAGGGCCATGCCTGAGTTGTAGTATTCCTCTAATATAGCCATCTGTCTTGTCCCCAAAGGCACTTTAGGTAGTGTTCTATGGGGTTTCTTTTTTTTTCCTTACTTCCTCCCTCCTTCTTTCCCTCCCCCTCTCTCCTTCCCTCCTTTCTTTCTTTCTTTCTTTCTTTCTTTCTTTCTTTCTTTCTTTCTTTCTTTCTTTCTTTCTTTCTTTCTTTCTTTCTGGAACATTCTAACAGCCAAGGTTCTACAGCTTGCTTGCTTTCTCCTCTTTGAATAAATTAAATTGCTTAATTTACACATTTTCCTTAAGATGTCTACACTATGAACCAAAGGTTCAGACAAAGAAAGCAACTAGCTGTGACTATCAGTCCTTGGCTCTTGGGCACAAGGACTTCACTTGTTCCCCTGTGGGTCTAGATGTGAAAGGAGAGTAGAAAGAACACATGAGTCTCAGAGTCCAAAAAGGAAGTATCCACAGATCACCATCAAAAGGGAAGAGGGCAAGCATGTAGAGTGGGAGCAGTGTAAGGCCAGCCATGGCCTCACTGCCCTCTTAGCTTTCCCCAGGACTGGCTTTAATTATGAATATGTGATTCAGATACAGAGACTAGAAGCATGTCTTAATCAGGTAGACTAGGGCAAATGCAATGTGGTGGAAAACCGTTCTGACAGGACCCCATGGCCCCATAGCAAGGGGTCAGGCCAGAAGAAACGCCTTTCTAAAAACAAGAGAGACTGGCGTGCACTTCCTGTAGCACTATCAAAATTTTCTCAAGACATAGATGAGACAGGGCTAGCAGGGATTAATTCATTGGGGTGAACATGGTCCCTTCTGGTTCCTTCTCTAAATTGCAAGGGGGGAAATTTTAAGTCCTGCTCAGAGTAGTCAGTGCAGGGCTGTGTCATCAGACATGCTGGAGGCTGAGTGGTTAGGAATTTCAATTTAGCAAAGTAGAGTTTATTCGGGTGCCTGTTGCCATTCTGAAATGGTGGCTCATTAGGATCATGTTACTGGAGTTCCTTACATCTGATTCAACCTAAAGAGACCAATGTGAGAGTTGTGGCCAAAATCCATAATGCCCGTGTAAGTTCAGAATGAAAGAAAAACTCCGCTTTCATTCAATGAATAGGATTTACTCTGCAGATGGCATTTCTAGTCCTTATATGGGCTCCATTTCAACTGTCTATTTCAGCACAAGTTTTTGGTTTTGCTTTTCCAGCTTAAGTTATTTGCTTCACTGAGGAAAAGCTTAGGAGAGCATTGCACTGTGGTGCTTCTCCAAATACAATCCTTGAGAGGGTTCAAAGGCAATGCTTTTAGAAGGATTTGCAGCGCCCACAGACTCTTACTGAAATTGCAGTGCTGGGAAGATAGCTCAGTGCCAGAGTGCTTGCTTGGCTGTTAGAATGTTCCAGAAAGAAGAGTTCAATCCTTGGCATCACAGAAAAAAATTCAGAAGACTCTCACAAGGTACAGTCTTTTAATGATAGTTCAGATGTTTTATTCCTCCCGATCCTCTTGGTATATAAAGTTATTTTATCCCCTTTGGAAAGTTCTCTTCACAACGTAATTTTTTTTTAAAATAGCTCAGTTTACACAAAATGATCTGCACATATTTAAGTATACAAATAATAATTCGCATAGGTACAAAACCATGAACCCCTTGCCCCACTCATAATAGTGAGCCTACACACGGACTTCCTCCATTCCCTCTTCTCTTTCCTCTATTTCTCAGGCAAGCATCATACTGTGACTGTAACTCTGGGTAAGGGTGCATTTTCTTGAGCAAGGTGTTCTCTCTGGTGTCTCATTTCTTCTATTAAGCATAACAAATTTGAGATTCATCCATCTTGTTATATACATCATTCATTCGTTTCTATTTCTTGCCAAGTAATATTTTTATATGTTTAGATCACAATTTAGCTGCACATTCACAGGTTTATAAATACTTAGATATGCTTCATCTTGCTGACAGTTAAGCTGCTTGAACAATGGCTGCCCATGTGTTTGTATGGCTTTCACTTCCCTTAGGTATGTTGGGAATACAATGAAAGAATTGTTGGACATTCGGACACAGGTGTTCAAATCTGCTTTCTTTGTGATAGCTCAAAACTGGAAACAACCTAAATGTCCATCATCATTTTGAGAAAGTCCTGACTTGTTTTGATGAACATATTACCATTATTATTTGACCTTCATTGCCTCTGAAAATAACCTTTCCTCTAAAATTATCTTTGATATTAGTATAATTCCAGCAGGTTTTTTTTTATATCACTGTTAGTATCCTGATTGGTTTTTGGTCAGCTTGACAAAGATAGAGTTATCTGGTAAGAAAAATCTAAATCAAGAAAATGTCACCATTTGATTGCTTTTAGGCAAACCTATAGGTCACTTTCATGATTAATTGTGGGCACAGCCACGCCTACAATGAGTGGTGCAACAAGTGGGCAAGTGGCCTGAGTTTACAAGAATGTGCACTGAGCAAGCCATGGGGAGCAAGCAATTAAGCAGCACTCCTCCATGGCTTCTGCTGTAATTCTTGCCTCTAAGTTCCCGCTTTGACTTCTCTCAAAGATGCGTATGACCTGAGAGTTGTAAGCTAAACTAAAACTTTTCTTCCCAAGTTGATTTTGGTCATGGTGTTTTATCACAGAAAGATAATGTCTTTCATTATTATATTTAACAAGTAATTTTTATGAACACGATCTTGTTTCTTGCTTTTTTTTTTAAGCCACAGCTTAATGTAAGTACTGATGTTATTAGTTTTGCTTTCTGTATTATATCCTTCCTCTGTTCTCAGTTTCTTCTTCTTCTTTTCTTCTTCTGTTGTTGAATACTATCCACGAGTCTATCCTTTCTTTTGGTTTACTAACTAAAACAGTTTTGCTGTTTTGTTTGTTTTAAGGCTGACAGCACCCATATTATTTAACTCTGCTTAACTCTAAGTTAAAGTTATAGCTCAGCGAGAGGGCAGGGCATGTACCTTGTGGCAGTGTTTTTAACTTTCCTCATACCATTTGATCATCCTACATAGGCTTGCGTGGTCCATTTACTTCAAGTCTAGTAGAAATTCTGAATTCTAGCAGAAATGGGTTCTCAATTCATTCTGCTAATATAGACACTTTATGACACTCATCTGGCAGATCTCCCAGAGGACCAATGTACTACTTTGGACTTGTGTTGAGAAGAAAACCCAGAACAGAAATCTAAGCAACTAGGGTTTATAAGTGTCTTGCCTGTAGCTGATGACATGCATGCATCTGCAAGAAGACTTCAGAGTAAAGAGTTCCATAATCCACTTGCTTCTATTCCTCATGTCACTTGCATTTTAGAAATCCTGCTATTTGTCACTCAAGGTATAAGGAAGAAGGAGAAGCTAGACTAACCACTGAGTCTGATTGCTTTTTCGTCTACATGGAAACATCATTCTAGAAAGAAAACCAAGACAAGTAGTTGATTGCTGGTCACTTGGATGTCTCTGGCATGACTGAGATTCTGTTAATAAAACAGGAAGGAGGAGTAATTAGAAATGTTCATCAAAGACATTGCTGGCAATAACTCTGTATCTGTCCTTAAGAGAGCAGAAGACTCTGTAAGAATGGACAGAAAGGAATTTTGTATATGGCTGTTTTTCTATTGTATTTATTGTTTCCAGAATGCTAAGCACCTAGTGTGCTCTTACCTTCTCCATGATGGTTATCCATCTAGGGCGACTATGCATAAAGTCTTCTGTTGTCTGTGGAGTAAGTGTTCCTGAACCCAAGAAGCAAGTTATTTGGTTGTGGGATGGTGTTCTAGGAGGACAGAGTGCAAGGCAGCTACTTCAGGTCACTTTTGCATGTAATTGTTCTAAAAGTGTCCATTTCATTAGCTCAGATGATAGAGAGATCTGTCATGAGATCTTCCTTGATCTCACCTCAACTGGAATTAATTAATATCTTCCCCCAGTTTCCACAGTATTTTTTTTATGATAGCCTTTCTAAATTTAGTTCACATACTACATAATTTATAGTTAAATTATGACATTCAGTCTAGTTTTACTATTATCAGAATTGTGTACCATCATAGACCCAAATTTTAAATATTTTCTTCACCTCAGAAAACCTGATAAATTGTCCCACATTTACCTAATCCATTAGGATATATGTATATATATCCTAATATATATATATATTTGTATGGAGTGTTCTATTTGGATATTTCATATGAATAAAATCATTCAGCACCCTCCACAGTCTCTTGCTTCTATCTTTGTTGCTTCTTGCTCTACAGACTAAGAATTCCTAGTTAGTCAGACCCATTTTGTTTTCATAATCCCAAACATTACATGGTATCCTCCTCTCAGCATTTATTTATAGAAAGAAAAGAAGCACAGAGATGGCAAGCCATTGGGAAGTTATTTTCAAGAGATACTTTGAGCAAAGAAGCATTTTCCAAATTGTTTTAAATGAGTAGATTGTACCATTGCCTTTAGGACAAAGGATGCTTTGCCTGGACAGACATATTTGGGTATGGAGGCCTGCTTTCTTTTCCTTTCACCTTTCCTCCATCCCTCAGAGTCAATACAAGAGAAATGTATGAGGCAGAAGAGAAAATGCTTGTTTGCAGCTAATGTGTCTCAGCATTTACAAGTGAAAGGAGTGAGGCCCATGGCATTAGTAGTAGGATTTAAATGGATTTAGGAACTGAGGTTGAAACAAGAGCCTAATTAGAAGATTCCAGGGTCATCATGTCAGTCTTCACCTGTCCACCAACAGACAGGCTGTCCACAGCTCTTACTTCAAAGACTTGGCCTGTTTGTCTCATCTATATAAGGGAAATATGTCTTGGCTGTGCAGCCTAATGAACCCCCAGCTGGGTACAGACTGTGGTTAAAGGTTCAGCCTATATCTGGCCTCAGAGAACTACTGAAGACATAGAAGACATATTTAATGCTTTCCTTTAAAGGGATGAAAGAAAAATCATATTGGATAGAGATTTTCTGCTAGGGTTCTCTCTCTCTCTCTCTCTCTCTCTGTGTGTGTGTGTGTGTGTGTGTGTGTACATGTGAACACAGAGGCTAGAGAATAACTTCAAGAGTCATTCCTCAGGAGCCATCAGGGTCTTTATTGGCCTGGAGCTCATTGTGTCAGTTCAACTAGCTAACTAGCAAGCCACTGGATTACAAGTGGGTGTCACCACACCTGGTTCTGGTTCTGGTTCTTCTTCTCTTCTTTTTCTTCTCCTCCTTTTCTTCCTCCTCTTTCTCCTCCCTCTCCTTTTTCTTCCTCTTCTTCCTTCCTTCTTCTTCTGTCTTCCTCTTCTTCCTTCTTCTTCTTCATCTTAGCTGCCATTTTCATCATTTTCTAACTTGAGTTCTGTAGACTAAACTCAAGTCCTCATTTACATTTTACTGTCGGGGCCATTTCATCACCTCCATATTATCTTAGTTTTTAACTGGCCCTTTAAAGATAAGAAGAAAGGACATGTATAAGCAATAAAAAGTCTCTCTTTTCCTGTGGGTGATAGCTTATGATTATTCTGCCTGTGTTTGGGACCCAAGTTGTTGAATACTTGCTAAGCTGAACGCCCATCCTTTCTTCTTGACTGGTACCCTTTGGCAGCATACACATGACTAATTCACATCTTTAACCTACTTGTTTTCCTATGTTGGGTTTTTCCTGTATGCTCAGCACCTGAGTGGGTGACATGAAAAGCTGCCTGGTAAAACTGAGGACAGGTTAGGATCTAACTCAGTTGATCACCCAGAGTGAATTGCTGTTACCATGTAGCAAGCTGTCATACTCAGTGTCTCTGTAGGCTGCAGCCTCCTAGGTCACTGCTTCCCTTTGCCCCTGACCATCTGTGGCCACTTGTGTGGGGCCACTTGCTGGATCTGGACAGAGGTGGTGGTGGGGAAGAGCACGGAGCAAGACAGACTTGGGATGACAGAGCCGAGTGCTGTGTGAGGTTTCTACCCACAGAGTCTTCCGTTGTTCCCATCACTTGGCTCATTCCTTTACGAGGCAATAATCAAAGATGACTCCATTAGACTGAACTTTAATTAAGATCTCCCCGCCCACACAATACTCCTAATTAGTTTTCAGATGAATTTGTCATTAACCCCTTTGTCAATAACCCATCCACATTTTGTTTCAGACTTTGGTAAAATGCTAACTCGAGAAATTTCTTAAAATAATCCAGATTTTAAAATTGCCACCACAAGCTCCTCTTCTTTTTCCTCTGTAACTAAAAAGCTTTCTTTCTCCTTAAAGGTAAATAGCGTCTAATTTGTAAAATGTCCTAAGATACAAAAACATAATTTTAAATAGCTTTAATACCTTGAAGGAGGAAACATGTGCTTCAAACCTAAATGGCATCAGTCTGTGGGGCATGTAAGACAAAGCCTCTGGTAGGGGCATGCCTAGGATGGGTGCCAGCCCTCTCAGAAGGAGAGAGTCCCCTGGACACGCTACCCTGTGACACAGTGTGTGTAGTATGGAGCTTGCTCAGCACTGTCACCCCACTTCCCATTGCATTTAACTGGAGCTTGTGTGTTCGAGTGCGGCAAGTTGTTGGCTTCAAGTGTGTCCATATCTAAATGTAAGCAGATAACAGGAGAGAGCTGTGTGGCCTTACACATGAATGCCATTTGCAACATCACACATGCACATAGAGATAGAAGGAGACTGGGTACTGAGGTCTGTACCTTTTGACAACTTGACAGCGTAAGTGACATATTGAGGGGCTGGTATAACCATAAGCTATGGGTAGTTTCTGGTCTTAAGTACAGTTAAAGGTGTAACTATTCTGAATCAAATATTACAAGATTACCAAGTGCTTCTGTGATGCCAGGAAACTGCACTGAAACTCAGAATCTCATGCCCAACAGGCCTGGCATTCCAGCCACTCACTTATTCTGGTGGCAGTAAGTTCTTTGTGGTTCCCTGTCTACAGGTTTTTGCCTTCCCTTGGATTGTTTTCTAGCTAATTCTGAGAGTGAGATGCTGACAGTTGGCTTGACTCAAGGTCTCTTTCTGTTCTGCGGTCTCCGATCCTGCACGAAACAAAACTTCTAATTCCCTCTCTTTTTTGTTTTGATCACTGGCATTTGCCTTTTCTTTGTCCCAAATAACTTTCCGTGTATCTCTTCAAATCTAAGGTCAAGACTTTCCAAGGGACCATCAATGTGAGTCTTATATATTCATGATGGTCATCTATTGCAGATTCGTAATTATTCACAATATTTAAATATGCACACATACACATGAAATACTAATAATTGTGAACAAAGTACATAAAGGAATATTTAATGACTCATTACTCATTGCATTGGGTGGTAAAGCAATTTTAAAACGGTTCTATTTTTTATGAAGAAAAATACATAGCACAAAAAGATAAATACTGAAAACAACCACAAAAATAAGTAAACCACATAAGTAAACCGTATCTTCAGCTGCACACACCAGTAGCATTTTTGTTGTATCTCTGGCATAATGAAGACAGTCATACGGAGTGTTGTGGTTCTATTAAACAAGCATCAATATGTTCACAGAGTTTTGTTTACAGCAGATCTATCTTTTCTAAAGTCATCTGAGAATGCGCTCATCATTTTTTCATCTCAGAATTCAGAGACAAATGGACATGTTCACACCATATCATTTTATTTCTGAATTAAA
>CM053764.1:128510249-128638645 GCA_028658305.1 Pachyuromys duprasi
TCTGATCTCGCTCTGTTTATTAGAAATCTATCACACAACTTTATAGGGAGAAGGCAGGAAGGAAAAATGTGTCAATAAATTTGTTTATAATACAAAAAATAGCAGGGTGGTTTATGACGCAAAATATCGCAAGAGATACTACAAGAATGTCAGCTAAGATATCTCAAAATGTCTAGCCTGACAAACAGATGTCTCATAAGTACCTGGAACATAAATCTCTCACCCATGACCTTGTTGCTGCTGCTGGTAACTTTCCACTAGCCAGCCTTGGTTCTCAGCATCTAAGTGTCTGTCTGTTGCCTTTGCCCCTGACGGCTCCTTCCCCCACATCATAGGAGTGTGGTAGAAAAGTGTCTCCAAGGCTGTTGACCGCATGCAATCCCGTAACTAGACTTAGATACCAAGGCTGTGTTGTGTTTTTCTATTCTTTGAGAGAATGGGAAATTATTTTGGTCTCTTCTAAAGCTGTAGTTTCTTGAAAGTGACTTGTTTGTACTTTGTGTCTATGTTAGGAGATGGTGGGGACAATTTACTTTTAATAATTTGTTATTTTAATAATAATAATTTATTATTATTTTAATAATTAAGATTTTAAAAATAATACTTATCCAAGGCTGAGGAGGTAGGCAACTTGGTAAAGTGATCACCTTGCCAGCATGAGGAATTAGATTCAATGCCAGAACCCCCATGTAAGGAGTCAAGCATGAAGGCATGTGGTTTGTAATCCCAGAGCTGGAGAGGCTGAGACAGCTAGAGCCCAGCGTTCACCAAGAAGCCAGCTAGCCCACTTAATAACTTCCAGGACAATAAGAAACCCTGTTTCAAAATAATAATAATAATAATAATACATAATGATGATGATGATAAGATAGCCTACGGCACCTGAGAAATAACACCTACAGTTGTCCTCTGGCCTCCACACACATGTGGACAGGCACACACGCACATACACACACACACACACACACACACACACACGCGCACACACAGATTGGTTCAGCTCATTTAGGATCGTTGGATGTAGCACAAACACACAGGACTGAATGCTTCTGCGAGAGTATAATTCCTAACCCGCTTCCCAAGAGAAGGGCTCTCACGAGGTCTTTTTCAGAGATTCTTCTGCAGTCTTGGCTGGTCAACCAGGGTTACAGATAAATAAGCTAAGCCAAGTCAGTAGGATTGTCTGGCACCCACTGATTTGATGAATTGTCTAGATTTTGTTTATGTTGACTTATTTCTTTGTGTTGGGATGGGGATTGCTATGGAACTTGCCCGTGTCTTATATTTATGGAACCCATGGATGAGCCTGCACTGGTGGACACACAATCACCAAGTAAGAAGTGTGTAAACTTCAGGGGTTTTTGTGTGTGTGTGTTTTCACTGTTTTCTTTGCTGGTTTCATACATGCATTCAATGAGTTTTAGTTACTACATGCCCATTGGTCTATCTCATTTTTGTCTCTTTCACACTGAAACCCCTTTTCTCAATGAGTCCTCCCCTTTCCATGTTCTCCTTTTGCATGTGATGCACCTTGTCTCCTTAGAATTGCTTGTGATGTGGAGAGGAGTCGTTGGAGAATGAGCAGCTTATCAGTGGCTGTGTCACTGACGCTAGTGCACCCCTTGCCCAACCATCCACCGTCAACAGTCCATCTGTGTGTACAATGGATCAACAGTGTGTGTGTAAGTCAGGTGGTGTGGAGGTTACCACAGCTGTTATGAGTTCATTATGGATGCAGCAAAAGTGTCATGTCTAGAAAAAACATCTTTTTTGGTGCATATCTTCCCTTCCTTTGGCTCTATGTCCTTTCCATCCCCTCTTATGTGATGTCCTCTGAGCCTTTGGGGAAATGAAAAGATGTCCCATTTAGGTCCTGGTATCTCAGCAGTCATGAGCCTCTGCGTTAGCTTCTACCCAGTCCAGTAAGATGCTTCTCTGATGAAGGCTGAGGACAGAATTAACCAATGGATATAAACATGAGTGTTTAGAAGGCAGATTGACATCATGACTATTTAGCGAAACAATGGTAGTAGACCCTCTTCCCCTGTCATGGACTCTTGACCGGGTTTACAGTACCAGCTGTGAGATTTCTCTTGTGGTGCGGTAAACCCAGCTTTTAACTAGCAGTTTTAAATAAGCTCTGAGGCAGTGCTTGCTTTTCCTTACAGGAGTGAGCATATAGCAGTCTTGTTTTTAGACTTACCAGTTAATCTATGCTTGAAATTTACATTATGAGAATTAAGTTGGCCTTTCTGGTATGCATGATTCTTGCAAAACAATACAAACCAGTGCAGGAGGCATGCTATTCTGTCCTCATAGACAACGGGGGATGCTGGCCTAGGGTACTCGCATTCCTGGGGTCAGGTGTTCCAATTTGTGGAACCAAATAGCGGCTGCTAAAATCTGTGGTGTGTCACATATAACAGAGAGTACCTTTTGTGTCATTAGTATGTTCTGCCATCCTTATTCTGTGAAAAAAAATTAGATGTAGCAAATTGGAAGACTTGCCCAAGGTCTCGTAGCTAGGGCCCCAGGCATACTAACGTAAAATGGTTATAGCCTCTCCATGTGCCAGCTAGTGATTGAAGACTTCTGTAAGGAGACAAACTTGATGGTAAACATCACCTAAAGACAGATGATTTCATCTTGTCCTCCCTTCCCCCCGCATAAGAAATCCTAGGATCAGACAGTACTTCAATGTCCTTATTCCTTCTGCAGAGAACCTCTCAGTGTGGCATTTCGGTTTGACCCTAATTGCATTCTCTGATTGTCATTTTTCTACAAGAAGACAAGAGATTCATTGCAGAATCTTTATTTGCTCACAAAGACGTTTTCTAAAGCCTGCCTATTTTTTTTTAATACATGACAGACTGTGTACATGGTAGGATTGTTTCTATAAAAACCACTCTGATGTACTTGCTGCTGCCCTAAATCCCGAGAACGGCCATTTTAGGCAAAACCAAGTGTTATTTCTCAAGTAAACAGCTGTGAGGTCTCTGTTTTGAGATTCCATTTAGAAAACCTACACATGCGCTGGCTTCACAGCAGGTGCCCTCTACTTGTGTGTGGGGAAGACTGAAGCCATAGAGGCATTGGCTTGAGTTGAACTCTTGCTTGCAGCTCAGTGCCGAATGATTTGAGGCAAATTTCAGCCTGAGTCCATGACACCCAGGGAAACACTGGGATAATTCTACCTATGTAATTGAGTTATTGCAATAAAAATGCCTTTGTGATATCCCTCATAACACCGGTTTTCCTGTTAAGATCTTAGAAATCCACCCATTTCCACAATACTACCATCTCTATCTCTTGGGCATGATACCTGAGTTCACAGTTTGAGGTAGCTTAGGGGAGAGTTATGCACCTACAATAGTTTTTAATGGTTTAATGGGTGGCTCGGCTTGAAAGCTGCAGTTCTGTGTACTCACAGCCATTTTCATTCATTTCCCAAGTAGTTTTTGAATGGAATCCACATGTGAGGTGTGATGGAGACCGAGTTTTTAGGTTGGTGTGCTCCTAAATATAAATAGCAAAGTCTTTCCTAAAAAATTAATGTTAATTAGTTAGTGTACAAAATAATGGCTTTCCTCATGACATTTTCATGCACATATAATTAATTGTACTTTGCTCTTATTTTGTGTCCCCAGTATCTTCTTCCATTTCTTTCCTTCCCATAGTTGATTTCCCTCCTCCTGAAAATAGTGGCCTCTTCTATTTCCATGGCACACATGTCCATATTCTTTCACGCTGAGTTTTCCAGTTTCTTGTTTGTGTAAAATGGTTATCAACTTAAAGGTTACCTTCAAATTGACTATCTCCTGCATTTTATTTTCTTTGAGAAATGTTCTACATGCTCACTGTTGAGGCAGCTGTTTAGCTTTAGGGGCCCTGAGCACTGAGTTGTTGCTTAACTCCCAAAGAATTTCTTAAACAGTGGCTATCAGTGCTCTGCCCTACCACGGTAAAATTAAGGAAAATGCATCTAAGAATCACTATTTTTAATTTCATGGGCAAAATGGTCTCATGAAAAGTGCTCTTAGCTTTGTGTGTACAGAAATTCCAGGTAGGGTTTGAAAACTGATGTCACAGTTTACTATTTGGATATTTTTAGACATTTTATTTGAGTGCCCTAATGCTTTGCTGTGCTAAGTGCAATAAGGATACTAAGCTTACTGTGCTGGTAAAGTGTAAAACAAATGAAGCACATCTTAAAACACAGTGTATTATTGCTTGCTTTTCTCTTATTGCCAAGAAGATAGATATGTATTAGGAAACGTAGGCAACCTAGCTAAGTCAAAAGAGTACAGGAAAGACCAGACAAATCTCAGGTCCTAGAGGTGCCCTCTGGTGACATGTCAGTATGGGGTCCACTGTGTTCCCTAGCTCTCCTGCTCTCTTCTGCCCTCCATCTCTCAGATACTACATCCAGCCGAATGCTTCCACTGATAGTTTGCATTTTAAACTTAAATTAATGGCAGTTTCATCTAGTTCACTGCTAAAATTGGATCACATGATTTATACTGTTTTTAATCTACTTTTAATAATTATGATAGGGCCAAGATTCTAGTTCATTAACTGTTCTCCATATCATTTTTAATTGTGCACAGTATTCTGAAGCATAATTGTACCCATTTTTTTCACCAGTCTCCTGTTACTGGAAAATTAGATTATTTCTATTTTTTTATTATTATTATAGTGAGTGCTGAGATAAATATTGTTATAATTTGGGAAGAGTAATGCGCAATGATTTAGGGCACAGTTTCTGGAGATGAGTCTTCTGTGTTCATGCCTCATGGCCTGTAACAGTGAACAAGCCCCACCACCCTAGATCTCAACTTGGTCATCTATGAAATAGGGATAAGAGAGGTACTCATTCCTCACACTCTCTGAGTTAATCCATCTCAAGTCTGTAGAGACACAGTTAGGTATGCTTTTGTTTAGACCCTTCCAAAACTACGTGATCAAACATGGTGCTTGAGCTGAAGATAATTGGTCAAATTCTGCATCAGCCTACGGAGCACCTCTGCTTCTTGTCATGACAATGTCAACTTACCCCAGAAATAGTAAGAATCAGAGGAGAAAGCCGGCTTCTGCACTGTAAACTGCACAACTCACTGGGGAGTATTTAAGAGTGGATATCCTGACAAACAAAGATGGTAAGAGAACTTAGAAAGGATGTTGTGTTTGAATCCCACCCTGCACCTCCGGCTTCTGTGCTCTGTTCCTTCTCCATGGTTGTATGTTTGTGGACTTCTGTGTGCAGGCTCACAGCTCCTCACAGGCATCCTCAGCTCTTGTTGACACAGTGCTCAAACTGTGGGGTCTGTGTATCAGTTGCTTTGTAGGAAAATACAGCCCAAGGCAGGGAGGCTGTCACTTCAAAGCATGCCACATTGCTTAGACATAGCCAAGAAATTAACCATGTCGGCGTGATGATGTTTCTTTGAAAGCCTGCAACTCTTCCCCCCACATCATGGTGATGCTAGCAATTTCTATTATACACTCATTTCTATTATGCTGGGGTGTCTTAAAGTTTTCCTCCCCCAACACACACACTTTTTTTTTCTTTCTATTTTTGGTCAAATCCCAGGACATTAGAGCTGGTGCCTACCTGCTTTTCTGAGAAAATGTTCCCTGGGATCTAGGCTCATGGAAAGGAGAGATGGGCTCTGTTTCCTCAGTTCCTTGTCTTCATTTTGTCACAATCATGGCTTTATAATGTACATTCCGTGATACACATGTGTTTAGCCCAACTCTTATTACAGTGTCACGGTGGAAAATTGGCCCAAAAATAATTCAGCATAGGTTTTGAAAAATACTTGTAAATGCAACTGTGGTATCTTATCAAAGTAATTTTATAAGCTAAAATTGCATTTTGTGTCTGTCAGCTCATTTTCCTTTGAGCATGAGAGGAGACATGCGCTTAAGTCAGTTACCTGAGGCTCCCGCAATTTGAGGAAGCTATGGAAACTCTGGAGAGGATTTAGCAAAGGAGAAAACACAGACGAAGTTCTAGAGAATCCCTATGAGTATCTGAGCGGCAGCATGTGGTCCGCTAAAGAAGCGGGTCAAGAGCTGGGGAAATGGCTCAGTCAGGAAATTAGTTCAGATCCCCAGTCCAATGTGAGAAGACAAGTACAGCAGCTAATGCCTGTGTTCCTAAGCCTGGGCTCACAGACCACAGGCGGCCTGGGGGCTCACTGGCCGGCCTTGTCAATCTCTGTGCTTCAGCCTCACTGAGAGATCCCGTCTCAAAAGCTAAGGTAGTACAATAGAGAAAGATACCCATACAGACATCTGACCCCTACATGCACATAAATGTGTGCCCCACCCCACAGAACACAGATCAGGGTCGAGGTCGGCTTCATGCACCAGGAATAAGGTCATTTGTAACAGGATAGGAACCAACTAGACTGAGTATTTTGGGATTAAGGCAGAGGAAAGGGATTTGAAAAGGGGACAGTGGATTTGTCTTGGGTAGAATGAAGACTTCCCTCATGATTGATGATTATGAGACAGGAAACAAGTTACATAGGACCACATAGATTACTCTGGAAGGCTTTAAAAACAGGATACTCTGTCTCCACCTGAGGTAACAAAGAGAGGGCACCATGCAAGTATAGTTGTAAAATAGTACGGTTTTTGTGAAAGACTAAAAGTTACAATTTTAAAAATTCAGTGTCCTAAGCTACGAGCAACAAAAGAAAGAAGTGATATGAGTAATAACTGGGCTTGAATTTCGTTTTAGAGTTGCCACCTAATCTTATTTTGTGAAAGAAGATTGTGTGCTCCTAGGTAATTGCTTTCCTCATCTGCTTTAAGTTCAATAATTCTCGCTCATTGTTTTTAATTCTGTTAAAGTGTGTTTATTAAAATACTAATGAGACCAAAGCCATGCTGATTAAAAATGGAATTATTCATTTAAACCTTCTGCTATTATGAAATCCATGGTAGATTATATGGTTGGAAGACGGCGGTTAGCTTCTGATGAGTTGTTTGCCAAGTGCTCAGAACTATTGTTTTCTTCACCATGTTATTCCAGGTCTGTTGAACTTACGCTTTTTAGTCATGAAGGTAATTCACCCTAAGAGCTCTCCATGAGGTGAATACTCCCTGGTGATAGTTATGCTATCTAATAAATAGGTAAACACTGTGCCGAGCACACTGTGTTTGTGTTTCTCCTGGGTTTCAGGATGGTTGAAGCTGAGGTTGTCTCCCCCCGCCTCCCCCCCACATACTCTCCGATGTCGACCTAACAGCCGTCCTTCTTATTTAAAGCCGTACCTGCGTACATCTTTAGATTTCAATTTTTTCCTTTTGTTTTGTACTTGTTTCTTGCGCCCATAATCTTTTTATTTGTTGTCTGTTTTCAGTTCTAGGCTGGATGTACTTTTCAAATGGGCCACTATTTTTATTCTGCCTTTCTTTGGGAGGTCTCTGGGCTTACCCAGTGACATAGGTTTTGACTGGTGTCTTGCAAATCCTGGTTGCAGGAGAGCCAGCCAGATCTTTGGCAGCCTTGCTTCTGGTCTCCTCTTGCTGTCACTGTTCCTGGCTGGGTTCAAGCACCTCCTACTGATCTCAGCAATTCCTCCCGGTCTGTCTCTTTGCTTGTCCTTGTCAGTCTCTTGATGCCTTTTTTTCTTTTTAATCACACCAAGGATGGCTCTATCTTTCCTTGCTTAATATCCTTCAGCTGCAGTCCTTTGTACAAAAATATGTCCAAGTCTCTTGGCAAGCATAAAAACCTCTGTACAAACTGCTCATTCCCAGCTTTCCTCCCAACCTCCTTTTCCTGCTGTTTCCTTTGTAACTTTCACTAGCCCATTCATTACTGTGGCCACATCAAACTCCATACTCTGGGTTTAGGAAGAGTGAAGCCATGTAGCTGGAAAATATGGTAATGCGTCAGCAGGGGAATGATGCCATGAATGGTTGATACCAGGTACCTGAGTGCCTGCTGTAGGATGCAGCTGCTGGTGCTGGAGCCTGCGCGCTCAGCTTGAAAAAGGTGGTGATGAGGCTGGGGCTGTAGTTGGCAGGGTGCTTGCCTAGCATTTGGGAAGCTCTGAGTTCAAGCCCCATCTGGTGTGGTGGCTCACACCTGAAATCTCAGCACTCAGAAGGTGGAGTCAGGAGGATTAGAAGTTCAAGAGCATTCTCTGTTACAGCGCTAGTTGGAGACCACTCTGGGATACAAGAAACTTTATCTAAAAACAAAAGCACGAAAACAAGATAACGGTGATGATTTCGTGATGCAGGCTCAGCATTCTGACAAAGGGGAGCAGAATTCAGAACGGTCTAGGCCCACCCTCGCACTCTGATGCCCTCCTGTTTTTCTTATCCTAGCTTGTGATGGTGACCACTGGGGCCCCCACTGCAGTAGCCGGTGCCAGTGCAAAAACAGAGCTCTGTGCAACCCCATCACCGGGGCATGCCACTGTGC
Source organism: Pachyuromys duprasi (assembly GCA_028658305.1). Lineage (NCBI taxonomy): Eukaryota > Metazoa > Chordata > Mammalia > Rodentia > Muridae > Pachyuromys > Pachyuromys duprasi. The sequence goes on from CM053764.1 coordinate 128,518,696, forward strand.
TGCGGGCTACCGAGGATGGCGCTGTGAGGACCGTTGTGAACAGGGTACCTATGGAAATGACTGTCACCAAAGATGCCAGTGTCAGAATGGAGCGACCTGCGACCACATCACTGGGGAATGCCGTTGTTCACCGGGATACACGGGAGCCTTGTAAGTTGATGCACAGATGCTGCGTGCCTCAATTTCTGTTGCAGCCTCAATTGTCGGGTCTAGGGTCCAGGCACTTCACAGATGGAGGGACCAGCTGTGATGGCCACTAGGACCTGCTGCTTGAGTTTGGAAAGCCAGAGCTCTGCCAAGGTATGAGGTCCAGCCACTAGGCTCATTGGACAGGGTGCAGACAGGGATATTTGGAATTATCATGGCAGGTGTGGGTTTCTGATGAAAATCTTCCACAATTCCACCACTGTCTTGGAATAGCGAAAAGTAGTCCAGGCGATTTTGCTTTTGTGGCAATTAGCTGGATATATCTGGATCGATCCAGAGCTTAAGAAAGAAAACTAAACTCTTTGCACAAAATGAAAGATAATGTAAAAGATCCTGTGGGTCATTTGGTGCTCATGGTTACACATTTCTCTATGAACATAAAAGGGTACATATCACATCTGTGAGGAAGCATTGCACACAGAGTTTATCATTGTTATTATTACCGAAGAACACTGAAGTAACTCCTTAATCTCCATGCCTTTATTTTGGGAAGGGCATTCTTTGGTTTGCTTCTGTTAACAGAATTTATAAAAGGCAGAATTTGGCAAGAAAGTAGAGATAGAAAAATCTTGTTCCCTTACTGGGAAAATTATACTCATAAATCACAGAACTAATAGTTGGGGATATGCAGCTGATTAGGTAAATATGTCCTGCTGACAGTGCTAATGTCTGTAAAGCAGAATCCAAGAAAGAAAAAAAAAAAAAGAAACGAACTAGTCTAGAAAGCCCCGGGTTTTAGAAGAATAGATGATTGTCTCAAACTCTTTAATTGTTAATATTGCTTTTTTGGGTTTTCATCAAGGCCAGCATTAAGTAGGCCTGTGAAAAACTTGGAGACATTTCATTAGAGCAGGAACAAGGATGGTTTAGTGGGAAAGGTCGAAAGACAGTAGGGTTAAAGAAATGAGGGCTTACCATTTAGGAGAAGAGAATGCTGAAACTTGTCTGTGAATAAGCACACAAAGGGAGTATGTGAACATGTAGATCTTCTTTCATGTTAGAACAAACTTCCAAAAGGAGAGTAGATTTCACTTCAGCTCAAGAGCTTTGTAAGACTTCCATGGAAAGCTTCTGTGGACCCTTTTCTTCCTGGAGCTTTCAGACAGGAGAGATTTTCCTCTTCTTGAGCACCCCCAAACCAGAGCTGGGTGGACAGCTTGGTGGGAGCTCATGCTGGTCCAAATCAAAGGGTCTGAGTTTGGATCTCTAGTGCCCACATAAATAGCTGTGTGGTCTTTGGTGACTGTAACCATAGCACCTGGAATCAGGGGACAAAAGGAGCAGAGGATCCGTGTGGCTTGCTGGACACTAGTTGAGTTATGCTCAGTGAGCGCCAAGTACAGTGAGAGACCCTGTCTGAGGCAATGAAGTGGAGACTGGAACGTCAATCATCCTTTGGCCTCCGCATACATGCATTTGGGCAAACATACACAAGAGAGAATGAGACGAGAGAGAGAGAGAGGCCTCAAACCAAAAGGAGGACCCAATGGCCCATCAAGACACTTCCAGCCACTGTGATTAATGTTCTGAATGCTGATTAATAAAGTTAATAACTATTGAACTAAGAAAGGCTGAACATTTTAGGGTCCTGGGTGATGTTATATCTGTGGATCAGAGGATCGTGCACCAGAATAAATAACAGCAACTTTTGTTTCGCTTCAATCCCTCAGTTGTGAGGATCTATGTCCTCCTGGCAAACATGGTCCACAGTGCGAGCAGAGATGTCCCTGCCAAAATGGAGGCGTGTGCCATCATGTCACTGGAGAATGCTCTTGCCCTTCTGGCTGGATGGTGAGTGTCCCTTCCACCCCTAATGATCACAGATGACTGTAGCACAAAGGCCAGTGGTGACCGTGACTCCCACAGTAGAAATGCACAGCTATCTAAAGCAAATCCCTGGGCCCAGAGAAGCCAGGAGGTAACTTCTTCCTGTCCATAGTGTATTAGTAGCCCTGATGGAAGCAATAATGACCATGTGCTCTGCATTCCCCACAAAGAAAAAAAAGAAGCAGATGTCTGATCTCACACATGACAAGAACCAATAAACACTGAAATAATCTATTACCTATCTTCACCATTGTATCCATGGATTGCTACTGTCTTAATAATGTCCTTTCTAACAGGATAGGTGCCATGTGAAAATATTTAGCTGTTGTGTAAATCAGTGAAGAAACACTGGAGTAAATCAAGCAGAGCGAGAACCGTAGAACTTCCTAGAGACTGTAAGAGTAAGCCAGACCTACAAAGCTCCCCAGACTTTGACTATAATGCATTTTCTTTATGTAGTAATTCTATAGGCTTACTGCTATGTGGGATACACAGTGTTGAAGCATTACTAATTGTGCATGTGAAGCCAGGAAGCAGCATTAGTTCTTCTTGCTCTGAGTTGGTTTTTGCACATCTGGTAAAAAAAAAAAAACCCAAAACAACAACAACAACAAAAAAAACCCAATGTCTTACGAGAGCAGTTTGTACTATCATGACCGTGTCTGTCCAGGAACTTTTGTTTTAGCATGGCTTTTAGTGACTTCTTTATTGTCAGACCCACTAGGACTCTTCTGCCCTTATTCTGCTTTGTTTCTTTAAAGTTCCGATTCACTCGATTTGCCCATCTCTCTGCCTTAACCCTTTTTTGTCCTCCACTTCTTTAATGACCACCTCTCCTACTTCCTAATGTTTCTTCTCCATTCACTGCAGCATTTCCCAGGTTCAGCCTTATTCCTCTCTCTTCTTACCATAAACACCCTGGAAACTTCATTCAGATCCGGGGCTTTCGCAGTCACTTGCTGCTTTCCTGGGATTGTTTATATGTTTTGCTTTTTTTTTTCTTTTTTGAGACAGAGTTTCTACGGGTATTCTTGGGTGTCCTGGACCCGCTTTGTAGGCCAGGCTGGCCTTGAACTCACAGAGATATGCCTGCCTTTGTCTCTCTGTCTGCTGGGATTACAGGGGTGTGCCACCTCACCTGGCTCTGGGATTATTATATTACCTTCCCTGAGCCCAAATATGATTTATAACTACCCTGTTAGTTGCTCCAGCCTTGGTAGCCTATAGTTACAATGTCACTGACTATCTGGGCTTCACTTGAGTCACACTTTCTACAGCCAGATATAGGGGTAGAATTTATCTGGAATTACTTTTTATTGTAGGAGAGTTTTATCAAGACCACTGGGGCAAGCATACAATGAATTGATCAGACACACAGTGAAGGTCATACATTGGCCAGAGTATGACTCTTGAAGCAAAGTGTGGGAGCTTGGTAAAAAACTGGAGTTAAAGGTTTGGCCTTTTGTTGAGGGCCTAAGGGTGGGAAGGAAGCTGTGGAAAGATCAGTGTGGTGGTTTCAGCAGGCCCAGCAAAGCAAATGTCAGAAAACCACGCCTACCATATACCTCATCCCTAAGGATCTAAGTGGAAGCCAACATTTCTTTGAAGCCCAAGTAGAAGTGTCAGAATACCTTTGAATCATTTTCTTCCCGTGGCTCCTGTATTCAGCCTTCTGCCAGCACTGGCCCTCCCTGGCTTCCTGGCAATGGAGCAGTCTTGTATAGCGGCAGTGCCCAGGAGCTCCAAGATCTTTAAGTGAAGAACTGCAGACACTTCACTGCTAGGACCTTTGAGCGGCCTCATCTTGAGGTTGAAATATTTTCTTGTCCCCTGGAAGTCATAATGCAGGAATGTAGTGGCTATAGCCTGGGACTGTGAGTTCAGGAGGCAAACAGATGAATACACTCAATAGGCCCCAGAAACTTGCCTTCAGCCACTTCCTCTAGTCCACAACAGATGTTTCCTAGTAGAAGCTTCCAGTCACTTTTTCCTCTGCAGATAACTGAACTCCTGACTTAAATTTCTCCTTTATAACATCTTGTTTGTATCGTTATGTTAGATGTTTCCAAAGGTGAACTGGCATTCTTATCACACACATACACACACCTCAGCCAATAGCATCATTGTCCTCTTTCTGCTGCTTGCTCACACGAGGCCTTATTCATATCCAACATTTCAACAGCACCCCTGAATACTGAGGGACCGTTATGGGCCATTAGAACCAGACCCTGAGAAAGTGAGCATTTGCACCAGACCTCACCACACGCCGAATCTTGGTCAGCTGTTTGCTGGTCCTTGGTCCATCATTCCTTCAGCAATGTTTTTATATTCCACTAAGAGCAGTAGGATGTACTGCCATAGACTTATCAGAGCTATTTTTATATCTGCTCTCTTCCACCCCCATGAACAACCAGCCAAAGATAACTTATCTTTGAATCTCAGTGCCCAGCACACTGCCTGGCATGCAGGCAATTCTCAGTGAAGCACTAACCTGAATCATCTCTCAAAGGGCTTTCTGATTCCAAGAACCTGTGGAAGAATCTTTCCTGTTTGTGGATAGCTAGAAACCACCAGAGGAGACTTAATTAGCTCACCAACTGCCTTTGTGGGTAGCCAGTAGTTAGAGAAAATGTATTTTTTACGCTATCCAGAATAAACATTTAGAAAACCATCTGGTGTTCTAGCTAGGCTCCAATTTCAGCATACTCACAGTCTGTCTCCTCTGAAAGAAAGAGGACAATGAAAGACATCAGGAAAATCCCACTGTGTGGGGTATGTTGTTTACATAATTATGATCCTAATAAATATTCTATTGCTTATAACACTAATAAATCAGAGGCCGTAAGCCCATGTTGCTTAGTTAAGAGAAGTAGAAAACAGTGGAGTGTGTCATTGGCATCCTGAGGTCTTGGGACAATGTCTTGCCTCCACATGACCAGAACTGAAATATACATGACTGCTTGTTGAGGATAGCTCTGAGGCTGAGGAGAAATATTCTAGTGACTTGTTTGGGTTTTCTCCTCAGGAAATAAGTCTGCCTCAAAAGTGTTTATTGAACCTGCTTGAAAATATGTTTTTTTTTTTTCTGAAATAAAGGTTAACCCCTGTGGAAGTATTTCTTAGGTAATTCTGTTGTTAATTCAGGTACACAAAGTTTCCATTACATGTTAAGAAAAGAAGCTAGCGATAGTGTGGAGCATCTGGAAAAGCATTTGGAGGCTCTGTGTGCCCCAGACGTTGCTGCTCATTCAGTGGATGCTCAGTGAGCATTGTTGACTTATGGTGCCTGTAAGGTGCAGGGAAGAACACTTAGGATTTGTCAAGGCTGAATTAATAATTTTATGTAACTTTAACCCAGGGTTCAGTAACATGAAAATTTCTTAGGATCGCTATTCTGCTGTCTTTGATATAGGCTCATTGAGTCAATAGGTCAGCCTGACATTTCTCACCTTTTAAAGATGATGAACAGTTTGTGTTCTAAAATGCCCTTAGTCTAATATTCTCACAGTCTTATCCCCAAATCTCTCCCTCCCTTGTCGTTGTCCCTGTTTCCTTCCTCTGCCTTCCGTGGTTGCTGGCTGGTGGCCCATCTAATTTTCTAAGTCTCTTTGAATTCAGGGCACAGTGTGTGGTCAGCCCTGCCCTGAGGGTCGCTTTGGAAAGAACTGTTCCCAAGAATGCCAATGCCACAACGGAGGAACGTGTGACGCTGCCACGGGCCAATGTCACTGCAGCCCAGGATACACAGGGGAACGGTGAGGATGCGCTCGTGTTTCTCTGACTATTCATAATGAATAAGATTCTAATTATTAGAAGGAAAATTTGGAGAGTCTATAAAGTACAATGTATGCATCCATAACTACTACATAATATTCCAGAAACATCCGTGAAGTCTAAAAGTGTTTGAAAACTCTATCCTCATTGAGTGTATAGAAACTGAGTCACAGAACAGCAACAATGAATTGGAGGAAAATAGCAAAACATTAGAAAAAAGACAATAAAATATCAGCTATTCAGAACCCATGATGAATGTGTTGTTTTTGAAGTGTTGAGTATTTAGGACAGCCACTTTACATTCTCAGTATTTTTAGACCGATTTGAGGTTTGACCGAATAATGAGGAAAGGGATGAGGCCATCGACAGCTTGATTTTCAAATGGAACTTGTACTTAGGAGCTTATACGAAATGTAGTTTCCTTTCCATCACTCAGAACGTCCTTGCGAATGTTGGTCACTGGGGATGGAAAGATGGCCTGGCGGTTGGAGTGCATACTGCTCTTGCAGAGGACCTGAATTCAGTTCCCAGCATTCATGTTGGGTGGCTCACAAATGACAGTAACCCTAGCACCTCTGTCCTCTGCAGGGACTTGCACTTGAGTGTGCATTCCATGCATAGGCATATAGGAACACACATGGTTAAGAGTAATAGTAAAATCTAAATAAAAGATTATTATATTGTATTGACACCATCAGTTCTGTGGGAGCACTTAGAAGTCTATGACCCCTGTGAAACAGAAGCAAATGGGTTCTGTCTGTGCTAGTGTGACTCATATATGCATGGTTTGTCACTTTCTGTATTAAAGGACAAGCTGCTACCTCAGAGGCTCTTCTTATTCTACTACTTCAACTTTGCTCTTAATTTTTAGGTCCTAGGAGACTGGACAGCTAAGTTCATTGCCCATGGTGTAAAGTCACAGAGCAGTGACCAGAGAGTCCAAAGGCCATGCTGATTAAGAACAAAGAGCCCATGTCCTTGTAATGCTTAGGCTGTCTGCTTTTTCTCCATGCTGTGATAAGCTTTAAGGAAGTAGGTAAACTGAAGGTTTTAGAGCCCTGAAGCTTATTCACACAGCTTTTGTGACCGAGTGGTATAAAGGAACCATGCAAATAGCAGCCAATGTGTATACGGCTAATATCTAGGAACCTCAATTACACATCACTGTGTTTTAGTGACATCTGCAAAATAAACATTCCTTTTTAGCCTTTTCAAAAATTTTTATTTATGCTTTAATTTTATGACTTTTGATTAGATACTATGAGCTTCTTCACCTCTCCAGGAAGTATCAGTATTTTCTTATTAAATGCATTTTCTAAGTATTTTGTAATTTAAAAAAATTCTCTTTTGGGTTCTAGCTAGGTATTTTCTAGACAAGGAAAACTTACTTTCAAATATCTGCTTCTTCATTTAATTCTTACTTTACCAACTTTTAAATTAATTTAAATGTTTTAAGCAAGTACCAGAATTGTTTAGTTGAGCAATGAGAGTATCCATCGCAAAAGATGGTGGGTTTAAAAATATTTTCAGTGATTAGCTCATTATTTTATGTTGTACTGATCTGAAGCTCTGAATTGATGCTGACAAATAGGAGATCAATGCAGGAAGTCTGTCTTGTATTGGAAATGGCTTTGAGTAATTGTATGTCTGCTGTTTCTGGTCACTACATTACCCAGTATCTCTTCTCAATCCTTTGCTTTGTTAAGGCTTTTTGTTAGAAATGCCCACTCAGTTTAATTAAAAGCCAAATGTTGTTTACTAATACAATTATATAACTTTCTGTTATTGTTTTGATGTATTTATTATAGATACCTTTGTTCATCTTACACTGTAGAATTGGGCTACTCCTTGTGACTTTGTGACCCACAGCCAGTTCTAAGCTGCGCTTTGGATAGATGAGGTTGTTAGAGATCTGTTGACCCATGTGCCTTTATATTACAGAAAACAGGGTCAGGAAAAGAGGAGAGACACAAAACCAAGCAGGATCCTGAACAATGTTTTATAAAATGTTTTAGGCTCTAGAGACATTTCAGTGCAAAAATGCCTTTTGAGATTTAAGTTAAAAAAACAAAACAAAACAACACAAAAACATCACACCTACAAGGCCAGTGAGCTTGTGCTTAACTGAGTTGGAACACAGGGGAAGAGAATAGCAGCTAGTTTTCAAGTAAATGGGGAAAAATAAAGGCAATTTCTCTTCTACCCATGCTTTTGAGGAGCATCAATGCTGACATGTGGTTACTGTTTTTCGTTGCTATCCCCACCTCTGAAGTTATTAACACACACAAATGAGATGCAGAAAGCACATTTTTCACTGTGAAAGAACACAGTTAATGACTGTGGAGGCAGATTGTGGCAGGAGGTGGGGAGGAGGCTCAAGGGTGGGGATCCTAAGTGTCCCTTCACTTGTCTTGAGACGTCAGTGTTCCTGGAGTGATTAGGAGGACAGCTCCACAGTGGTTGCCACCACAGACAGCTGCTGGCAAATATATCCAGGATGTGGGGACGCCACCCCACCACAGGAAACAAATGGTGCACCCTTCAGGCTGGAAGGACTAAACAGTGGATGACAAATAAGAGGCTTTGAGGTTTCTGGAAAGACCCAAAGGGTCCTGAGGAAACAACATGCAAAACAGCGAAGTTGGCAAGAATAAAGAGAAGACAGTTTGAGAGCCTTACAAAGCGCAGCTCGAATATGCTGTGAAAGCTGTGAATGATGTGTCATGGAACCACCCCGTGGCTCTTCGGTGACAGGGCACAGGCTCATGCCTACACATAGTGCTCAGTAAGTATTCACAACTCAGTACTGGAGGCTGTTATAGTGAACCCTGAGACAGCCCTGGGCAGACCTGAGTTCTGTTTGACTCTGAAAGGCAAGAAAAGATGGGTAAGGGCACAATGTCAGGAGCCGCTGCTCAGGACGATGGGTAAGGGTACAATGTCAGGAGCCGCTGCTCAGGACGATGGGTAAGGGTACAATGTCAGGAGCCGCTGCTCAGGACGGGAGGAATGCAGCACTGGTCTTCAACTCCTGTCTCTGCAGTTATAGAAAATTTGGGTTCTTCCAGTACTTTTGACTTTCCCCAGGACAGCAGTTTCAGGTGTTACAAAGGCAGGCTGCTGACCCCTAGAACCCAGGTCTGATGAAGAATGTGAGTCTTACACACCAAATCATGATTCGGCTCAGTAATTCCGGTCACTCTGGGAAGTGACGTGCTCCAAAGGACCACAAGGGGCTGCCACCTCCACCTACTCCTCTCCCTTAATTTCAGAGTGTGACTCAAGGCAGTGAGGAGAAGAATGGTCATGTCAGAACGTGTCCCATTAATTAGCATTATTATCCATTTATGTCTACCTCATAATCATCTTTTCTCCCAGCTCCAGAATGCTATTAGAAATTTCTTTCTTCTTTTCTTTTCAATGGAAACCCAGAGTTTCTTACACTTCCTTTCTGACCAATGTTTATGACTCTTTGTTATTTCTCTGCCATCTTTCTTAAGAAAATGTATTACTGATTCCTGAGATAGCCTTTCTTGCTTTCCTTGTGGGATCATAAAAGCAACTTTATGGATTTGAAAAAGAAATGGTAATCTTAAGGTAGAGACCAACCAGAAAGGCAGTGCTACTCCATGATGTTTATTTAAGATAGAAAATGTTGTGTGTACATTGAATCATCACACTGTAGCTTGTGCGTCTGCAGAGTTAAAACAGTGGTGATTTTAAAACCATGGTAAGACTCTACTAGAGAGTTGTCCTGCTGTTTGGGTTTGGCAGGTGGTAATAAACAACCATTACTGATGAGAAGATGCCGCAGCACCGACTGCCATGGTGACTGCTTAGACAGCAAATCCAAGTGTATTTGTTCTGTATTTCTACTAGAAACTACCAGATGTTTAATTAGAGGTTAGAAAGGTAAATACAGGCCAGGAGCAGCTATTATACACTTTGCTTTCCAAGAGAAAGAAAATATTGTGCCAAGACAGAAAGAGACCCACACACCAGTTCCCTGTTTTGGGGCAACTAACTTTCCCAGACGTCCGATGTGCACCATTTCCAACAGTTTTTAAAGCTTGCTTAAACCACATGAACCATGCAGATAACCCAAAGTCCAGACTTTTCCTGAATGACATTTATGTATTTACTTTGTGTGTTGAGGGTAAGCTGGTACATGGAACCTGTGTCAAGATCAAAGGAAAACTTGCAGAAATCACCTCACTCTTTCAATCACATGACTTCTGGGCTTGTAGTCAGGCCATGAGACATCTTTACCCATTTAGTGATCCAACCAACCCAAATTTAGCATTTTGTCTTGTTTATAGATTTACATAAGAAAGTGAGGACATGATATTTTTTTAAGTCCCTTTCCCCTTGGTGTTGTATTTCAAGAACATCTAGTCAGATGTATTGTGAAGCTGTCTTGCCAGCCTTTAGGAAAAGCCTGGATCAGGTCAAATCACTGTGGCTCACAAAGTAAAGTGTACATATTAGAGGAATAAATCAGATGACTTGACTTATAAAAGCATCTTGAAGGTTAAAAATATTGAGGACCTGTATTTAAAAATGTACTCTGGTCTAAAAATAGCTATATTCGTTCCTATGTCATTCTAAAGTCTACATTTGAATTTATTTGAAGAATTCATTCAACTGCCCCAGAATTTCTCTTGTGGTTAAGCAGTTGGTGACAGCATGCTGACGAGTGCACTTGGGTATTTCTGGAAGCACTGGAGCCTACTTTTAGTAGGTCCCCTGCTTTGTTTTTCCATCATACTTAATGCATGCTAGAGCCATTGTCAAACCAGCAAAATGGCAGAAGATTCCCAAGGCTTCCCCTCTATACTTAGAAATCCAATACTGATGTTCACCACACCCTGCCATTAAAATGATGCCAAGCCTGCTAGACAGACTGTTTCCCTTGGAACTCTTTCTCTGCCATTGCTCTTAAGTATGCCTTGCTGCTTGCATTGTTCAGATCTGAAAAATCAATAGTGACCTACTTTTTTTTTTTGAGTCTGGCATGACTGGAAAGCCACATGGGAAGTGGCTGCCGAGACAGTGTCCCCTACTTCGGTGAGCACTCCACTAGATGAGACTTTCTGTCCTCTTGGCAGAATGTTCCTTGTCACCTCACCTCTCCAAAAAGAGATTTGGCTAACACCAATTAACCATTCATGCTTTCCACGGACCAATGACAACTCCTTTCATTTCTCCAGGAATCAGCGGCCCACCTCATCCAGCTTACCAGGGTATCTCTCCCCTCCAGGCCATTTCTTTTTCTTTTCTTTTGTTAAAAAGACTCTAAGATGAAATTTTGGGTTATTTTGTCCCCTTGCCATTTGGCAGTCCTTCACAACAGAGGACAATATTCCCCTTGCCCAAATAATTTGTTAGAAAACTCCAAGCCTTCTTATAACCTACAAACTGGGGTTGAGGAATATCTGATTTTGGAAGCTCAGACTCTCTTGCGTCTTGGTATTTAGTTCTCCCTTCCACGTGCTTACAGCTGTTAATGCTATGTAGCCAAAGTGACTTATCTTACTACTTTTCTGCCTATCATGGAACAAACATGAAATATGGGTTCAAAAACACATTTCAGCTTGTACATAGTTGGACCCTTTTGAACCAACTGTTGGCCTCTTGTCTAAATAGGTGTCAGGACGAATGTCCTGTCGGGACCTATGGCGTTCGCTGTGCGGAAGCCTGCAGGTGTGTCAATGGAGGAAAGTGCTACCATGTGAATGGCGCATGCGTATGCGAAGCAGGCTTTGCAGGTGACCTTTGCGAGGCGCGCCTGTGTCCCGAGGGGCTTTATGGGATCAAATGTGACAAGCGGTGCCCCTGCCACCTGGACAACACTCATAGGTGAGTGCCATCTGCCTCTGGAAAAACATTTTCTATTAAAGTTTTAGCTTTAGTGCCCAGGTGTTGGCAAGAATGGCCTCTCATCGACAGAAAGCAGCAAGGCGACAGACTATTGTTTCACTTACCTGAAAGCCGATGCCCAAAGGGCTAAGGATATTGTTTGTTGGTGTGCATTAAGTTATTTTATCTACTGATGGGGACTAGCAAAAAAAAATGATTTTTTTTCTGAGATGAACAAAACTTTTGCCTAAGAGGAGAAATGTGCGACATGCCCTTAGAAGCAAAGATACTGTGCAGAGACAGGGGTTAAGCCAAGTTCGGGATGTGAAAATGTCTTTCTCACGGCGGTATCTTTTACTCGACAGCACATCTGTGGAAGAAAGAAAGGCTACAGAGAGGAGGTGGGGGGGTTTTATTGAAGGCACTTCGCATGTGGCTGTCACATGTGGAATAGCGTTCAGAACTGTGACCAAAAAACAAACAAACAAACAAACAAACCAAAACCCAAGGGGGCTTTCGCCACAAATCTGGGATAAGGAAAGCACAATCCCACCCACCCTACTGTACTTTGTCTGTCCCTGAAAAATACCTTCCCATTTATTCTTTTCTTTCCCCTTCTCCAAGGACCAGATGCCTAACATTTAGAATTCCAAGCCCATTTGCAGACTTCTGGAAAAGATAAATTTGATGAAAATATAGTACAGAATACAACAGTTAAGATGTTAGTGGAAAGTTTTTATTTGGACTCAGTGCAGATGGTTCTCCATTTACACGTAGCTGTATCAAATCCCAAATACACAAGTGATACAGGAAAACTGTGTGGTTGCTCTATTCTTTAAGCCGTTCTTAGGAACAGAAGAAAAATGTACTTTTTATTGTCGTGTGTGTGTCTGTGTGTCTGTGTGCCTGTGTGTAAGAAGTGTACTCTCCAAGTGACTCAAGCAACTTTGCTATGATCATCTTTGGGTTTCCTTCATGGAACATATTGTTAGCTCTTACATGAAACATTTAGGTGATAAACTCCCTGCAAAGATTTATTTTTCTACTCTCTGATGTGTATGGAGCTGGCATGATAAACACAATCGTGAGGCTGGCTTCCTTTACTACCTTAAGGTATGCCTCATGTAGCATCGTCACCAGTGAACTGCATTGTTGTGTGTGGACACAGCTGAAATATACTAAGTCAGCAAACCTAAGACAAGAGATCGCTGAGAGAAACCAGAGAAGCATGGAGACTTGGTTTTGGTGAATCTGAATATCTGGAATCAGGGGGAGGGTGATTTTTTAATCTTAATCACAGGACCATGATGCTTTTGACATAGGTCCCACAGGATTAATGCATATACTTTAACAAAGAAATGGATGAAATCATTTGACAATTGCATAGATCAAAGCAATACTGAAATGATGTATATCAAATATTCAGAAGATTTAGAAACAATTTAAGTGCCCTTATTCATGAAAGCTATTTTAAAAGATTAGCTTTTACAAATTTCTATTAAAGCCAGATAAATGCGGATTACATGAGTCTCTCATGTTGGATACACAGTTGGAGTCATATATTAATTCTTATATCTTAAACATCCTTGCAAAATGCAGAGCCCTCTAGAGATAAAAAGAAAGGGGCTTAGAATCATTGCTTTAATTGAAAGCCTAATTTGTTCTCTTATCATCTAATGAAGCATGTAGAGATTTACCATTATATATAATCCATGCAATAACTTCATCTGAAAACCCTTTGTGTAATTAATAATATATCTAATGCAATGTAACTTAATAGTTTACATAGTCTGTAGGTATTGTGTATGCACATATTGATATCTGACAGCCACACATTTGAGGAGAGGTTACTATAGACTAGCATTAGTTGCATCACAACAAACAAATGATGCCAAATTTAGTAGCCTTAGGCCATCAGGTATTTACCAGCTGATGGCTTTTTGCTCTGTGGCTTAGGCTCAGCATGGAGTCTATTCTGCTAATGGCAGATCTATTGGAAGCTGATTGGTCCTAGAAATCTTCACTCCATGCATTTGGGTGGGTGACAAGAGTGACTAGGCACATAGTCTCCAGAAGGGTAGCCTGGGCTCATTTTAGCCATCTGGCTTCTAAAGGCAAAAACAAGCAGGGTAAGCTCTGAGAAGCAAGGTGACTCTATTATATAGTCCACACCCACCACAGTGGGCTGGGCCTTCCCACATCAATCATCAATCAAGAAAATCCCTCACGGACACAGCCATAGGCCAATCTGGTTGAGTCAATTCTTCAATTGAGGTTCCCTCATCCCAGGTGACTCCAGGTTGTGTTAAGTTCATAATCAAAACTAACCAGGAGGCCATGCAATTGTCATTGTGTTTGAGCGCAGACTCATATAAGGAAATGAATAAAAGGAGGAATCATTCTGTTTTAGTCTATATATCTTTTCAGTATGGGAGGTTGAACCCAGGACTTCACATGTGCTAGCAAATAGAAAGACTGGTATAGTCTCCGCTCAGTATTTCTTCATTATGAGACAGAGTGCCCAGACTGGTCTTGAATGTATGGACCCAGCAGTCCTTGAATCCGAAATCCTCCTGCCTAAGTCTCCTGAGTAGTTGAAATCAAATCCATGTCACTATCCTCAGCCAATATTATGCACAACTGGACCCTGGTTATAAGTTAGCTATTAAGCTGAAGAACTATTTTTCAAAAGTAGTTGTAAGTATATGCATGTATAGAATGGCAAATATTTTCATGTGTGCATAATTATATTTTCATGTGTAAAGCAAGGTGTTCTTTAGACAGAAAACAGGTATGATGTGTATCCAAAATTTATGTCCAGTCTTCTTCCACATGTTTGTCTCACTATCATTAACTGCCTGAGTGAGGGCCCACTGAGTGCCTCCAGGCAGCTCTGGTGTCCTACATTTAATCACAAATTGCAGAATGCTAAGCCTGGTGTCAATCAAGCAAGCCTGGTGTCAGTCAAGCTGAGAACCAGTGTGCTGGACTACCAGTCACTAGAGGCCACTGAATATCATTTTCTCTGTCTGCCCTACAGTTCACATTCACCTGGTGATTTCTATTTTGCTTAGTGTTAATACCTATATCATAAATAATACTGGTTTTTTATTGTAAGTCATTTTCTACCAAGTGTCTTTTTAAGGCAGGTTAAGATGAAGTTTGTTTGTTTGCTTGCTTGCTTTTCTCAACTATAAAGTTTTCTCATATACATTTGTCTTGTTTTCGTAATCTTGCTGGCTTTGTATCGCCGCGTTAAATCCTAAACTTTAGCAGTTCCTTTTCATTTGGAGTCTTCCCTTCAGTTTCAAAACAAACCCACACGCCAGTATTGACCTCTGATTCTGCCACTACCACACCTGTGAACTTCTGAATAAGTCTTACTCTTTCCAGGCCTCAGCTTCTTCACTTATGAAATGGGACCCTAGGAACTGAGATTAAATAATGCATGGGGACAGTTCATCATGGTGGCACCAGTCAGTGCCTTGTAATGCTGGCTGTTAGTGTCTGCGTTCACTTCAATCAACCTCACAGATACTGCATATCTCTCTGAGATTGGAGGCGATTCCCTTTAATTTAAGACTAACACTTTTGAAACGCAGTTTAGGGGAAACCCTGAGTTTGGACACAGGCACTGCACTGAATAGTATTGTGCCATGCCTCTAAGATGTGAGGGAGAAGCGGTGTTTGTATGAAAACCAGACCTGGAGTTGTCTGTGTCCTTTTCATCTATTTACGCTGCAGCTTTTGCTGTGAGCCTACTGTGTGCTCACAAAAGTCCCATTCAGGTTCAAACCAAATAGAGACTCAGCACTGAAATGGAGAAGTGAATGTGGAGTATCATCCCTAACCAAGAAACTATCTGCAATTGATACCCACCGGCAAAGAAAACAAAACTGGTTTTCTCCAGTGGAGGATCACTGGGTAGATTAACCACGTCCTGGGCAGGCCCCAGGCCCAGGAGTAATTAACCAACAAAAAATGAACTCAGTGGTCTATTAACGACAAGTTTTTGTCTGATTTTGCTTTGTTTGGGCCTTTTAAAAATTGCTGTTCTTGTACCTGTTTATTTTGTTTTCTCTCTCTCTCTCTTGCTCTGTGTGTGTGTGTGTGTGTTTCTTTTTTGTACTTTGTTTTTAAGAAAACACGAAGTAAGGTGGATAGGGAGATGAGGAGGATCTGAGAAGAATTGGAAGAGGGAAAACATGAAAAAATATATTGCATGAAAAAAAATTGAATAAAAAACTAAAAAGAAGATAGAAGGGGAGGAGGACCTCACCTATCAGTGCACTTGGAGAGGGGAATGGGAGGAGATGAGGGAAGGAAGGTGGGATTGGGAGGGGGTGGGGGAAGGGGCTACAGTTGGGATACAAAGTGAATAAACTGTAATTAATATAAAATAAAATTTTAATTTAAAAAAGAAGGAATTTGACATCAAATGAAAAAAATTGTCATAGCATCTCTTTACTTACGTAAGAACACATATTTCACCATGAAAAAAAAAAACTCTAGTTAAATAAATAAGATAAAAAATAGGTCTGAACAACTGAATAAAATGTACTTTTATTATTTCATGTTAATTTCTGTGTTCACAGTATCATAGTGTTAGAAGTTATTACAAATACATCTAACTCATTAAAAAAACTAAAAAGAATAAAGGAGTATGAGTCTTAACTGTGCACAGTAGTTCATAATTGTGATTTTAGCAAAGGCAGAAGATCTTGATTATAAAGTCAGTTTGAGCGATGTAGCAAGGCCCTGTATCAATGAGCAAACAAGTGAACAAACATGCTGGCAATCAAAGCAGTTCCCAGACAGGCAGATGATGGTCCCACATACACAAGTATAGATGACTTGGGTAGACATTGGGTATAAAAGAACGGAAGAACAGCACAGTAAGCTTGAGAAGCCACAAAGATGCCAGCTATTTGCCCAAGGATGATTGCAGGGGACTAGATCTATTCGTACACATGTAGAGCTAAGTGTGTCCTGAGACTCAAGCCCTTGTCTTCTCCATCCAAACCTTCTCTACCCAGGAAATCTCAATTGTATAAATGTATTTACATTTTTCTTCATGTTTCCCAAGCATGGTTTGATGAATTTCTTGGCTTTTTCCTGTGGATAGTTCATTGTAGCAGGAGTCTGAAAGTACATTAAAAAAAAAAAACTTTAGAAATGAAAATCAAACCAGCTAGTCTCCTGGCTTTTTCTGAAGAAGAAGAGAAAGAAAAAAGATAAATGGATAGATGGAACATAAAATTAAGGGGTGTAGGGCTGGAAAGATGGTTGAGAAGCTGAGGGTACTTGTTGTCTTTGCAAAACATCTGGGTTTGGTTCCTAGCATTCACAAAGTGGCTCACAACCATCTATAACTCCAGTTCTAGAGTATCTGAACCCTTCTTTGGACCTCTTCGAGCATAAGACATGACTATGGTACTCATACATATGTGCAAGCAGAACAGTTGTATACATAAAAAGAAAAAAGAGAAAAATAAGATTATGGGGTGTGGCTGAGGCCGCCACTCTAGTGGGGACTTCAGGTAGAAGGCTTTGTGCCTTCCCTAGGGACACTCAGGTGGACAAGAACTAGAATTACATTATTTTCATCCCTATAAGTCTCCCTTTCCCCCAAAGAGAACAAATTCTATGGGTAGTTCTGTACAAGGACCATTTAGCAAATGTCTAAACAAATCAGATTTTGTTGTTTGTCTTGTTTCAGGGGAAGGTTTTGGCTTCATGGGGAGGGGAGGGGTCATCTTTGTAGTCTTCCTTCTGTCCAAAAGGAAGAGTTAGTTTGCAGAGTTAGTTTGCTTGTCAGAGTTAGCAGGGTTTCTCATGTCAGGAAGCACACATGCTCTAAGGCAGCATGCCACAGAGTGCCTTATTGTGTCCACTCACTTGCATGAGCATCTTAGCACAGCTGACATGTCCATTTGCCATGGAGCAACAGCTGGCTGCTGGGCTGTCAATGTGGCTGCTGTTTCAGGTAGCAGCTGCTATTTCACTACCAGGTAGATGGGCTGGGAGGAGAAGCATGTTGGCAAGGTCTCTGCTTTTGGAATTCCTTGGCTATCACACAGTGGGCTTGGCAATGGATGGCACTCTTTAGTGTGTCTCATGGTGCTGCCTTCTTATTGAGTTAGTGCTTTCAATTTGAGACCATTAAAAAGCGCGTCAGACAAAAGGATACGGTTACTTGACTGGGACTTGATGCTGATTTCATTCACTGTTTGAGCAATAACAGTCGAGTGGCAGCCAATTAATTAAATCACATCACCGTAGGAATTAAGTTTAAATCATGTTCATGGAATTACCAGCACAGTTAGTCATTGCTAAGAAAGCAGCATTTGCGCATGCGTGACGTGTCATGTTTATCCCAGAATGACTTGTTCTTTTCATCTATGTCTCTCAGCTGTCATCCCATGTCTGGAGAGTGTGGCTGCAAGCCGGGCTGGGCTGGACTGTACTGTAATGAAACATGCTCTCCTGGGTTCTATGGGGAAGCTTGCCAACAGATCTGCAGCTGCCAAAACGGGGCTGACTGTGACAGTGTGACCGGAAGGTGCGCCTGTGCCCCAGGATTCAAAGTGAGTAACATAGGCTCCGGAGGCAGGAGGAGGGTGCAGTGGGGAGCACTTCAAGAGCACAGTTCATGCAGGCTACCGTGAAGTGCGGTGAATGTGATCACGCCATTCATAGCATTTATTGAGCAAAGAACTGTTTGAGATAAGTAACTTTAACATTCCAATGACTGAGAACACTAATAGAACTGTCAAGGTGTCATTAATGTTTTTAATATCCTTAATGTTAGAACACATCAAGAAGTATGATCATTATAAATATTCTTCGTGTACTTGTTTTATTCTGTCCTATAGGCAACAGAGAAATAGCTTTTCCATATGGTTATTGTTAGTTATTATATTCAAGTTTCTGTTTTAATTCCACAAAATTTAAAGACACAGCACTCACCAGGTAAGTATTTATGATACATTCACACTCTACAGTAAGTAGCTTATAATTTTGAGATTCCCCTTGAGAGTCTAGATTCTATCAATGTACCTGTACTACAAGACAGTCTAATTGTTCCTGTGGTCCCTACTGCTTCTTAGCTATTGAAAGGGGGAAGTGGTAACTGTGATTTATTTCTTCCCATTGTAAAGAAGATACCATTGAGCTCTGAAGAGTGTGATGGTCATGTCAGGGCATGTAATGTAGAAAGAGTGGGTCGTGAAGTCACCGGGCCAAGAGGACCTTTCCAGAGTTTTCTGATCAGTGTCACAGTCTTCTGGCTGACCCCTGAATTAATTTCCTCTTAAGAGTCTAGCTCACACTTGTAGCTCAGTTCTGTGTTTAACGCCCTCTGTTGGCTAAATTGAATCATACCACTGGCTGAGTGTTGCTTTGATTCAACCATTAACAACATTACATATCATACAAGGGGGCCCGTTAAGAGAAATGGTATGCGGTTTGTTTATATTTTTGTTTATAATGATTTGACGGCTATAGTTTACTGTTACATATCTACTTATGTAACCAAGAGAGAAAGCTTTACTTTGGTGATCTGTTATGAAAACAAATCTTAAAAAGTTGGCAGGCTCATTTTTGGAAAGTGGGGGTGGGGGAAGGTCCTATTTCGTATTTTATCATAAACATGGGTCAGCCAGTATTGTACTTGAATCTCTATAGTTGTATATAGGAATGGTATCGTAGTAACTTTCAAAAATATAGTGTTAAAATTAAAGAGAAAGCATAAATTAGCATTGCCAAGGTATATTTTTGTTTGTGCTGGCATGGTTTCAGTTGGCAAAAAAAAAAGTACCCTGCATTTTGCTGTTTGTGCTCCTCTAGGGTGCTGACTGCTCCACCCCATGTCCTCTGGGAAGCTATGGGATAAACTGTTCTTCTCGCTGCAGCTGCAAAAACGATGCTGTCTGTTCCCCCGTGGACGGATCTTGTATCTGTAAGGCAGGTAAGAGTATGTACATAAATCTTTTTGGTCCTGGTCTTGTCACCTACTAGAGTCACTGGAATTATATCCCGATGAGGGCTCTAGCTCTAAATTCACTAAAATCAGTGTGGCCTCAGCGTCTCTCATTCTTCCTGAGCCCAGGAAAGAAACTCATATTCGGTCCTCTCTGAAGTTGCCATCAGCTTTCAAATTCGGAATCCAGAATTTTGGGAAGGGTAAACAAACAGACATGTCTATGCCCCCAAAAGGATCAACTTGGAGTCAAGAAATTCAGCCAGCACAGATTTTATGTGTGGCCCAGAATGTGTCCTCCATAGATGCAGCCAGGATCTTGGAAACACATTTTTCATGGTTAATGCCTATTGCTTCAAAGATGGGGTTATTTTTTTTCCAAGAACAAGCCTTCTACTTCCTCCCACATAAATAGACAAAGCTTATAATTCTACGCTGAGCATCAAAGCGCATTAAAGGTGACCTCTATCTACATCCCTTCCAGGAGCCCAGGGAGTGCTTCTCCACATTGGCATCCCTGGCAGATCACATGGCACAGTTGGCTGTTTGGTTTCTGTGGGGTTCCTTTTTATTTCTGGTGAAGGACTATTGTGGGAGAGCCAAGGCCTTCTGCCACTATGAGGACTGGGACTGGGCAGCACTGTTATGCATCTCCAAGGTGCCTCTACAGGGAGATGTGTCTTGGAAGGGCTCAGCAAAGCTCCCTGTTGCCCTTGGTTCCTCACACACTCTGCCATTCTCATCATGCAGGCTGGCACGGGGTGGACTGTTCCATCCGCTGCCCCAGTGGCACATGGGGCTTTGGCTGTAACCTAACATGTCAGTGCCTCAATGGTGGTGCCTGCCACACCCTGGATGGGACCTGCACCTGTGCGCCTGGATGGCGAGGGAAGAAATGTGAACTCCCCTGCCAGGTATGTATCCTCTCGGTAGCCATGGCTGGACGGCCGTGCAGGAGACTTCTTTGCATAGTTTTTTTGTTTTGTTTTTTTTTTCCTGACTGAAGGTGAATGAGTGTGGCTCAGTCTTCCGTAACTATTATAAGAGTAGGAGCGGACAGAGGCTTGGAAAGAGATAGAGTGGAGATCAGTTAGGTGGGCTTTAAAGAATGCCTCCTTCTTTCCTTTTGTCCCTGTGCCGATTTCCCAGCCCCCACTCCAGCATTTTCTGTTTCTGATACACTCATCTCTTGGGGGCAGCACTGGTCAAACACCCAGTGTATTCCTGTCAACTCTCCACGTATTTCGTTTCCATTCTAATGGATATCTGCAGGCTCTGGGGTGGGAAGTGACAAGGCTTCTGAAAAGGGGACGGTGGCCGGTGTCACAGAGATGTGCATTGAAGTGATGAAAGAAGGTTTGGAAACAGCTTTGGTTAATGTAAATATTTCTGGAGGCACAGGAGTCTCCTCAGCGTTCACTCCCTTTCCTTGACCTAATTTGGAGACATACGTCATGAGACGTTCTCCTCTATAGCTGCTGCAGGCTGGCTGGGGGCGAAGTGGGGAGGGAATCCTGTAGTAACCTGTTGCACGCTTGACTGGTTTCTTTTCCTGTTTGCATCATGCTTTCTTCTTGAGCCGTCAAGCGTTCTGTCAGTGGTGGTGGTACGCTCGTTTCCCCCAGGACATCATCAGATAGCAATGTGAACCCTTGAATTGGGCCATTTCAGAGACAGGGTTTCCTCAGGGCATCTTTTGCCTCTTCTGGGCTTCCTTCATGTTAAGTACAACCTACTTCCCATTGGAGAAAAGATTCCTGCCCTGCCTTATTCTGTGCTCCCCCACCCCCTATGAGTTAGGCTAGCTTTGTTGTCTCTGTTCAGACCAGTGAACAGATTACCAATGCTTGGAGCTGGGCTCTTATGGCATCCTTTACTTCCTCATTATGGGCAAACTGGACACCCCAGTGCAAGATGTTTATGGTTCTGCATCAGATATGTTAGTAACTCAGGGAAGTCAGATGGTTCAGTGGCTTCTATGATAACAGAGCTAACTCCTGTGTGATCCTGTCAAACATTAACAGAGCCTAATAAGTGGTTTGGATGGTTTCTTTACTTAATAAATTCTAGACAAATGATTGCATCATCTAATACTCGGTGCCTGGTAATGCTGTTTCCATAGCCCCACACTCAGTCACTGGGCTGTCTTCCCTGTTGTTTGGGCGATGCAGAGAGGTTTGTAGTCCCCTACACCAGTTCCAAGGATCTGGAAAAAAATAAGTTTTCTTTCCAAATAAAAGCATTTCCATTTTTTCTTCAATCGATCTGATCGTGCCCATCCACCGCGTAGTATGTACATGAAGGGGCAGGTGAGGAGGCTGCCAACGTAATGGGTATTTACAGTCTTGAATCATAATGTTCCTATACAGTTTAGAATATTTCCTGGGAAGGAAGATATTTATTAGAGAAAATTACAGTAGATATCAGTTTTTTATTATGTTATGTATTCCATTGACAACAGCTTATAGAAATGAACTTAATTCAATTATATATATATACAGACACATATACATACATATATATACATATATATATCACATAACACCTACATACGTATATACATTTCATCTATCTAATCTATTGTGTGTGTGCATATGTGCATATATGCATGCATACATATGTGTGTGTATCTGTATCCTTTTATGTGGACAAAGACCTCACTTTCCTCTAAGAAAGAGAATTATAGGAAACATTTAACTATATTGGTAAGAATAATTAGAAACAAATGAACATATTTTTTATGAGTTGTGGTAATGATAAGAAAATGCTCTTTCGTCAACTGGCATGCTTATATTTGTCATATGTATGCATAGATACGTGTTGGCATGACTGGTTTCACTGTGCACATCTCCCAACTATCATATCAGGCATAAGCTAGAGCTGAGGTGATTTTAAAATGCTACCTCCTCAAGCTTGCATTTTGCATCATGGAGAGGTGATGTGATGCCTGTTCCTGAGAAACATGTCAAGACCATCATCGTTTGGTGTGGTGGGAATACCTACGTTTGTCACCGTTGGCTTCGATGTTCTCTCACTTGTAGGATGGCACATACGGGCTGAACTGTGCTGAGCGCTGTGACTGCAGCCATGCAGACGGCTGCCACCCCACCACAGGCCATTGCCGCTGCCTCCCTGGATGGTCAGGTAAGTGCTTAGGGCCAGTTTAATATCTTCTAGTGTTATTTGTTCCTTCAAAGAAATAAACACAGGTCAGTTTTGCAATAAAGTCCCGAGCAAGTGGACACATTTTTTTGGTCCATGAAATGTTAAGTGTTGGATGTGATTAATCAGTTGCTCAGTGCAGTCAGTTCCATCGAGCTTACAATGCAAGGTCCAGTTGCTAGCAAGATTTCTGTGGTATATTTTGAATATTGAGATAAAAGAAAAAATTAGAATAAATCCCTAGACTATAATTAGAATCAGTATAGAAATAAAACTATTAACTACTGCTAATATGGCTCATATAAAACATTGAATCTCTTTCTCAGAAATAAAAGTTAAAAACATTATCTTTCTTAAAATTTTGAGTCATGACAAATTCATCTTATAATTGGACACAAAATCTCTAACCACAGGGTAGAAATTCCTCCTTATTTATACGGCTTCATGATTTCAGCTAGGAATTTTATCAGACGAGCAGTGGTCCCAGAAGAAGAATGTTTTTACTCACGATGTACAGGTTTGCTTGCACATTTGGTGCCATCTTCAAAGACTGTAGTAAATCATGAGCAAGAGCATTGCTTTTCTTGCAAGACCACTTTGCCTTCCCACCAGCAATATCTGAGCATTTCTGTATCCCCACCAACACATCTGTCTTTCTGGTGACATCCATCTCTGTGAGTATGAAGTGGTTCCCCTTTGAGGTATTGCTTTGTGCTCTTAGGGTCCACCCTGTGCATTTATTGGCCACCTGTAAATCTTCCTTATAGAAATATATGTTCAGATCCTTCATTAAATTTTAACTGAGTTCTTTTTCTTTATATCATCAAGTTCTAAGACCACATTATATAAACTTTTTTTTTACCAGACATGATTTGCAAGAATTCCTTCTTATTTTCTGTTTTCTTGCTAGCTTCATAGTGTTCTTCAGAGCAGAAGTTTTTATTGTGATAGTCTACCTATCCCAGCTTAAAATTTTTGTTTTCTTGTGCTCAATCAAGAGATTGAAAGCTATCTACACAGTCCCCACTCTTGTGCCTAATACAAGAAATTTGTTTTTATATTGTCTTATAAAGCTCTTTTATGTAACTTTTATGCTTGGGTTTTTGAGTCACCTTGAGCTAATCTTACCATATCTTTGATAAAGGGGCAAGCTCTTTTATAACCCATGGGCCAGCACGGTTTTTTGAAAACTATTCTTCTCCTCTTTGAATGCCTTACCTTTTTTTCTTGCCAGAAGTCAATTTCCCATAGATATGAAGTTTATTTCTGGATGTTCTAATCAATCCCATTGGTCTATATGTTTCTCCTCACACCGGCATAATTCTTCCTCAATTACAGCAGCTTTGTAAGAACTTTTAAATTGGGAGAAAGGTGAACATTCCAGGTTTGCTCCCTTTTATGATTTTCTCAGCCATGCTGGATCCCTTGAATTTCCATATGGCTTTTAGCATTAATACATTAGTCTTTACAAATAAGCAGGATGGAAACTTAATGGCATTCAGCTGATAGGTTAATTTGGGAAACACTAGAATCTTAGCCACATTGAATCTTCGGATTCACAAGTAACTCCTTCGAGGGGATCTGTTGGTCCTTTAGAATTTGCTGAGAGCTTCTTTGGTTACAGATAGAAGAAAGCAGGGTTAAAATATCACGCATTAGTGTCTGAGAGCCGCTCTATCAAATAGGCCAAGCTGGTACAATGACTTCATCTTCGGTTAGTATGAGTGACTCATGGGCTCTTAGCCTCTGTCCCCGTAGTTCCTCTTGACTTGTGAACTTGGCTTTACAGTATGGCACTCCACCATTCTATGTCCCTATCACCTCACCATCACTGATGCTGACCCTGGATCATGTCAGGCATCAAATGACATCTGTGATTTCACCAGGGTTCTTGAGTTTTGCAAAATGGACAGACCAGCATTAAAATCTCAGTGAGGCAAAATAGCAATTTTAATCTGGTAAATTCAGAGTGATCCTAACAGAGAGGCCACATTACCGGATGTGGAACCTACTCTACCAATTCTACTTTTGTCTTATAAATACATAGATAGTGGGATGTGTCCCTGGACATACCAGCCACACACCAGTCACACCTTGAGTGTCAACCTGCTTTGATGATTTAAAACCAGGCTGTGAAAGGCACACCCTAGTACACATGAGAAAAACAAGACATGAGTTGGCTTAAAGCCAGTCAGAAAATGTGTTCCTGGCATTCCACAGTCTGGGTCATGGGGTAAGACAAATTATCCCGCATCTGGCCTTAGACCTACCAGGCTCCTGTGGGAATGCACTGGCTTTGCCACACAATGTGATCTTATAATCCCCTGCCCATCTGTGACCAGTCTGCTTCCTGCTTCCTGCCTCATGGTTCTCTCTCTCTCTCTCTCTCTCTCTCTCTCTCTCTCTCTCTCTCTCTCTCTCTCTGCCCTGTCTCTTTGTTTTGTAGCCTGTACTTATGTCTCTATTGCTCTAAGGCCAGTCCTATGGTCCCAAGGCCTCATTTCTCTGGGTCTTCCATGGGAGTGGGTGTGTAAACAGCTTTCACTCTTTGAGTCTGCCAAGAGAGGTTCCCCTACACTCACAGAGCACATTTGGTACAAGAAAACACATGTGGGGGGAAGAAAGACAGTTTCAGAAAGGTTGGAAACACATAACATTCAGAATGAGTTGGATTACTTTTTTCTAAACAGAAAGAACAGATTCTGTGTGATATTTACGCAGGACCACAATTCATTGTCAGCCATGAACAGACTCACATTTTTTTCACTGGTAAGTTTAAGATTTTTCACATCAAGAAGGAGGTTTTGTTTCTCACTGAGGAGCCAGTATTCAACCAAATCACTGCCACAAACCCAGGGAAGCATGTGAATCAGTCTCCTTTCTTCTCTGTTGCTGAGACTGCCCTGGGTGGCATGTTAGGGATCTCTTGCTGGAGAGGGTACAGTCTGGCGTAACAGGGAGTTGTCTTCAGTGAACTGCAGCATGGGGTCTAGGCTTTTGCCCTGACCACAGTAATAAAAAGTGATACAAAGTATTCAGCCAGTGAGGACACAGGTGGAGGTGGCTGCGAAGGGGATTGGATGCAGAGGGGAGGACATCAGCATAAGTAGACTGAGCAGCAGACTTCGAAGGAAGTCTGGTTTCTTAACCTGGAGTCATCACCACTCCAAACTCTGTGGTGTTGTCTCAGGTTCGTATCTTCCTAAAGAAACTGAGATTTTCCAAAAAATATTAAATGAATGAAGGTTTATTGGGAACAGCAAGGGAGGGGGAAGAGAGAGAGAGAACAGGAAGAAGGGAAGGGAGAGAAAGGGCAGACGGGACAATGGAACCAATATGTCTGGATCTTATAGTGAATGACTTCTGGGATAGTAGACCCACTCCTAGGTAGAGGGCAGGGTATGGCAGCCATGGCCTACAGCAGGTAGAGACTTTAACACATATTAAGCCATCTTAGTATAAGTTAGAGTTAGGTCAGATAAGCCTTAAAAACACTAACTCTAAGACAGGAGCGAGTGGCATATGCCTATGATTCAAGAATTCAGTAGTCTGAGGCAGGAGGATTTCTGCAATCTCAAGGCTGGAATTGTCTATGTAGTGAATTTGACACCATTCTGGATTACCCAGAAAGACCTCACCCTGGTTAGTACATGAAAGGCAATGGGGAGAAAGGTACCAGCTCACGCTGTAAATCTTGCTGGTGTTAAGCCTACGGTTTCTTACGGCCATCATTATCTCGTTGCTTATCTTCAGATTTTCCTGATCCCCAGCAGCCAGCTGGAAGCCTCCTCCCTACGTTCTTAACATAGCAGAAGGTGCTATGAGAGACTTTTCAGTTGTGCTCTTTGAAGTCTCCTGGACATCTCCCAGTGGCTGAAATCGGAACTGAGATTGTTTAAACAGGGCGCTAGTCTATGGTTCTTGACCAGGAGAAGGAGGGCATTGTCAGCTCAAGTGATATAACTTGAATATATATACACATAATAACAATTAAATAAAAAGAAGCTGTGAATTGGAGAGGGAGCAAGCAAGGATGAAAGAAAGGGAAGGGAGAAATGACATTATTATATATAATTTCCTTTTTTAATGGAGAAAATAGGTCTATAGATGTTAGCATGTTTTAGCAAGGTAAAAAATGTAATACTGTGAAAGTTAACGTAAACTCAAAGTGCATTCAATATTCCAACTTCTTTTTCTAAAGTTAATGCACCATTTTCAAAAAAGGAAATGCACATTTACTATGTGCAGATTTTAAAACCTTAGTTTATTAACATTTTCAGTCAACATTTTTTTTATGGGAAATAAACAGACCTCATGAGAAAGCTGGGGAAAATAAAATGTCATTGTAGCTGGAATACATATTTTAATTGTTTAGTATCTCTAGGGCCTGTGCTACTGTGTCACACCATCAAGGATATGTTTTGGGCTTTGTAAACAATTTACACCCTGCACACCTATGTGTGTACGAAGACATCCCACACAGTTATAAACTGAAACTAGCTTTTCAGAAATGATTCAGAAACGTGTGTGTGTGTGTGTGTATGTGTGTGTATGTGTGTGTGCACGTGCAGTTTTCCATCGTAGTACCGGAGTGTCTTAATAAAGGTTTATGAAGGCTTTCTGAAGTATTTCCTGAGAACAGTAGAAACAGGTTGATGCATCTTCCTTTCTGCTCTGGATTCAGTCAGCCAGAAATACCTAGTCACTGAGTATTACAGCTAATTGCCATTTAATTCCAGCTGTCTGAAAACACGTGTGGTCTGTGGCCTGGTTCCCAGCTCTGGCCAAGATCACCGTCACCTGGGAACTCTTTCCACTTTCGTGTTCCCAGTCACACCATCTAGCACCTATTGAATGGGAATTTGGAGGGTAGAACAGAAAAGAAGGAAGGGTGAGAAAAGGAGGAAGCCTTCCCCAGTTGATTAATCATTTTGTGTATGTGTGTGTGCAAATTTTGAAAAGATTTGAAAATCTCTCAGGATGCTCTCCTTGGCACCTGGGGTGAGCTGCATGTCTGCCAGCAGCACTTACCTAGAATACTCCCTGTACAACATTACCGGGTGAGTCTTTCTGTCATTTCCAAAGGTACCTCTGTAGCCCAGACAGTGGCATTCTCCAGTCTGTTTAACGAAATCTGGCACATCTTATCTTCCTACTTATTGATTATCGGGCCCAGGCACCATTTTTTTTTCCCGAAGGAAGCCTCATAGTGGTAGCAAAAGAAAAGGGAATGCTTAAAGATGCCTTTGTGCTAGAACAAGAAAATTGAATGCTGAGCTGTGGAAGGAAGATTCACATCCCATCAGCCTTTGAGCCTCTTGGTAAGTGGGGGGGCTTGAGCAAGACATGATGTGACAGGGAGACAGGACCAGCAGAGGTGGGTCACTGACCCGAGGTTAGCCTGGAGTGGGACACTTGAAGAGAGAACCCCAGAGGCGTGTTGATGACAAGAAAGTAGCTTCTTCATGGCTCTCAGGAAGCAGAAGTAGGCAGCTTTTCTGTCCCAAACACCCACTGTGACCAGCGGTGCAAATGAAAACAGCCTTCAGGGACCCATCTATCTTATTGTCGCTCTCTAGCACCTTATCACCTCAGTGATACCTTAAGAGTTATGACTAGAGGCTTGAGAGGATGGCATCTCAGAGTCACATAAATGGGAATCCAAGTTAGAGTCAATAGCTGCAACAAAGGGCTTAGTCAACACACAGGCACATAATTAGCCACAAATGCAAATGACTCACTTCTGGAACCTTCTGGTCCTGGACACACACACGTGTACACACACACACACACACACACACACACACACACACACACACAGAGGGAGAGAGAGAGAGCAGGTATCTCTTTGTCCCTTAGTCGATGGACAGAAGGCTGAGTCTCTGAAGACAGAATGGCTACAGAAAAGGCCCCAGCTTTCCTGCTTTGCCCTGTAGCCTGCTGTAGGCTTTCACCCAGAGCTGTGCTAAGAAAGGCAGTGCTTGCTATAGCATGTTTGTCTTGTAACTACAGATGGGAACCACCCTAATTTCTATGGCTGAGAGAGATTCTTTTGTCAACACCCAATGAAAAACATGTGATTTATCAACCACAGTCGAGTGTCTCCATGCTCTATGCGGACATGGTGGCTGGGCACTGGGAGTGAAGAGAGAAAATAGTGCTAAGTTCTTCCCTGTTCTGTCAGGACAGAGGTGGGACACTGGTGAATACTTGCCTATACTGTCTGTGCCAACACTTTGAGGATGATGCTGGGGACTGGGAAATTAGCGAATTTACTCCTAGCCACCAAGGTTCTTCTCCTGTGCTCACCTACCCCAATTATTATTAACAAAATCTCGGATTGCTCTAACGCCTGCTTAATAGGTTGCTGCTCAGGGTCAAGACACTGAACCAAAATCATTTTCTCTATCTTCTGATACCCCAGCTATTACAATATTGTTGTAAGGAGTATAAATGAGGCGAGGGTTTGGGGCTGCATCTTGAGAGGGGAAATAATGGCATCCCAGATGATTTGTTTACTGCGCTCATGCAATCACAAATGCCCAGGGAATGCCAGTTTCACACTGAGGCCCCTGGCTTAACGCGTCAGGCATTAAATGCATGAACATTTCTTTAGTGCTGCTTAGCTGAAGTTTATCACGGTCATTCAGCCATTGCCTAGCAACTTGAGAAGGCTCTCAATGGGCTCTTTGTCCCCAGTCCTGGCAAAAACAGTCCTTTGCAGATCTCCTTATCAGCATTGGACAATTTATCAGGAAGAAGTGCTTCCAGTGAGCAAAACTGCCGGCAAATCTGAACCTACTCTCTTCCCACTTGCCCCTCCCCCCCAAATATTTTAGGAATCATTTCCTGAAGCAACTAGTTTCTAAGTTATTAATCTGTTCCTTGGGGGACATAACAAAGAAATTGTCTTACGGTATCTCATTATTTTTCTATTTTCCTTTAGTTGGGGTAGTAGTTCCCAACAGGTTCGCCTTCCTGATTCAGGACAGAAAAGGTGCTTGCACACATGAGGACCTTCCTGCTCTGGCTTCTGTCCTCCCAGCCCCCCACATTCAGGGCAAGTGTTCTCCCAGTGCTCACCAGCCCACATCCTCTCTGCAAACATCCTCCCAGACACAGTGAAAGCATCCCCTCTCTCAGCCTAGCCACATCAGCACCCAGGGCCAAACACTACACGCCATGGTGTTAGTTCCTAGCCAGGGCAGCCAGACTCTCTCACTGTCACAGCTGACACAATGAGTTGCTTTGGGTAGGTTAAGGAACACAGAAACTTTCCACCTGCATCTTCTCTATCTGACTCTAGCATTCTTCTTATCATGTGGTTTTCTTCTGAGCCTTCTTATTTTTTTCTCACCTTCCACCTCAATAATCTCAAGCCGTCATCATCCAACTTTTGGTCATCATCCCGTCTCTTATAAAATACAAATTTATCTATGCTCCCCCTCATTTGGTCTCTGCTAACATGGTGTGGTAGGTGGGTAGATGGGGTGGGGGTAGGGATGAGATGATGACATTCTCCTTCCATAAGATGATGCTTTTAGCTATTCTCCAAGGGTTCGTCCACATGCTTGACTTGATTATGTCTGGTTCCTAAGTTCCAGATGTTCCCAACTTTAGTAATTCCTGAAAGATCTCTGCTTCCTTCTCAGGACTCTCAATCTTGTAGTTGTTCCCTTAGCCTAGAACTGTCTTCCCTCTTTCCTTGATCACTGGACAGAGCTGGGGTAAAGCTTGGGCTTTATACCCTGGAGTTAACTTCTTTTGGAGACTATCTCACCAACAAGCCAGCACTGGCCAGACTCTTAGAAGGCATATTGACTTAAGTTATTTTTCATCTTTGGCAAGTAAGGAAATAAAAATATGTTTCATAGAACTCTATCAAAGCTGGCAAATGTGAGATCAACAGAAATGATGAGAGTATGGGGTATTAAAGCAAACTCACAGCTCTTTCAACACCTCTTTATCTTGGAGCATGTCTCATTGCAGGGCTGTCCTTATACAGCTCACACCCCAACCCGACACTAGCCAGGAGCTGAGGCCAGCAGTGTCTGTAACAAAACGATGGGTCAGCCACATAAAGCATGGCCTTCCTTTCTCTCTCTCTCTTTCTTTTCTCCAATGCATCTCCCTGCTATCCCATGTTGCTTTTTACTTACCTTGATAAAAATTACCTTGATAAAGTTGGTCCTCGCAGATAGGTGGGCTGTCAAGCTGGAGAAATCTCCTGAGGGAAGAGGAATCAAATACCAAGCATAGGATCACTTAATTTAGGTCTGACCTTCACTCATTTTCCGTCGCTAGCTCTGTGTGCTTATCCTACAATACTGAAAGTCAATGTGATGGCTATTCTTGGTTGCCAACTTGATAACATCTGGAATTAAATCATACCAAGTGGCTGGGTGCATCCATATTTTTTTTAATGAAATCATTTAAAGTGAGAAGAACCACTTTTATTGTGGACCCTATCTTCTGTAACAATTTATTTTTTGTACAAAAGTGTAGTCAATCTTGAATAAAGTTTTATTAGCCTCTGGGAGTAGGGGGGAGACATGGAAGAAGGGAGGGCTTGCTCTTTGCCTGCTTGCCTTTGCTCTCACCAGCAAATCCATTTCTTCACTGGCATTAGAGTCTGCTTCTTTGGGATACATGTGTATTCATCCAGCTTTGTGTACTGAACAACTATTGGATTCTCATACTTTTTGCTAGTAGACAGCCACTGTGAGAATAGCTGGACCATAACCTGTAAGCCATTCTAATAAATACACACACACACATCAGAGATTTGTTACATATATAACATACACATAATATATATGATAGAATGATATATGATTCTATCAGTTCTGTTTCCCCTAGAGAATCCTAACACAGCTAGTATGTACTTTTAACTGAAAGTGTACTCCATCTCATTATAGCTGAATTTTGGTATTATATAATTTGGTCAATAGTTGATAAAGTAAGTCACCTTAAATGGCTCACCCCTTAAGCCACACTACACATAAAAATAAAGTATTAGAAATCAGAACTAGTTTTCAGGATGATTATAAGGTTAGATGGGTGATTATGCAGACTCAATTTCCTCAGGCTTCTCATTGAGATTAGCCTGAATGGCTCTGGGTCAAAATGCCCAGGGACATCTGAATCTATGAAGCAGGTGGCCTCTTACTAACTTGGCTGTCACACAGGAGCCCTGGTTTACAGTGAGGAGGGAAAACCTGAGTTCTGGTTGAGAGGGACGCCCCAGGCAGGTTACCCTTGTTAGTATTTTCTTCAGACACAAAGCAAAAGCTTACATTTGCAGCTTGCTCCTGAGTTCATGGCTGCTCATGTCTGATTGGCCCTGTGAGGTATTAGGTATTGGTTTAAAAATTATTAGCTGAGGCTCCATGACTGGAGCTTCACACCCAGTGAGTGTAGAACTTGCAAATATTTCTCAGCTTCCCAGAAGGCCTTGAAAAGGAAGATATGTGTGAACACAGGAAAGAACATAGGGCCCACATTTTATTTACTTATCCTGTAAGGGATGTTTAGACCCTAATCAGTTTTATATCCACAGCTAGTTTCCTCTGGAATAAAAGTCTGTTCCTAACCTGAATTGGACACAATGGAGCTGTGCTTCGATGTCCAGCTTTAGCCATGCTAAGGACTTTCTGGAAGATGGACACAGGGTCCAGAACAAGCAGAGATCTATTATTTTGCAGAAATAGCTTTATACCAGTCTGTGGCATACTTGAGGTCATTTACAATGACTTCCCTAGTAGGCTCAGGGCCCAGGAACTTTTCTCTAGGGATGGGGGTTGGGGTGTCCAAATGTGCTGCGGCCTGCCTGGCATCCTCCGGGCAGGGTCACTGTGGGCTTTCTGGAACACTGGACTGAGTGTGTCCTCAGTGTCCTCTTACTTGGTCTGGGGCCAGCAGTCACCGGTGCAGCTCTAGTTAGAACTTTTTCCTTTGCAGGTGAAGGCCTCTGAGAATTACAGCATAACAAAGAGATCCCCCTTGTAATTAAAATATGAATTGATGAAACTTCCCTGCTCCTCCAGTAATGTCTGGCTTTATTTTCATTCTCAGAGGCTTAGCTTCCTATAGGTGCTTGTTTACTGGTTCATGACTGATTTAGGGTGCCTTAACTTCCCAAATAAAATGTTAAGTAGCTCTGTATAATCTCATAACCGTGATCTAGAATGAAAGTACATAAATGGTGTTGACTGGGGTATTCTGCTTCTATCTGTCCAATATGAAAGCAATGTTTTGAGGATGAAGCTAGTGACCCATATGAGTGCATCAGCTTACCCCAGCACAGCAGATCTTTGAAATATTTTAGGATTGTGTTTGTCACTCCCCAGTAGGGCTTTCTTCGTTTAAAAGAATTTAATCATCTAAGCTTTGTCTGATCATTGTACACTTTGATCATTTCTCTGTAAAAACAAAGCGTTGGGGGAGGGGTAAGTAGGGCATCAATAGGATTTTTTTTTTTTTTTGATAAATTTTATCTTCAAGAGACAGAGCCTTGGGGCTTTCTATTCCTTCCTTCTTTTAAAGAAGAAAAGCCAGTGTGGTGGAAACGTTCTTTCCTCAACTGCATAGGAGGGAGTCCTGGGTACTGGATAACATTAGGTGTGTATGTGTGATGATAACGGGTGTACACCTGGTGTCCTGCCTGTTGTGGTCCGCGCTCCTTGCTTTTACATGGTTCTTGATCCTTGTGATTGTATTGGCATCCACAGTGCACCTCGCTCATCCCTGCCTTGTGCGCATTGTTCCAGGTGTGCACTGTGACAGCGTGTGTGCCGAGGGGCGCTGGGGTCCTAACTGCTCACTGCCCTGCTACTGTAAAAACGGGGCTTCGTGTTCCCCTGACGACGGCATCTGTGAATGTGCACCCGGATTCCGAGGCACCACTTGCCAGAGAAGTAAGTGTCTCCTGGGTGATGATGGTTTCTGTCCCCATTTTCTAATTTCTGTAGAATTATCTACAGAGCCGTCACTGTTGCACCTCTTAGTTTCTAGTGGTGTTGTGTAGCAGTCAAGGGCAGCAGAGCCACTGAAGAACTGTCCTCAAATAACACTCCCCTCAAGAACTTTGTTCTTCTCAGCCTCTAGGACTAACTTAACCCTTCTTCTTAGTGATGAGTCATTACTTCATTGGCACCATCATCAGGATACGATTCTTATTTCTTCCTTAGTGTGTGCAAATGGCGTTCCAGAAATCCACTGACCTGTAAATATTTTATTCGGCAATTTGGCATCAGCCTCACCTCAATTACCAGAAGTCAACATCAGCCAAGCCTTGAGGCAATCACACATCTCACTAGTAATCTGAAAGTCAATGCTGTGGGGAAAGCAGAATTGAAAGTTAAAAATGGGGACTATTGACATTGTTCCAGAGAAGCCTCCAATTAAAAACTGATCTGTAACATTTTACTAATTCTTTTCGTAATGAAGTCAGAAAAGAATATGTGACCGTTTATAACATACACTGTTGTAATTTCTTAAATCAATTGCTTTTTCCATTAAAAAGTTCAATGCCATCAATCATTCTACATTTAAATCCAAATAAAGTCTTCAGAAGCATCCAATTACGTAGTGTTCTGTTTACTCATTCTCTCTAATCATAATTAGCCTGTACTTTTTTGAAGGACAAAGATATTCAAATTTTGAATGTTTATCTTTTTTTTTTCAATCTTGGTTCTTAAAGTCAACAAATGGCTTTGGTAATACTTAATTGAAATGATGATATTTAGAGTGTGATTTTTTTTTTTTTGGTTCCTTATTTGTTCAGCAAAAAGTCTTGAGAGTCTAGGCCTAGCCTTGAGCCAAACACAGGAAGATAGAGTAGTCAGCTGAGACATTGCTGAAGGGAAACTCATAGCTTAGTGGCTTCTTTCCTTGTTAAAAGCTGCCCTTCTTGTTCCATGCCTGAAAAATTCTCATTATTTTTTTTTCTTTTTTAAGTTTTCTCATTTCTCCATTTTAAGTAGACCTCTGTGTGGAACAGGAGATAAACCCAACTCAGAAACGTAACTAGGAGTTTCCATTCTATTTGCAGTCTGCTCCCCAGGTTTTTATGGACATCGCTGTAGCCAGACATGCCCACAGTGTGTGCACAGCAGCGGCCCCTGCCACCACATCACAGGCCTGTGCGACTGCTTGCCCGGGTTCACGGGTGCCCTGTGCAATGAAGGTAAATGCCTGGGCAGCCTGGAGAGTACAGGGGGGTGGGGGCAGGCTGGAGATCAAGCTTCCTGAAGTCTGCTCTCTTCCTGAAGTCCCGCTGTCATCAGCTCCAGGTGGTGCTGATGACACCAAGCACGCTGTGCTGTCACGAAGCTCCTGGGGCCCTTGGCTGTGTCCTACAACTTCATCGGGACCACCCCATCATGAAAAGTCGGTGTGACTCCCTGAGTGGTTCTCAGAGTCAGATTTCTACACACACCACAGCAACTTTTTGAGATGCCAGGATGAAGCCTTTGGCTTCCTGTGTTTGTAAAAATAAGCCCACCTTGGATTAGGGTTTGTGCTCTCTAAACTGAGGCAGTCAGGAAGGCAGGCAGTGGGCAGCTGGGTGTGACCCCCGAAATTGTTTCCTATTTTCAGGGTTCTGTGAAGTGGGTTCCAACTATTGCTGACTAAACTTCGGTTTATTTGCAGTGTGTCCCAGTGGCAGATTTGGGAAAAACTGTGCAGGCGTTTGCACCTGCACCAACAATGGCACATGCAACCCCATCGACAGATCCTGCCAATGCTACCCAGGCTGGATTGGCAGTGACTGCTCCCAGCGTAAGTCTTGTTGGAGAACAGCCGATCGATTTCTAATGTCTTAGTGTTGAATGGTGTGAGTTTATGTGATCAGGAAAGAATATATATGACCATCACCATTTATTAAATGTATTATAATTTTTTAAATAGTGGCTTGGTGCAACGACCTATGAATATTTACCAATAAATGGATGTGACTCTTTGGGAAAAACCTAAATTTGTAAAATTTTTTCTTATTCGGTGTTCAATAACTAATCCTCTGTTGATTTATATTTATATGTATATAAATAAATGTGTATATATACACATATATATACATATTATATATATGTATATATATACATATTATATATATATATATATATATATATATATATATATATATATATATATATATGAGTGGTTGGTTAGTCATTGATTATATAACAAGGCTTCATGTAGCCAAGGCTGGCCTCAAACTTACTATGAAGTCTAAGATGACCTTGAACTTCTGCTCTCTTTGCCTCCATCTCCTGGGTGCTGGGATTACAGCTGTGCACAGCTGTGCTTGGTTTTATTCAGTGCTAAGAACTGAACCCAGGGCTTCAGAGGTAAGCACTCTTCCAACTGACCTGCATCTCATTCCTATTATTATTGATCTAAAACAAAAATAGACATACTTTGAGATCTATTTTTCGTCATGTATTCATCTGAATGTTTAACTATGGAACCATGAAGAAGTAGAATCAAAGTGATGTAGAAACTTTCTGGGCTCCTGGACACACTGACTCTTTTTCTGCAGCTCACATCTTGTTCTGGGCCATGGCTTGTCCAGGTGCCTCTCACACTGCTCTTCAGATGAGCAGTATAACCCTAAGAGGAATTATGTAGGTGATTTTAGATATTCTGTGCCATGAAAAGACAGTGACCGAAAGCCAAACTATATATGTATAGTTTGGCTATATATATATATATCTACATATAAATATAAATATGCATATATATGTGTGTGTGTGTGTGTGTGTCTGCTCTTCTATTCTTCATTACAGCTTTCATGACCCATTCTCACTTCACATTGAAACCAACATGGTACACGTATAATAGGTCAAGGAATGAGTCCTATTCTACATGGCAGTTTGCTGGCCATTGAATTCAGATTCTAGCATTTTATAATCAATCTATACATACTAATTAGTGAGGAATATATCTTTGTCTGAATGTTAGTTTTGTTTTCAGTCATTCAGGCTGTCTCCCATTTACAAGATGAAAAAGCCTTTGGTAAGAGGAGTGTTTGTTTTTATAGATAATTTCATAGTACGTGTTTTCATCTATTTGGGGGTGGAATTTCAGAAGCAGTTGCCATCTATTCAAATCTGTGAGCTGCAGGCCTCTGATGGGCTCAGGTTGGCACAGGAACAGATTGAGAAACAGGTACTGAAAATGAACGACACGGCCTAGGAAAGAAAACAAAGACCCGATGCCATTGCTGGAACATGATTAGTATAATTTGCTCCTTTAAAATGTATTCTTTATTTTGGAAGTTGGTCACTTCCTCATTTGGAGGAGGAATGTGCTGGAAGGAACAGAAATGGGAACAGCACTGTGAATGGAGACAATAGCATGGCCTGTCCCCATAACCACTCCAGAGGAAACTGATTTATTTGGCAAGCCTTGCTTCTCCTGGGGATCATTGGTTTCACTGATTCCCTATGGTCTCTGTGGGCCCATCTTAATATTTCTTCTTGGCTGATTATCAGCTAGTTTCAAAAGAGGAAAGTCCTTCACCATGTAAGCAGAGACTTTGAAAATTAATGGAGTGCATTTAAAGGGGCAGGTGTCCTTGGCAAAATGACTATCGAAAGCCTTGTCTCTATACTCATCTTTGGAAATGGAAACTTGGAATGATCTTTATTTCCCTCCTTTGATCACAACCAACATGGGGAATAAAGCCTGCTGCAAGTGGCCAACTTTGAAAAATATGTTCCAGGCGAAAGATAGTTCATGAAAGTTTACAAAGCATCATTTGAGGTAGTTTTCATAGGGCTAGAGATATTTTTGCATGGTTTTCACCTCTCGCTGCCAAATCCCGAGGGTAAGAGTTTCGACCCTAGAACCTTTTAAACAAGATGAGGTGGGGGTGTCCCATAAACACTTGGAGACTCTACCCACAGTGCCCTCTTCTGATATCCACACATACATAGATGTGCACACCTGCATACATGTTACACACACACTCACACAGACACATAAACACAGCTAAAATAAGTAAATATACAAAGGGATGCTGTTAGGGAAATTGGGTAGAAAAAGACAAATTGAATTTTTTTTTTAGAAGCAGGTTTTGGGGGTAGAGAGTTCTGTATGCAGCATGGGGGGATGGGCATTTTAGTTGTTGTCACCCTGAGCCTCACTGTAGAGCTTCACGGTGAAGCCATACTTTAGATACCAAATAACGACTATCACCAGGAATCCGTGTGACCTTGGACAAGTTCCCATTCCCCATTATTGAACCAAAACTTCTTCACCTGTAAAATAAGGAAAAACACACACCACACACACACACACACACACACACACACACACACACCCTAATATTCCTGAGTTCCAGAACAGTGCCAGGTACACAGTAGATGTCATTGGTTTAACAACTGAATCTGTAAGAGTAATTCTTGCTCCCTCAAGTCCTTCTGAAGCTGTAAACATGAATCTATGTCAGCAATGGTGGTAGTTACTGCTACGAGCATTGTCCTGTGGGGTTAGTGCAGAGTTTTGTGTCTGAACTGAACTGTGAGTGCACTGTCTCTATTCACTGGTGTTAACCCAGCACATAGAAAGAGGTTGGGAGAATGTTCTGTTTGGCCCTGACCTGAGGACTCCAACTCATCTCTCCACTCTTGCTGTGGTTTCAGCCTGTCCACCTGCCCACTGGGGTCCAAACTGCATCCACACGTGCAACTGCCACAATGGAGCCTTCTGCAGCGCCTACGATGGGGAATGCAAATGCGCTCCCGGATGGACGGGGCTCTACTGCACTCAGAGTAAGCGAGGGGGGAGGGGAGCGGCACCCACAGCGGAGAGACCCTCCCTGTCTGTGGGCCTCACATTAGGCCCCTGAGGGCTCCTTCCAAGCCTATGGCACCTGTTCGATGGCCTCTAGGGGGCTACCTTCATCTGAGTGCTTTAGAAGCCCCACAGTCCAGGTATCCTCTGGTTAGCCTATTTGGGACTTTGAGGTGGAGCAAGCACTATGCGTTTCTAATGTAGTCTGATTTCCCTCTTCTCCTTTTCACCAGACTGCACTTCTGTGTTTGAAATGCTTTCATTTCTTCTGACTGCGCAAATGTAAGGATAAGTGATAGGGTGTGGAAGTCAGCAGAGACACACACCTCACTGCTTGACTCATTGTGTGTTTGCAGAGAAAATGAGGGTTACCAACCAACTCCAAGTGCCTGTCCCCTACCCCACAGTGTCTGATTCCCGTGCCTGGACCAGGAACTGCGAATTTGCCTTTCTATTCCTTGGTTGTAATATTAGCTCAGGGTCATGTTTTTAAAACCATTTCTCCAGTTCTTACTCCTAGCTTGTATCTCATACTGCCCTTCATTTTCCCTGCCCCCAAAGTGGTTTTTAGAATCGCAAGATGCAATTTGCAAACACACTGTAGAGCAAAAAGATTGTAGAGCAGTCCCCTATTGCTTCCAGCTGAATGAAGGAGACACACAAGGAGGACATTTACCATGGATATTATCAGTTTATTAACTTTAAAGGATAACCATGTTGAGGAAAAGAGATGAGTTAGAAAGTGGGTAACTCCTGTCTAATACTATCCTGTAGAATAATAGAGAACAGATGAAAGAAGACTTCTAGACATTTTTAGATGGCTATTGGTAGGGATGGCTATTGACCCAAGAGTTGAAAGACATAACTGTCAAGGACAAATTTGAAAGCTATTCTCCAAGGGTTGTGCGTCCATACAGATGTTTGAACTCCTTAGGGGGAAGAGAACATCTAGGTCATTTATGATCTAAAATTCCGAGCTACTTTAAACAGAGGACCCTTGTTAAGTGGGCAGAGCATGACACAGTGGTACATACATGGGTCTGGTCTTAACCATAGCC
The DNA here is from genome assembly GCA_028658305.1 of Pachyuromys duprasi. NCBI lineage: Eukaryota > Metazoa > Chordata > Mammalia > Rodentia > Muridae > Pachyuromys > Pachyuromys duprasi. The sequence continues at coordinate 128,558,365 of CM053764.1, forward strand.
CTGCCTGCCATCCAGCCATTTAGCAGCTGTGTGACTCGGAATAATCAGAGCTTCGTTCCTATCTGTAGCATCTGAATTATTAGGCCACCAAAGACCAAATGACAGATTGAATGAAAAGAATCCACTGCAGAGTGGGTATCAAATAAATATATGATATGGGAAGAGTCACTGTGTGATGGCATCTGAGATTTGGGTGCCATTTCTGCTGAAAATTCGGAAATAAAAGGCGTACACAATATTTGGAAACAACTGACGAATCTGTCTGTTCTAAAGCTTTCATTGTGCCTAAAGCACTCTTGCAGAGCAGCTGTGTAAGCCTGTGTGTGTGTGAGTGCGTCCTGCCCCAGGCTCCTGGTGGTGTTAGCCTCAGAAGCTGTGCCGCAGTGCGAAGACTTTAGAGTACTTTCCAAAACCCCTATGAAACACAGTTGGTTGTGACCTTTAGCATTCTATCACATATATTTGATAATAGTGATAATATGACTTAAATTAAAAGTGGGTACAGTGAACAGGACTAGTCGAAGAACTTGAGTCATTTTGGTACTAAAGATAAACATGTACAGACAATCTAAATCTGAAGTATTCCCTTCAGTCCAGGGAACTCAAATCCAGGATTCCAGAAACTGAGTGGAGAGTGAAAGAGAATACCGAAGCCTTCGCAGGCTCCAAGGAGCTTTGTCGGAAGATCAATGGTGACGGTTACACTGACAGCTAGGGGACTCTCCTGCCTCCAGCTTGTGGAGCTCAGACTCGAGACTTCTAAGCAGCCCTGTGCCCGCTGAGCTGGGCGGGAACGCCTTTACTCTTGAACAGCTTTCAAAGCCCTTCAGGTTCAACCACAAGAGTGTGCAGGCAGGGGCCATGTTTCTCGCAGATAGCTTTCTGACTGCCACTGCCCTCCCTCCTCACACAGGATGCCCTCTGGGCTTTTATGGCAAGGACTGTGCACTGATATGCCAGTGCCAAAACGGAGCTGACTGCGACCACATCTCCGGACAGTGTACCTGCCGCACAGGATTCATGGGATTGCACTGTGAGCAGAGTAAGTACGCACATGGCATCACTGGGCGCCTGGGTCACCTTCCTCACATGCCCAGAGATGCTAAGACGGCATGACTGCATCTTTTCTGAGTTGTTCGAGTGATGGTTAATCATCAGTACAGTTAGTTACCCCTTCTCAAGATCTCCCCCCTGGAATCCTTACTGACTTTCCTCCAAATCTCCAAATCCTTTCCTCCAAATTCTGAGTGACAGGAATTCCACCTGGCACTCTGGATGGAAGGGGAGAAACTTTCAGAATGAGGGCCAATTCAAGTTTTTCATCATGTTTTTCCTGGCTTTTCCTCCCTCTCTTATTTTTGGAGTGTGGTCTCCTGGAGGGTTAACAGAGATGGCCAGCCCCCTTCATGGCAGCAGTGATGCCAGCCTTCCCCGGGAGGACAGAGCTGGCTGGAGGGAAGTGCTGGGGACAGCCCCAGGAGCTGGTGTGGGAGTCAAGCCAGGCAAATGTTGCCACATTTTTATGACGAGTTTTTTACTCTTTCCACTAACAAATTTTCATCTGAGTCTTAATCTTCAAAACAACACAGTACCTTTGCATGGTTTTAGTCCCACTCGAGGAGAATATGCTATAGGGATTACCCATCTTCATTGCTTCAGTATCCACGTCCAAGAGTTCTGCACCTACTGACAAGGTCACGGGAACATTAGCCTTAAACGGAGTACTTAAGATGAGCGTCTTGGGTCCCCCCCCCCCCCCCCGTGCCATTTGTTCAGTACAGAAGATGAAACTATCAAGACCAAAGCTGTGTGCTAAACGCCCCGAGCAAAGCAAAGGGAGAGGTCACCACTGACCACAGAGTGTATTCATGGAAAGGTAGTTCCAAAGATGACGTCTGTGCAGAGATGGCAAGGCCTAGCATTCCTCCTCTCTATTCCAACCTCACCCTGTGCAGCTTACAGGTCTCAGCCTTAAGAGCTAATACACAGTATGTCTGTGCAGAGCCTTCCTGCGCAAATGCAGAAAGAACACCCAGAGCCGGATCAAGACAAAGGCACACAATCTTAGCTTTGCATCGGTGTTCCAGGTGACCATAAAACAGATACGGAGGCACAGAAAATTGGACCACTAGCAATCTCTGCGAGGGTAAATACTGTCTATACCCGCTAAAGAGATCAGCATGGGCTCTAAACTGACCTTCATTCAACTGCCCGGCAACCAGTTAAGGTCTTACTATGAAAAACCTCTTAAGTGCTTCCGTGATAGCTCTGAACACGGAATTAAAGTGCCCCTGTTTTTGAAACCTGATCCCAATTGCTCCTCCGTGTAAACAGGAATCTGCTTGCTAGAGGCTCTGATAGCGACGGCACATCGCCCCCTGCTGTTCACTTTGCAAACAACATCTGTGTTGAAGATTTTCAGATTTAAATTCCATGCACCTACAAGGTTCTCTTAAATTACAGCATATCGTAAGACTCGTACTGTGTTAGCCTCTGAGACTTCCACATGAAAAATCTATCCTTCAATCATTCTTTGTAAGATGAAACTCTGACCTAGAAAATAACCCGAACTTGCCCTATCTCCCGCTAATCCAAGTGAGAACACGTCTTTTAGGAGGAATCCTAGAACCTGCATAAAATATGTGCATTCCGAAAGGATTATCTCTAGTTTGTATTGTTCAGTGCAGTTCCCTCTGACCCACAGATTTGACTGTGGGGGTCACATCAAATTGCTTCTCTTGGTTTCGTTTGTTCCTCGAGGGCCCCACTAACTGTGTACACGTGCGTCAGGGCAGTGGGTACTCAGCAGGCGAATGTGTCAGGAGTTGAGCCATAACGTTGGCTGGCTCAGTCCTGAGCAGCAAGCCTGTGAACCCAGCCATGTCTAGGACTGCGGCAACCTTCCGGTACCTCGGTGGCACGGGTCTGATAAGCAGGCGCCTAGGGATAGGGTTTGCTGCCTGATAGGCTCCCTGAAGAAGACAGCCTCCCCCTCCCTGAGACTTGGGAAATACAGTGGCTTCATCTCCTCTCCAGAATGCCCTGCAGGAACATACGGCTATGGCTGTCGCCAGATTTGTGACTGTTTGAACAACTCCACCTGTGACCATATTACCGGCACCTGTTACTGTAGCCCAGGATGGAAAGGGGCGCGATGTGATCAAGGTAAAGTACTGGTAAACAGCAGTGGCTTTCACTATGTGGCCACTGCGCACACTCCGTATCAAGCACTTTCCACTTCTGCCATCTTGAGTAAACCTCATTAGCACTATTATGCCCTAGCTGGTTATTTATGTGCTTGAGAAAGAGATGTTTTATTTTTATTTTGTTATATTTACAAATATATAAACCAGCTAAAGATGACAGAAGTTAGGCAATGTCTTCAAGGTCTCATAGCTAGTGATCAGAATGTCACAGCTTTGACGCCATGCTTTTCTTATTCTAAAATCCATAAATTTTCTATTTTAAAAAATTTACATAGGCATAACTGGCATATGAAACCACATACATTTACTTTACACAATATTCTGAAATCCAAAATTTATATATTTCCCGGAAGCAACCACCACGATAAAGATAAAAATCCATCACTCTCATCTGTTGTCTCATGCCCTTCTCTACTACCTCTTCCCCACAAAGCAGGCTGCAATTGATCTTTCTGCAACTGTGCAATTTTTTCTAGAATTTCATGTGAGAAATTGTACTTTTCACATTGTACTTTTTATGCCTAGTTTTGTCTAGTTACCATAAGTATCTTGAAATTGAAATGTATGTGTAAGCAAATCGATAGTTCAGTTCTTTGGCTGCTGTGCTGTGCTCCACTGAAGAGATAAACCGGAATTTGTGGACATCTGGACGTTTTTCAGTGTTTGGCTACCACTGCTAAGGTTGTGTGGGCGGTGGTGGCAGTCTCCACACGGTCTGTGCTTTCATTTCTTTTGGGATGAACACTCCGGAGGAGAGTGAGTGAATTGTAAAGCAGGCACATATTTAACTTAAAAAAAATTGTGTCCGAGTGTTGTTTTTGACTGGGGTATGTATTGTAACCATCTGGGATTATTTGTCAAATATGTTTTTCATGGAAGCACTTGGACAGTTCTGACCATCTAGGGCAGAGGGTCCTCTGAGAATGTTCTCCTGCTGGTTCTGAGTGGGACTTCCATCAGGAATTTTGACTTTAATGAGTTAAGGTACAGGTGTTGTTGCCAGGAATTATCAAGAGGAATCTTCCTGCTGTTGAAAATAGTTTTTCATGGGATGGTGTATCTAGCAGTAAGAGGTTCACCGGTCTAGCTTTATACTGGAGTTGTGTTGGTTTAGAAGGTACTAACAATAAGTAAAAGATTGAGTTAGACAGGTGAGCATTTAGGACTTATGCCTACATAAGATTAGTAGTAGATAATAAATAAAAGAAAGCAAAAAATTAGATAAATTGTTATCAAACCTTAATTGCCAGTTTTAGTTTAATTTGAAATATATGAGTGCCTCTCAACCCTGTGCCTGAACCTCAGGGTCCCTGCACCATGTCTTGGGAGCTTAGACGATGGAATGGTGGCACCGACCAAATTTGAAAATGAAGAGTGCCTGTGTTTTTACGCTCTCTGTTTCCAAATTAGTGCTTCACGGACTGAGAACACCCAGGCCTTAGGCCAGTGGGAGCCTCTTGTTTTGTTTTGTTTTAATAGAGATGAACCCTTTACCTGGCTCACAGTCACCCACACCCGGTCTGTCTCCACCCTCTCCTAGCTGGTGTCATCATTGTGGGCAATCTGAACAGCTTAAGCCGGACCAGCACTGCCCTCCCAGCTGATTCCTACCAGATCGGGGCCATAGCAGGCATCGTGGCCCTCGTCCTCCTTGTGCTCTTCCTGCTGGCGCTGTTCGTTGTCTACAGACACAAGCAGAAGAGGAAGGAGTCCAGCATGCCGGCGGTGACCTACACCCCTGCCATGAGGGTCATCAACGCAGATTACACCGTTGCGGGTAGGGCTGCCGGGGGGGGGGAGCTATTAGGGGGGGAGGGCTACCAGGAGGGGCGGTTGTGTGTGGGGGGGAGGCAAGTCGCTCCTTGTAAAGTTAGGGTTTCCCTGCTTCTTTGGAATTCGGCGTCTGGCTGTGTGCCCATTGTGTCTGGCAGTTTCCCCTGATATGGGTGCACATTCAGAAGAGGTATGTGTGCCTAGAGTAAAATCATCACTTTCGTTTCTTTCAGAAGCTTTAGAAAAGGATGTGTGTGTGTGTGCATGTGTGCGTGTGTGTGCGCGTGTGCGCGTGTGTGCGTGCGTGTATGCATGTGTGTGCATGTTTGCTTACGTGTATGCACGTCCTTGTGGAGGCCAGCAGAAGTGATCAGATCCCCAGAGAGCTGGAGTCACAGATGGTTGGTGAGCTGCTCAGTATGGGTGCCTGGAATCTTGGACCTGAACCTGGTTCCTCTGGAGCAGCAAGCACTCCTAACCACTGAGCTAGCTTTCCAGCCCTGCTGTGAGGAGTTTTAAATTGGGGTCAATGGCTTTATATTTAGCCAATATAAGTCATGGATAGACTCTGCTGAACAGCCAGATTCTGTCGTATACGAGTGGGGAGGAGAGAAAGAGAGACAGCAGTTCCTAGTGTTTGTACGTCAGCTGACATCCTCCATCCCTGTGCCCGCACGTATCAGTAACTGGAGAAAACTAAATTATACAGGCCTGGGATATGCAGGCAAGAACCAAAACAGTCCATTATGAAACCTTTTTTGCATATTCTTGTCACAAGTCCCCAGTGGTGGCAGGGATGGAGGGTGGGGTGTGGGGTGGGATAATGACACACATTCAAGCATCAAAAGGGGTAAACTCTTACACTGAAGAAACTGAAACACTTGCGCAGTCTTGAGAAATTACTGAAGAACCTTGACTATAGGCTTATAAATATTATGATTCTTGGAGAATATGCAAAATAGCCAATTTACAGAAGAGCATATTTTCAGTGCAGAATTATTGGGCCAAGAAATCAAGGGTTTTTTAAAGAAGAGGATGGGTATAAGTGTTGTAGTTTCAAATGATTCTATCCCTGTTTTTACAGGCCCCAAAGCTAAGAGCAGTCTTCCATGGATGCATTCACAACTTTCAAGGAGTTGGTGCTTGCTCTTCTCTGGGCTTTGAAGAGCGGGCTGGGTAGGAGAGGGAAACATCTGTACTACCATTTTGGTTTAACCATTTCCTCTCGTTTTGCAGAAACCCTGCCTCACAGCAATGGTGGAAATGCCAACAGCCACTACTTCACTAATCCCAGTTACCATACACTTAGCCAGTGTGCAACTTCCCCGCATGTCAACAATAGGGACAGGATGACCATTGCCAAGGTGAGAGAAAATGCCTCAAGAATTGGAAAGTGGGGACGGGAGACAGACAAGGCACACACACTCATGATGGCTTGACACTGCTGCTCTAGATACTTCCTGCATCTTGCCCACTTGGTGTCTCCTAATCTTGATGTCCTCTGTGTCTAAGCATCTTCAGAGGGCTCACCAAGGGCTAAGTGACAAATGGCTTCCAGTTTCTTCCACTGCTACTGTGCGTGTTAAGGTCTGTCAACAATCCACACTGGTTCTGTTCCATCTGGGAAAATGTTCCCAATTTCACATGAGATTAAAACGATATCTCATGATGATGTCAATAAAAACATAAAGACCTATTGAGAAATCACCAAGTTTATCTCCTCTGGTCACCTGTGCTTCTGTGTCATGCCCACGATGCACGATGCTCTGAATTCCAAATACACCTTCCCCCTGTGTCCCACCTCTGTCCCCAGTCTCCATTATCTGGCTCACCACTGTCCAGATTTCAATTAGGGAAAGAAGGAACGGAAGAAAAGATAGAGAAAAGGCCAAGTTAATGAATTTAATTCACCATCATTACATTGACACTTCTGGGTTTTCAAAGTGGCACCTCGGAGTTAAATAGTAGCTCACATTCCCCAGATACCGTGTTCACCATACGGCTTATGCCTACCAGAATGGTCAAGGCACTGGACACTCACAGTATCATGGAGACTTTGATAGAGCCTACACCCATAGTTCTTTTCTTCCATTTAAAATTCTTCCTTTATAACCTAAGATGGGGTCTCTTTGGCAAAAGGTGACAGTGTGAAATGAAGACGTCCAGGTCATGGGGGGAAGATCTGCCCCGAGGGACATGCACTCGGCTGGCCAGGAACAGATTACCTCATCTCTTTCTCAGCCTCATTGGAGGGGAGGGCCTTGTCATGGACTCTGAACGTGTTTTCTGTCCTGTGTTCTCTTCCTAAATCTTCTTACTTTTTTTTTTTCTCATAGTCAAAAAACAACCAGCTGTTCGTGAATCTTAAAAATGTGAATCCAGGGAAGAGAGGCGCATTGCTGGACTGCACCGGGACATTGCCTGCTGACTGGAAGCAAGGTGGCTACCTCAATGAGCTTGGTGAGGCCCTCGAGTGCGCAGGCACACTTGACAGTCTATGTGTTCATTCTGCCTTGTGTGCACTATTAACCACCCACCAGAAACAAGCAGCCAACCCAAATGGTGAATTACGTCTAACATCTCTATAGGGCTCAGTCCTAGCCTTAATGCCTTCTTTGTTTAACAAGCACTAAGGGAGTTATTACTTAGTTCCAGGACTGCAGACAAGCATCTCTGCCTGCAGGTAGCTTCATCCACATGAATTCAGTTCCCACCAGTACCCTGATATGTAGTCCTCAGCACCATATGACAATTAAACAAACGAACCAGAAAGAGCTGGAGTAACTTCCAAGAACCCCAGTAACCTGTTTTAAAAACCTGTTAGAACTGACCTTTGAATACTTGTCGACTTTGGGTGTGATGTGGGATCCTTTTTGTCCTCTCTCGATACTGAGTGCCATGCTCAATGTCTCTCCCCCTTTTCAGGTGAGGAAACAGTCATGAGATTACCTGTCCTCAAGCTTTTTGCAATTGGGATCGATCCATATTCTTAAATATGTTTGAAGACCCCCGAAGGGCCCCTGCTGATATAGGCTATGCTGATTTAATGTGTAGCATATTGCGAAATAGAAACCAAGACATTTTCAAAATAGTTATTTTAGCTAATTTGTAATAACACATTCTCCTCCTCCACCCCCCACCCTCCCCCTGCAGATGTGCAAGAATAAAGCTGCCCCATGGCTGTATTTTCTGTCTGGCTTAATAGCCAGATGCTCCTAACTGCTTTGTGGTCAGTCAGTTGTGGGGCTCATACTGTCTAGCTTCAGGGAAACCTCACTGTGCACTTGAAAGAGATGTGGAGTGACCAGCAAGTAATTCTGTTTTACCATGGAAATTGTTTTATTTTGGGGACCCCTTTATCAGAAAATGTGGGTGCTGCTGAGCTCATGGTTCTGTGTGCACTGCAGTTGTATTAGATCCATTCTGTGGCTGGGATAAAAGTCTTTAGCCAAAAGTACCTCAGGGGAGGAAAGGGTTTGCTTCATCTTACAATGCCAGGTCACAGTTTAGAAGTTAGGGCAGAAACCCGAGGCAGCAATCATGAAGGAGCACTCTTCACCCTCTCTCCCTCTCCTTCCCCACTCACTACTTCCTTCTCTTCCTTTCCCCTTTCTTTCTCTCTCTCCCTCTGCCCCCTATCTTTTTCATACAATTTAGGACTGTCTGCCTAGAAATGCTACTGCCCACAGTAAGCGGGGCACTCCTGCCTCAAATTAGGAATCAGTACAACCCCAAGACCCTCACCCGTAGGCCAGTGTGATCTAGACTATTCCACAGTGAAGGCCTTCCTCCAAGGTGACTAGGCTGTGTCAAGCTGACACATCAAGCTAACCGGAACATTGCCCATACACTTGTTTAATGTTGGAGTTGCCAGAGAGCCTAATGGAATGTCTTAGTTGCATAAACACAATTGTTATCTGGAAAAAATACTAAATTTAAATGAACTTTATTTTATTTGCGAAATCTGCCAGCGGAACTGGGTTGACTCACCCGCGAATCTTAGTTCTAAAGATGCGTAAATCAGAAAGCACAGAGGCATCATGGAGACTTTGTTAGAGCCCAGACCCGCAATTCTGTCTGTCCAAAGCAGACAGAAAGGGAGTAAAGCTGAGTCTCGAAGTGGGCTGTCTGTCTACCCTCTCCATGTCTTCTGTGGACTGTATGCATGTGGAATTTTCCAAGATGCAGGAAGCAATCTCTATGGGCTCCGGAGGCCTCTTCTTGTACAAATGTTTCAGTAGAACAGTGAGTCAAAAACTTTTAACTCTTAATTGTCCTCTATACCAATATCATCAGTGTGTCTTAAACGGTAAGATTATGTGTCAGGTTTACAATACAGGTCTGAATTACAATAGAACACGAAGAAGTATATGAATTGATAGTTAGTACTAAAGAGGAAATAAATCTTGTTTTGTTTTAACCTACTATAATTTGTCCTGATTTTGAAACACAAAACAGTCATGGCGTTTGCCACATAAACATCTTTGCTTTCTCTCCCAGAGAGATCTAAAAGTTATTGCTATAGACTCTTCATGAGATGCTCAGGATTTTCTTGATTTGTTTCTGCTTAAGAGCAATTAATCACTTACACAGGAGGGGTGAAGAAAGTATTTTTTTAAACACAAAAGCACAGTGTGGATGATAAAGCATGTACATTTCCTTTTTCTTAAACAAAGGGTTTTGTTTGTTCTTAGGTGTGTGCAGACACCTGTGTGTCGGGGGAGGGGAGGAATGCCACAGGTGTGTGCCCCCAGAGACCAGAAAAGGGTGTCAGGCCCCCTAGAACTGAGCGGAGTGAAGTGTGAGCTGCAGGATGGAGGCTCTGTGAACTCAACTTGGGCTGTCTGGAAGAGGGGCCAGTGCTCTCACTGACTGAGCCATCCCTCCAGCCCCTTGGAATAGTTGTTTTCATGGTGTCCGAATGATCCTTGTGCTTGTCGCAAAAACCCCAGAGACTGACGCTTTGTTACTATGTAGCACTGGCCTGGAGGGTACCCTCTTGCTCTCATTTACTCATGTTTAAAATGGGGGTGGTAAGCATGTCCTGGCTTGTTGTGGGAGTCAGATTAAGCTGAGCGTTTGGAAGCCTCTTTCCTGGGGATTTGCACAAACAGGACTTGCTAGGGAGTCGAGCCCACCTGCTCTCTTACTCTCTTACAGCTCCCACACCCCCAATGATAGGTGAGAGCCTGGCCGAGTGGTCTTACAACCACGAGAGTCTCCTAATTTTGGTCTAACCACACTGATGTTCTTTCTAATGTCTGGAAAAAGGGACAGACGTTGAACCTAGACCCAGCCAAACTGTTAAGAAAACTGTCTATAGTTTAGAGAGGACCAAGAGAATTTTGTAGAGTACTGTAGTCACAGTCCTATAATAGTGAAGTGGCTCTCAGAGGTGATAAGCTTTTCCCATCTGTGGTGTTATTCCAAGTTTGTGAGGTCCCAAGACCACCCTTGCTTTTGACACCAATTGCAAGCACAAGGGTCAAAAGGGTGGATCAATAACTTTAAGAGTGATTCCCTGAACCCCCTAAATGCCCTTGTAGCTGTGTGTTCAGATTGTTAGCAAAAGGACAGGATTAAAATCTACCAAGGGAAGAATTCAAGAATGGTTAGAGCATGATGCGTCCAATGGCTTTTTCCCACTCAGTTTTAGCTACTTCTGACTTTTCCTGGCATGACATATGCCAATATTGCCAACTTGTGAAGCTCACCATAGTGCTCATATCTAGGGTCCGGGAATTGTCCTGTGGACATGATTGACTGCCCAGAGTGTTATGCCCTTGCTGATTTCTATGCCTTCAAAAGGCAGCTGATATGACATCCCCCCCCCCACTTGAATCATCATGCTGGTATGTCTAGCAGGGCTTCCATGCTGAACTTCTAGGAAAAAAATATAATTGTACAGAATATCGCAAGATCTTAGAGGTTGCCACCCAAGAGCTAAAGGCCAAGGTCAGACTTCTATTTGGCAAGGTTAATTTCTATTGCAAACTTTTTCACTCTGTCCCTCTACAGCAGCGGTTCTCAACCTTCCTAACGCTGTGACCCTTTAATACAGTTCCTCATGTTGTGGTGACCTCAACCATAAAATTATTTTTATTACTACTTCATAAGTAATTTCACTATTGTTATGAATCATAATATAAATGTAATATAATATAAATATAAATAAAGATGGTCTTAGGCAACCCCTGTCAAGCGGGTCATGGCCCACAGGTTGAGAACTGCTGCTCCATAGACCCCCCTGAGCCTTTGCCAACAAGTGAGATTGGGCTAGATTCTTGACAGCTGAGACGCAAGAAAGCGCGCCTCAGAGAAGAGAGTATTCTCATTTCCTGCCTGATAACGATTGATAGTAAACAATTTCCTTACGAGGGTCCCTCTCTTTTTATCCTCAAAGATCCCCATGGGACAATATCATCTGAATCTGAATCTGAGGGCACTAGAAGATAAAGGGCGGTAACACTCTTAAACACTCCGTTTAAGAAAAAAATCAAAAAGAATTGGAAGCTTCATCACACATCATTCCTCTTTGCCTTTAACTAGGTCTTGAACATTGCTCTGAGAGATGATAAACAATGCCCGCAATGCTTAAGAAGGACTAGCGCTGATGCTATTATGACACCTTAAGTGTTACGGTAATTGAATCCCATTCGTTTATACGGTGCTTCAGAGTCTTCAAGCCTTTTAAAAATACTTTCTGCTTCATTTAATGGTGAGAACAGCTATGTAAGGCTGGAGTGCAGGTTTTGAAGTCCTCAGTTTAGAGAAGAGAAAACTGACACTCAGAGCTAAGCATCCCCCCCCCCCCCAGTACACACAGAACCGCGCACGCACGCACGCACGCACGCACTAAAGCTATGCACCTAGGGAGTGATGGGAGCTATGAGCTTGAGCTCCTCTGTACTGCCTTTTCTTCTTCCCCCTAATGGCTTCAGGGGGATCCATTTTCATGTTCACTGGTAGCTCTGCAATGTAGCATTTGCATGATATGGCATAAGATGGGCTAGAGAGGGACTTCTTGTCTTCTTCAGAAATGTAAGTGTCATGGATAAGTGATGACAGTCTGATGCTCTATCTAATGTGCTTGAGACTTCATTGGTTTCAGGGTTTGCATGCTCTCAGTGCCAACCAGCTTCATTTTTTTCCATTGTGAGTGGGACTATTTATTCCAAACCAACACCCACATCCAAGAAGTTGTCTTGGAAACAAGACAACTGCTTGTTTTGTATAGGTAGATACATCTATAAATGCCCCCTATCTGTATACTAGAAAAGTCAAACTTTTTCAAGTAAAAATAATTAATAAAAAGGGTCAAGATTCAGCATTGGCTCATAAAGTATTAAGTCAACATACTTAAAATGATCCTTTAACTGAATACTAGTTATTGAGAAACCCGTGTGAAAACCATCAGACCCTCAAAGGAACCATTAGAAAGTGGCATAGTCTTGGCTATGTCAAGTTCGCTGGTTCCTCTCTGCTTGTCCTTTTGTTCTTATGTGAATTCATCAGCCTTTTCCAATGCAGGAGAATGACAAGATGAGTGTGTCTCATCTCACACTGCACGCTTGGGTCCAGCCCCTGGCTTGACTGGTGTGGTATAAACATTTGAGACCAGAGCCACGGTGGCTTACCGTGGGCCATCATCTGTGGTGGTTTGAGATGTGGACGTGTTTCCTCTTGTTTTCAGTTCTCGTGACTTGCTTTTATCCCTTCTTTGTCACAGGCGCTTTTGGACTTGACAGAAATTATATGGGAAAGTCCTTAAAAGGTACAGTGTAAATTTGGGGAAGAATCTCAGAGACTGTAATAATTTTTAAAACAGACAAAGGTGAAATTACCAGGATGACCTAGAATTTTCAGTGTGATAAGTCACTACAATGAGACCAAACATGTTTGAGAGACATGGAGAGAATGACTATTGGCAGATCTGTTTTGAGGGCAAAGGTTCCAGTTTTCTGAGGGAATACCCACATTTTCTTTAAATTAAACAGTGTCGAGGGCAAGAGAAATGTGAGCTGGAAATAGCTGGAAATAAAAAAGGATCAGTATGGCCATCTTATGACTAATCTCATCCTTCATTATGATACGATAAGGCATCCAGGACTAACGTGTTACAGAGAGTTTCCACAGCACAAATGACCCTCTCTCTATGATAACAGAATTATTCTGTGTTTCTGAGGCCATCAACTCCAGATTTATTGATTTAAAGGCTTTAATTAGTAATTTTTCTCATAGTATCAGAATAGAATTAATTGTATTTGAATGTGATCATCAGAATGAAATCAGACCCGTGGCATTTTTCTTGGCAATCCCCTTAGAGGAGACAAAATTACTTTATAGATGGACAATTTTATAGAAAATTGTCTTCAAAATAAGTGGAAAGTGCACATTATTTTCAGAAAATGCCATTATCAAAACCTACCCATAAAGACAAAGAAATAATCTGCCCAAAGAAATTATCACCAGGAAATGATGTTTCCTGTGAAACTGCTCTTACGCCTTCCCTTCAATTTCTCTTCTCAGATCTGGGAAAGAACTCTGAATACAATTCCAGTAACTGCTCCCTAAGCAGCTCTGAAAACCCATACGCCACCATTAAAGACCCACCTGCACTCCTGCCTAAGAGCTCTGAGTGTGGATACGTGGAGATGAAGTCCCCAGCACGGAGAGACTCCCCATATGCAGAGATCAATAACTCGACTTCAGCCACCAGGAATGTCTATGAAGTTGGTGAGTTTTCCATCCATATAGAGAATGCTGGCACAGGACTGTGTTCAAAGCAGTTCTAAGTAGGCCATGCTTTACCTGCCATTGCATTTTTACAGAGATCATATTAGTTGATATAAGATGAATTTTTCAGAAAACTAACATCTGGCAAATTTAAAATATTTTTCCTTATCTTCCACATGGCCGTCATCTTTTGTTGTATAACCACGGTAAATATATTAGTGTGTAGGGGGGGAAGCATATGTATCATATTAGTTAATACAGCAGGTGAGCCAAAATGAATGCCTCATGTGGACCAAACAGGTGGCCCCATTTCCTGGCTGTATTCACAATATTAACATAATGCTTTTTAGCAGAATTGCAACATTTTATTTTAAACTTGTTTAATATGTCAGATATATTCTCATATGAATCTGACATAAATTAAGAGGAATTAAAAGTAATATTAAACTTTTTTTTAAATGAATGCCGTTTGGGGAAAAAAACATGCAGCCAGTGTTGAATAGATAATAGGTCTATATATTTTAGTCGCTCTCTCCATGAGTATACACTATGAAAATGTCTTGTTAATGGAGAAGGTATAGTGAGCTTATTTATTCATTTAAAATCGGTAACAGCATCTCCCAGCTGTTCTTTAAGTTGCCACACTAACATGAGAACTCAGTTCAGTGTTTGAGGCTAAAATTGTGAATATGTTTAGTATTTCCATAAATTGAATTAACCTCTAGGAACACTTCCCCTCTGTAGAATCAGGGGCTTTGGACTAGATTACTCTCAATGTGTTTCAAGACTATGATTAATATCCATAATCTCTGGTCATTCCCTTTATTTCTTCATCTTTCTCTCTGAGCACCATTTCTGAGTGTCAGTTTGTTCAACAACTATAGAATTCTACTCCCTGTATGATTCTAAAAGAATATTGTTTTTTAAAACTATTTTCCTATATTTTTACATATTTATATTTTCCTATATTTTGTTCAGTGTTTGCAAGAAATATCATCTGTGAAAAAATCCTCTTGCTGATAACTTTTTTTTTGTTCCTGGTTTATTACAGAACCTACAGTGAGTGTTGTCCAAGGAGTTTTCAGCAACAATGGCCATGTCACCCAAGATCCATATGACCTTCCAAAGAACAGTCACATCCCTTGCCATTATGACCTGCTGCCAGTCAGGGACAGTTCATCCTCCCCCACGAGAGAGGATGGTGGCAGCAACAGCAGCAGTGAATGACACCAAATGACTACTGGGTGACCCCTGGGACTCTTTCTAAGCCTTCAGTCCATCTCCAGTTGACACTGCACATGGCTGTGAATTATTTCAATGATCAGTTACTGGACACGCACCAGAAAGTGCCCAGCCGAAGCTGACACCCGTCGAGGTGTGTCATGAACATGTGGTTCGGAAGGAGAGCGCGTCACGATCTCTCATTGCTCTTAGGTTAGAAACTGCACCAATGACTTGTTTTAAGATGTCGATGAGGTGAACATGGCAGAACCTTTCAGAGACACAGACTGAAGGGGACGTTGTAACTGTCACCTGGAAAATTAAAATCTACTTGTTATCCTTAGGGTCACAGAGCCACCCCTAGGACTATGCAGGTTACCACACATTTTCTTAATAAAAGCAGAAAATGCTAACCATGTAGGAGACAAGGAATATATTCCTGAGTCCTTCTCGGATAATTTTTTTTTCCATTTGGACTCAAGATCCTAGGGATTGTATGAAGACAGGAGGAAGCATTCTGTCTGTCAGGTGGTAAGCACCAGCAATGGGGGCAAATATAATACGGAAACTTTATGTTTTTTTCTTTCTTTTTTTTTTTTTAGAATGAGAAATGTACAATTAGAATTATTTTAGATAGTGTAAGTATTGCAGAAATCAATACGTAAATGTGGTATTTCTGTTTGACCTTTGGCCCATCTCAGAGTCATGACATCATTGCCGCCTCCATTACGCCTCTTTACCACTTGTGATTCATAACTTATCCGTTATTCGTAAGTACACAGATGCAATCGCTTTATTTTTGATTGAGTGAGTGTCTGATGAGTGGCAAAGGGTGTACATTTTACCTGTAGGATGCTTGGGTTAGAGAAACCATTAGTAAAACATGCTGTAATATAGGCCTAGAGGAATGTTTTCCTTAATTTTTTCCCCTAGAAGTGACTGAAATATTTTTGTGCATATTTGGGAAAAGGGCACTTTCCTTTATTAACTGTTGATTTAGAGAAACTATGCTTAAGCTGGCCTTTTGCATTGCTAATGTGACATGCGCTCGTTTCTTTTTAGTTTGTATTTTCATTACATTGTATATTCTATGTTTTGTAGTGTTTGGATTGTTAATGCAAAAGTATGATATGTCCACTGTTTCCTGCACCATTGCTGTTCACCTTTTTGCTTGATAAAAATGCATTACTTTTCTCTTGGAGAGAGGAAATGAAAATATACAATTTGAACCTATTAAAATTGGTCATCACCAAAATAGTACAGTAGCCATAGGTGCGTATCTGGCCACTGGAATGGAACTTTCTGACAGTCCACAGCAGAGCTCATTTTGGGGATGTCAGGTCCCGGAGTCTTGGCTAAATTCGAGAAAAAGGGGCAGTGAATGCTGTAGGCGATTTTAAAGACTTTCAGCATGGTCCTCCATGGCTGACCACCTGGACTGGGACACTTTTAAAAGTAAATGATGGCATTGCTAATAATCATCCTGCATTGGGTTTAAATATGGACTAGACCCAGCAGACGAGAACAAACATATGCCTGGAGCCCCCTGTTGCAGACACATCTTTACCCACAAGGCTTTTATCTCATGATGAGGCCAATAGGATACAAGGAAGCATTTCTCCACATGAGCCCACAGAGGAGTGGAAGGGCTGTCAGGGAATGGCACATCATAACAGGATGGAGTCGACGATGTTTTAAAGATAGGAAACCCCATGTGACTTTCTGTTGGAGTCTGTTATTAATTGTCTGCTACACACCCATCTACTGGCAGTAACTCTAAGGTGTTGTCCTACTCTGCTTTTGAGGTGGAATATCTAGTCATTTTGCATTTTATGCCTGTGCCTATCATGGTGGGTTAATTTGGTCAGGTGAATAATTCTGCAAACTCACTTAAGGCAATCGCTCTTTTACTGTCTGGAACATACTTTAGAAACAATCCATTTTTCCCCGTAGTTAAGCACTGGCTGATCCCTAGGGAACAGGCATCAAACAGACACATGGGTTAGCAGCCTCTGCAGTCCTTCCTCATAAGAAAAGGTAGAGCATTTACCCCTTTTCTCCTTAAATATAATCTATTTTGAGCATGATGGTAAGATTGAGAAAAAAGAATTTGGGTGCAAAGGTGAGAGGAACTTACGTGGAAACCTGCTCTGTTATGGAGTGAGGATCACATACTGCAGTGAACCTGTGTCCGAGGCTGGGTTTACCCACAGGTTAGTTTCTCCACAACTTTTCCAAAGTCAGAACTCTTCACACTTCAGACACTGTAAAATTCCATGCCGTCTTTGGAGAGAAAGCATAATTTTCTAGATATTTTGCTGTTGTTTCTCTCCGGGATCCTGTGAGAAAAAGCACTGAATGGGTTTGGTGGATTCTTTTTAAGGGACAGCCATATGAGGATGTGATCCTAGCTATTACCCTTTCCTTAGAAATTGTTGTTTTAAACTTTTTGTTGTTTACTGTTTTTGGTACAGCATTACATCTGAACTTGCCCAAATGGTTACTCATATACTTGCTTTTATTAGAAGAGTATAGAATTTGTATAGTAAGAGAATTTTCACAATTACTGTCCTAGACACGAGCCCCTCCCTACAGAGAACTAGTAATTCAATGTGTTTAGCAAGGTTTTCTGTGGGTATTGGCCAAGTACAAAAAAACTGACCTTCGAACATTATGGCAGAGCATCATAGGGTGTCACAGCCAAATCTATCAGCATAATGACTGCTCATTGTGGGAAATGCAGACACCTCTACGGGCATATGGTCATATTGACCTCAGTGGGCCGAAATAGTCAACAGTCTTAGGGAACTTTTCAACCAAATATAACTTAAAGTAAAAAAAAATCATCATAACACCATCCATAATTCACATTGCTATCAGAAGTCTAATAAGTCAGATAAGACACAAATCATAGAAATCAAATCTTAGGGTTATGGTTTTAAAATAATGAACGTTCCATCACTGGTAACATGTTCTTGTCATTCCAATGAGACGTGTAAGGGCTATTTTGATTTTAAAGGCTTGTTGCCACAGACATGTACGGAGGTTTCTGTGGGGTGGTTGCTGCGAAGCAGGGGCCGACACACAGCAAGCTGCCCCCTAGAGGCCTCTTTGTCATTTTGTCTCAGCTTTGCTTTGGTATGACCAAATTGCAATGTATCTCTTCATGTATTTAAAAAGGAAAAACTCAGTATGCAGTATGGTGATAGCAAGCAAAATTAACCTGTTGAATGTTAAGCTATCTTTTCCCAAAGATAAAACCCTGCTCATTATTAGTCTCATTGTCATTTATGCCGCCAAACAGACCTATAGATGAATGCAATAAACTTTCTGATAAAACAGCTTTAAAGCAGTATTTATTTCTTCATGTGATTCTGATGATCAAAGGAGAGAGAAGCTTCGCCACGCCACTAGAAAACGAACACTTCATCATTCATGGTTCCGAAGTACTTTACATGTACATTAACTCTGTAATACTTATTTATTTTTTCTTTGTTATATTTAATTGCTAATGTGTATGCTTTTCCTTTAGATCGGTGGTTCTCAATCTTCCTAACGCTGTGACTCTTTAACACAGTTGCTCCTGTTCTGGTGACCCCCAACCATAAAATTATATTTATTGCCTCTTCAGAACTCTAATTTTGCTATTGTTATGAATCATAATGTAGATATTTTTTGAAGATACA
This sequence comes from Pachyuromys duprasi, assembly GCA_028658305.1. Lineage (NCBI taxonomy): Eukaryota > Metazoa > Chordata > Mammalia > Rodentia > Muridae > Pachyuromys > Pachyuromys duprasi. The sequence goes on from CM053764.1 coordinate 128,576,987, forward strand.
GGCTTGCCGAAGGGGTTGCAACCCTCAAGTTGAGAACCATTATTTTAGATTGTTTGTTTGTTTGTTTGTTTTGAGGTGGAGTTTCATGTAGACCAGAGTGGCTGAGGATGATCCGAACTTCTGGGGCTCCTGCCTCTACTTCCCGAGGATGAGGATCACAGGTATGCACCACCATGCCCAGTTTCCATGGTCCTGGGATCCAAGCAGGGATTCGTGCATGATAGGCAAGTACTCTATCAACAGGACTGTATTCCCAGCCCCAGGTTATGTCTTCTTGAAAGACAAAAGCCACATTTTATTCACTTCTGGACTTGATTACAGTTTCAGAGGGTGAGTCCATGACCATCATGGTGGAAATTATGGTGGCAGGTAGGTAGACATAGTACTAGAGCAGTAGCCAGTAATTACATCCTGACTGGCAGGCAAGAGGAAGAAGGAGAGACTGGGCCTGGCATGAGCTTTTGAAAGCTCAAAGCCCACACCCAGTGACATGTATATTCAAACAAAGCCAAACCTCCTCCAACAAGGCCATACCTCCTAATCCTTCCCAAACAGTTCACTAACTGGGGACCAAGCATTCATGGGCCTAAGGGAATCCTTCTCATTCATACCAACACAAAAAAGCTCTTTCCTTGTGGATCTGTTTGCTAGGCATGGTAGACAATGCAGAGAAGCGTTACAACCCTCAAGTGGCTCTATTCACTCAGTCAAGGGCAAGCTATGCAGACTCAAACTCACCCAGACTCAACATAAGTCAAGCTTCCCAATAGAGGCCTTGAAAGAAGGTACAGAAATGCCTAGAAATGGAATTTTAAGTTTCTGCAAACTGGTGAAGGGTGAATATGGAGGGCATACCCAGTGAGAGCCAGGTGACCTGGGAAGATACAGAAGGAGAAAGTAAGGAAGGAGCGCTTCCCAAAGCAGAGAATACATTGCTGAACTAAGAATAAACTTCTCTGTTTTCTAAATTTTAGCTGGATGCCAGGCTAGTGTGTGTGGACAGGGTTGAGTACATTTGTATGGGTGTGTGCGTATGTTCGTGAGGCTTCAAGTACATGTGTATGCAAGAGGAGGCCCAAGATTGATGTCAGATGTCTTCTCTTCCTTGCTTGCTCTCTGCTTTTTCTTTCAATAAGGTCTCTCACTGAGTCTGGAGCTCACCGATTTAGGTAGAGCAGTCAACCAATCGAGCAGTCAACTACCTGTTTCTGCCTCTCCTAATATTAGAGTTACACATAGGCCCTATACAACTTAGCATTTATATACAAGGGTGCTAAGGATCCAAGCTTAGGTTTTTAGTCCAACCAACCCATCTTTTTAGCTCCCAGGCTAGTTTTTCCTTAGCTACATAATGGTCATTAGTACAATTAGGAGAACAGACAGGGACACCGTTTTCCCTAGATGTCTTGAGACATTGCTTGCAATTGCTCAGTAGATAACCATAGATACCTCACTAAAACTAATGCAAGATAGGTAATGGTAAACTATCAAATAAAGCCAAAGTATATTGACACAGTTTAGAAGCTTAACACTGTGCTCAAGTTCTACTGGGCATGATATGCTTCAAAGAACAATGAAATAAAAGGGTTGCACTTGACATCAGACTCCAATGCCTCAAGTCCATGGTGTAGAATTAGTGGATAATAAACCTGGCTTGAGGCTTAAGGAAGGGTGTACCTCAGAGGTGAGCATAGTCCTAATATAGTAAATGCTCTGGGTTCAAGTTCAACACACACACACACACACACACACACACACACCATGACTTGACAGTAATGGTATTCAGTATATCAACATGTAAATGTAGGGGAAAACAAAACAAAAACCACAGCTCAAGACTAGGTGAATTCACTCCTTTTTTAAAAAGATTTTTAAATTTATTTATTATGTATACAGTGTTCTACCTACATGTACACCTGCTCACCAGAAGAGGGCACCAGATCTCACTATAGATGGTTGTGAGCTACCATGTGGTTGCTGGGATATGAACTCAGGACCTTTGGACCTCTAACCCATCTCTCCAGCTCCTGTGAATTCACTTCTTATATGTATGAGTGTTTCGCCTGTAATGTATGCATATGTGCCATGTGCATGCAGTGCCCACAGAGGCCAGAAGAGGGCACTGGATCCCCTAGAATTGGAGTTACAGACAGGTAAGAGGCAACGGGTGGGTGCTGGAAAATGAACCCAGCTGTATCTCCAACACTGAGTCCTTTGTTTGTTTGTTTGTTTGTTTGTTTGTTTGTTTATGTGTGTTCATTGAGATGTGTGTGCATGCATTTGTGTGCCTGTTTGTGGAGCCGAGAGGTTGGAATCAGGTATCCTCCTCAATTGCTCTCCACCTTAATTTCTGAAACTAGCTTTGTCACTGAACTCAGAGCTTATCAATTCAGATATGCCAGCTGGCCAGTGGACTCTGGGGACCCACCTATCTCTGCATCTGAGCGCCAGGATCACAGCTGGGCACCGCTGCTCTCCTCTTTCTGTTTGTATGTGGGTGTTAGAGATACAAACACCGGTCCTCACGCTTGCATGATAAACACTTCACTAGCTGAGTCATCTCCCCATCCCCAGAAAAGCTTTTTTCCCCCAACATCATCCTGGGAAAACTGGATTTTCACATGTACGAGAATGAAACTAGGTCTCTATCTCCCACCTTACATACACACACACACACACACACACACACACACACAGACACTCAAAGCAGATCATAGACGTTAATGTAAGAGCTGAGCCTTTGAAACTGCAGGAGGAAACACAAGCAAAATATCAAAGACACAGCATCAACAAGGATTTTCTGAAGAGGATCTAATAGCACAGGAGATTACCTACAGAACTGGCAAATGGGATTGAGTAAAACTTAAAGGGTTTTTGGTTTGTTTATTTGTTTGGTTTGGTTTTTGGGGGTTTTTTTGTTTGGTTTTTGACTAGCAAAGAAAACAATTGCCCGAGTGAAGAGACCTCTCTCAAAACGAGAAAATGTCTTCTCCAATTATACATTAGATAAGGATAAGCATTTCAGGATATATAAAAAGCTGCAAAGAATAAACACAAAACAAAGCCAAACAAACCTTCCATCAGTAAGCTAATGATCCAGTTCTGAAAGGAAGAAATATGAAAATGTGTCCAATACCCTTATCCATCAGAGCCATGCAAATTAAAATAACCTGGGACTCTACATCACCCAAGCCTGGATGGCCGTCAGGAAAACAAATAACAGCAACTTCTTGTGAGGATACAGGATAGATGAACAACTCACTGCTGTAGAAAGTGCAAATGTGTGCAGCCGCAATAAGAGATCAGTACAGAGGTTCCTCAAGACGTGGAAAGTAGAACTACCATATGACCCCGCTGCACCATGCTTTGACGCACACCAGCACCCACAGGGGTGCTTTTACATCAGTATTGACAGCCACGCTAGTCTCAGTGTCCAGAAAATGGATCCAGTGTTGGTGTCCATCAACAGATGCCTGGCTGTGTCTCCTTATACACAGTGGAAAGAAATATGCTTCATATGCACAGTGGAAAAGTGCATGGCCATGGAACCATGACCTTTGTGGGGAGTGGACACAAAAGAAATTATTATGCTAAGAGAACTAACCCAAGCTTAGAAAAAAATACCATGCTTTCTCTTACATGCAGAACCTGGATTTAAAAGCATACACTTGTGCTCCGTGAGTGTGTGCATCTGAGCATGTGTGTGTGCACATGTATACAAGCATTTATAGATATATGTAAGTAGGTCGTGAAACTGGAAAGGGGATCGTGAGAAGAGAGAAAGAGGTCACAAAAAAGGAAGGAAGTAAAGAAGTGGGGTCCATACGATGACAAAGCATAGGGGGTTCCACCTAGGAGAAGGAGAAAACCAGACAGAGGTGCAAGGAGCATGGGAGAGGGCGGCGCAGGAGGGCAGTGGGTAAGAACAAAGTGTAATGATGTGTGTGTATGAAAATGCAGTACTAAATAACAAACACTCGACAGCTATAGTGCCAGCAAACAAAACTTAGCAATTAAACACAACCTGTTCAAACATCATGAGTTAATAAAGGACAGATTGACTCGGCATCTGCTGCTGTTGTTCTTATCAATGGTGGTGGTGGTGGTAAATAAGAGACTTTTGGAAGAATAGTTTAATTATCCAAGGAGACGACCTCAAGAAGAGCTTATGCTTGCTTGTGTACATATTAAATTCTTCATGTATAAAAATTAAAAAAAAACAGGCTTTTCTCCTTCAAGATTTATGTTGTTGGAATTCTATTCAGAAGCTGAATGAGAGCAAGGGTCCAAGGGAAAAGACAGGAATATACAAAAGTCAGCGGCTTCTCGGAGGAGCAGAACACCTAGTCAGAGCTAGCTGAAGAACTCAACCCTTACACCACCAGCAGCAGCGTTGGGATCCTCTGGTTGTATTTCTTACTGGCATTTTAAAGGTGTCATTATTTCTTTGAGACTTTCATACACTGTGTTTTGACCATAGTCACCCTCTTTCTCCAACTCTTCCCAGATCCATCCCGATTCCCGTTCACGTAACTCTGTATCCGCCCCCCCCCCAACTCCCATCAAGACAAATTTGTACTTGATGCCTGGTCTTCCACTGAAGTGTGGTTGACTTACCACAGGCCACACTCTTAGAGAACACAGACTGCCCCTCCCCCAACAGCTAGTAATTGCCAACAGCTCCATGGAGCTGGGAGTGGCTTTTTTTTTGTGCCCAGTTCCCCTCTCCATGCTAGGATTTGTAGTCATTCGCAGTGTGATCTTACTCTTTCTACCCCTCTTCAGCGTACATCAATCAGTGAACAGTCTCGTTCATGGAGAGTTAGTAGTAAGTCTTGAAGTTGGGTAGCATTGGGCCTCTGCCCATTTAATTAATTTCCTAAATCTGATATTCATTGCCTGCCATTACTTTAGGAGGCCTTTCTATCTTCCTTTCTTTCCTTCTTTTCTTTCTTCCTCTCTCTTTCCTATTTATTTATTCTTCTCTCATGCATTACATCCTGACTTCAGTTTTCCCTCCCTCCTCCTCTCCCAGCACAATCCCACTTTTTCTCTCCCCCAGATCCACTCCTCCTGTTTCCCATCAAAAAAGAGCCAGCCTAAATGAGGAGAAAAAAACAATCATTATTTTTAGCATTTTTTTTAAATCTCTGTCTTTCTTTTATTGTTCTTACTGTGTCTGTCTCTAGTTCTTACGCTGTCTCTTGTGGTCCCATGGGTCCACTACTTTCTTCCTCTTTCCTTCCTTATCTTTGATTCTCAGTTTGGGAAATGTCTATTGTCATATTCTCAAGTTGAGAGATACTGTCCTCCTCAGCAGTCTTCCCCCAGAGACTGGTTTCACTTCCGTGATGGAGTTGGGGATCTCTATCACTTCTTTCTCCATATTCCCAGCTGGATTTTTTTAATGTTATTTGCTTTTTAAATTAAAACCATTAGAATGTTTGTGGTCTAGAAATTCCTATTATATCTGAATAGTATTGACTCATGTTCTGTCAATTCAATCTGTGTGTTTGTTTGCTTTTTAATTCACCTTGTGATTTTGTTGTTGTTGGAAGGTGGGGGTGAGTAAGGCTTGGTAAAAATATGCCTTAAGCATGCAACGGTAAGACTGAGGGAGAAGAAGCATCCTGTACTCCTATAATTAGTCTCCCTCTTTTGGAGAGCCAATGCCCTGGCCTGTGAATCTTGCAAGTGTCACTGATCTCTCCTTCTTTGATGGGATGGGATAAATTACTCTGCTGAGACTGGAATTAGCTATTTTTCTTTCTGTGCATGGACGGCTAAAAGGTGCTGGACTTCTCAAAAATACACATTTATTCTTACTAAAAATTATATGTACAATCTTTTTGCTTTGTGGAATAAATACTGGTATTCATAATTCTTAAATATGAACAAGGCTCTTGCTCCTGAGTTCATTACCAGAGCTCAATGGGTATATCTATTCTATGTTAGTAGACATTTATAGTGATTAACATTTGGGCTTCCCCCTCCCTTTGTTAAAAATATATATGTATTTTGAAAGCTTCATTCTTGTTACCTCATGTAACAGTTTTCATAAATACAATTTTGGGTGGAGCACTGTGCACTAAACTATACAGAGCTTGAAAACTGAATTCCCTTCCTTTGGTGTGATGGCAAACTGTTAATACGCCTCATCTTTCCTCAGAACCTGCTGGCTCCAGGACTCATTAAAAGTTTCAAAATTGTAAATTTCAACTTAGGCCTCGTAAGAATAAACTTCCCAAGATTAATTCAAAGAATCATTAAAATAACTCCACATATTTCACTACCGCAGTCATGCTGCTGGGTTTTGTCTGAAGGCGTATAAAGCTCATACACACTACACAACTATGAGCTTTCTTCTCTCTGTTTTTCTTAACCAGACGCATATAGAGTAATAGCTGAATCCTTTCATGTCAAGATGCTGTGGGGCAAGAAATCACTTCCTGTTTGAAACAATACATGATTTCATTTTATCTCTGGTCAAAGCATCCAACAGTTCCTTAAGCGGGTGAAACAGAGCCTGGAGCAGTAAAGGCTGGGCACCCTTTTCTAAGCTTTTTTTCTTTGCAATTATTTTTAATTCCTTGTTCAGTGGTCTCATTCCTTTCTAATCCTTGCTGCCTCTACTTCTGTTAACCAAGCGTGTTTCGTACAGACTGAGCACCATGTGTGATCTATTCTGAGGTGCTTTGAAAAATGTATTTCCATGGTTTAAATTAATAGGGAGCATGGTCATTTATCACTTTTGAAAGGTAGGAAAATTTTCACAATCATTGAGCACATCCATGAGAAGGGGCTAGGCCTTTTAGCTGGGTTCTCAGTTGAATGAGTACACTGACGTGCAATGTGATATCATGTCCATGGATGTGAATATCCATGGCTGTAAATGGCTTCCTGTTTGTTCTCCTTTATCATCTCTTAATGTTGGTGAGGCAGCCAAGATGGGATGCAGAAAATTGAAGCCTGTGGTCAGCTGATGTTTTCTACTTCAGGACTTTGGATTCTGTTAGTTCAAAGCTGCGCTTAGAAACCAAACGTTCTGCAGAAAGCTGTGCTGCAGAGCAGATTTAGGAAGAAGAGGGCTTCGAAGCTGGAGTGGAGAGCCTAAGTGCCTGCCGTACACTTATGTCCAATCAGAGGATACGCTCAGCGTGGAGTAATAACCCAGATATCAGTACGATCCCAGCAACATCCGCTGGGTGCGCTCTGACCCAGCAGATAGTACTTTTGTGCACATTCAAGTGAAAGAAGACTTACAGAGCTAAACAACACCTGATCTGAGCCTCGGCCTCCTGCATCAGGGGACACTTTAGTTGTCCCTTCCTAGTTGCAATAGTGATTTCAGAACTGGGGTGTGCTACTTTAAAAAATGCTTGGGCTTGTAAGAAGGCCCAGTGGGCAGTGGGACTGCTGCACAGGTCTGACAACGTGTGTCGGATGCCTGGAACCCACAAAAAGGTGAAGGAGAGAACCAACTTGACAGACTTGCCCCCTTACCTCCACACACACACTGCAAGACTGTGCACACTCAGAAAACAGTAATAAATTAAAACTAACTAAAAAGTTTAAAGAAAAAAAACTTGAATCAGAAGATTTTTCAGATTTCTGCCTTTGTGATATCTAGCAAATTTTATAAAGGCTGCCAGTTTGAAAGACTCCAGGATCTACTTTCTAAAAATCAAGTGTTGGAGTTTGAATGTCTTAGCATATGTCACTGGGAATCTTAAAGTAAACATACATTTCTGAAACTACTAAACTAGTATCCCTCATCCCAACCAACCAGAATGGAAGCCGCAAAACAAATCTCAGAAATACCCATTCTACAGAGCAGACAAACAATTTAATTCAACTCTCGAGAAGGCCATTGAAGGGTCAGGTGAAAACGGGACCTTAGACCATTGAGAGAGAAGTAACAGCTCTCGAGAGCTTAGAGAACTGTATTCTGCATCCCGGTGACATGATGACAGGAGCTGTGCCAGAGGAGTGACAGCTTTGAGAATGTGCCCTTAAATCAGCTCTTGTGAGAATGATGCTCATTTGCTGATATTGATACACTGATAGAATAGACAAGATGTAACATTGATTTGCATGGTTTAGCCTTAATAAAAGAGAGTCAGTGTTATTAGGTGAGTCCAATCCCAGTTAATAAAAAGTGTATCATTTTATTATTTAATTTTCAGAGATTGGCATAAGCTTGAGCACAATGAGACACAGAGAGAGAGAGAGTCAGAGAGACAGAGAGGATATTATGCAGGCCCGTGTGTTCCATGGTATGCATGTGGAGGTCAGAGACGGCTTCGGGTGTAGGATGTAAGTCTTTTTTTTTTTTTTTGCTTCTACCTTGTTTGAGAAAGGGCTTCTTTGCTGCTTTTCACCACAAGCGCCAGGCTACATGGCCCACCGGCCTCCAGGGCTGTCTCCACCTCCAATTGCCAATGGACTACAGATGCTTGGCGCTAAGCATCCTTTGCGTGCATTCTGGGAACTTCCCCTTTGATCTTCATGGCTGCACGGCAAGTGCTTTTACTCACCGAGCCTTCTCTCCAGCCTTGACTGGGCAGTTTTAGTGTCTAGTAATGCACATAATGGAAGGTGCCAGGCATCTCTCTCTCTCTCTGAAATTAACTGTATTGTGTCTGTAAATTACTAGAAAGAAAAATAATATTTAAAAATAGCACGAGGGCTCAGACCCCTGATGAGGCAGAAAGACCATTTGAGAAAGGGTTCTGAAGATTACCTTCATTATTGTTGATCTGATTCTTGTGTTTAATTATTAGTTAATACATGTTTTAAACAAACAAACAAACAACAACAACAAAAACCAAAACAAAACTAGAAACAGCCAAGAGATGAATGGGGAAAGACACTGAAAGGGACCATTGAGGGTTCTTTTCCATATTTCCCAGTCATCATCATACTCAAAAGACCCATTTGCTTGCCCAGTTTTGAAAGGCTAAGTGTGGTTAAAGGAATAGATGCATTAAGGAAAAAAATACAGAAAACAGATTTCTATGATGGGCTTGGTTGGGAGATAGACTTGTGAGAATTATGTGCTTAGGTGGCAACTCACAAGAAAATAAACTTTTCTTTTGCCTTTTTTGAGGCAAGGTCTTAGTATGCAGCCCAGGCTTGCTTTGAACTCATGAACTCTGTCACCCAAGTGCTGGGATTACAGATGAGTGCCAATGTATTTGAATCAACATAACCGTGGTCAATGAGCTCTTCCCTACGCAGCTGCACTCTCAACATGGACTTTTACGCAGCTGTCGATGGTGTGCCTTGTGCCATGATAACTGAGGTCGGGTATGAAAAAACATTTTTTAAATACATTTTTTTCTTCAATTCGTTCTTTCCTTCTTTAATCAAGATGTCTCCTTTATCAAACCCATGTCATTCTATTTGTCACAAATGTCAACTCTGACTTTAAAGACAACTTTGTAAGTCCCTGGTACTTGGTAATTGGCATTTACTATGCCAATGAAGAATGTAAGAATTTCTTCTTTGAGAAGAATCAAGTATAAATCTGCCCTTAGAAAATTTACAAATAAGTATGTCATAGGCTGGTGTAAAACAATGTACAAACACAATATTAAAGAAAAAGAAGCAATGCTATTTCTTCTCAGTGAGTTTATCCTCTTCAGTGCCAGATGCCTGAATTCAAGCTACAGTCTGAAACTATGCAGTGAAAATTTCAGGCATATTTAAACATCTAAAGGTGAGTGCTGTTCTGAGTAGCATTATGCTGAATAGTCGGATCACACTCCTGTTAGGTGATTAGTGGTCATCTTGGTCAGTTTGAAGTAACATGGACATAGGGACAGAACAGTGTGTCACGAGACCTGCACCATACGCTTCCCTCGACCTTACCATGGAGGTGTGTATTGCCACATCATTACAGGAAGAGAGTACAATTCAATAGGATGCTTTGCATGCCAATATGCACATATCTGCTACTAGAGTGATTTGTTATAACTATTGTATTTAATTGCATTATTGTTAACCTTTATTATCATAAATTTCTAAGGAACTTTGTCAAATGTATTTGCATAATACATACATATATAGTATGTGATAGTGTGTTTCCAGCATCAATTGGGGCCTTTGGGATGTATTCTCAGCAGACAATGAGGGATTAGTGTATACATACACATACATGTACAGAAAACTCCTTGAACAGCATGGTACAAAATCAGTGGTAACTACTTCTAACGGGAAAAAAAATCGCAGCCTGGCATGATGGCGCATACCTGTAATCCAATACTTAGAGAGGCAGAAGCAGGCAAATCTCTCTGAGTTTGAGGCCAGGACAGCCAAGGCTACACAGAGAAACCCTGTCTCAAAAAAAAAACAACAAACAACAACCAAATAAAAACAAACAAACAGACGAAAAACACTTTGGATAGGAAGGTAATTGTTATTGTAAATTCCATTGTACTTATTTTTATTAGCTGTCCGCACATATTGGATTTGCAAATGTTTTGAAGGTATACATAAGGGGTAAGAGAGAGAGATTGCACGAATGCAGCATGCACAGGATGGGAAGCATAGTACATTTACGTCCAAAGTACAATGCCATGTGAGACACAGCCAGAGTTAGGCAGGTGGATCTAGAGGAAGTATGTCATTCACGTACATTTTCTTATAACAGTCGGAGATAGTATGCATGACAACAGTTCTCCTTTTCTTCCTGTTAGCAGCCAAGTTGTTCTTGAAAGCTGAAAGGCACAAATTTGACACATTGAATTAAAATTGCCAGATTCTCATGAAAGAACACAGATGGAAGTTTGCTAGGGTTTTGACCCCAGAGAAGTCTTATCTGCATCGGCCGCACCTTTCTCACGGACGAGGAAGAGCACCGCTTTACTACAGGTCCTCTGCTTATTTCCATGCTTGCTCTTTCATTTCTAGTCAGCTCTCACACAGGGTTGAGAATCAGGTTCACGGCTGCCTCCATCAAGAGTTAAGGTCCCATGAGTGAGGTCATGGGCCAGGCTCGCATCTTAAGTGAGTTCTCCCATTCAGGGGGAAGGGCTGATGGGATAGCCTGGGCCAGACTTTGGACACTCTTGCACAATGGTAACTGTGCTGTGGCAGTCGGGCGGAGGGCCATATGCACAGTGTGACGCGCCTCCGTGCTTTGTCCACCCCAGTGTCTTTGATGGTGATCATCAAATAGTGCATTGTTAGAAACAAAAGGCCACTTCATCTTGACACACACAGAATGGGTGAATGACTGAAAAGCTTGAAGAGTTAAAGTTTCTCACCATAAACAGTCAGTCTGGGAAGCACTGGCTGCCATATTCTGGTTTTTTTTGTGTGTGTGTATTGTTTCCTGGAATTCTGTATTCCACGCTTCTGGAAGAATAAAATAATGGAATGGATAAATGCATAAACCCCTATGGCTCAGGGGTGAAAATCATGTGTCAGTTGGTCTTCTTTTGTCAGATTTTCCCCAAAGGTTGCAAAAATCTCATGGTGAATTTTGAATTGAGCCACATATCAGGGCCGGCACTGCTACAGTCCTGCCCTTTCTCAAAGGGATGCCTGGTTGGGTGTTTTGTCTTTGAATGTTTCCTTGCCCTTTCTTTTTTATGCAGTCAGTCATTTAGTATCAACAGAAATATGCAAATAAGAATTGAATTCCTGTTTTTAGGTATTATTGCTACTAAGAAAATAATTCCGTGAATTAACATAGTCAGTGCAAATAAAAAAAAAAGGTCAGCTCTCTATTGGACAGTCTATCAGATAAATCCTTCAAGTGTCCAGATAGTGAAAGTGCAAAAGATCAATTTCAGGTGACACAGTCATGTTTAACTCTTAGTTAACAGCCAGTAGCAACAAAAGTCAGAAGAAAGGAGGAAATAAAATGATTAAGATAGAGATCTTCAGTCATTTGACAAAGTCCAGAATAAACGTACATTAAATTCTAAAACTACTTTTCACCCAAAGATTACAACAATGACAATGTAAAGCATAGTGTCTTAAAATGGTATATTTTCATAACACCATATAAGAGTGTATATTATAATTTATAATATTGAAAACTTCTGTTTCTGTATGACAGTACTTCTCATTCTGAATTTAATTTCAAATAGTTTAGATGATACTAAAAAAGCAAATTGCTATAACATTTTTTTTAATTTTTCATTTCAACTGTCTCATAAAAGCACCTGCTATAACAGTAGTGCAAAAATTGTCATCTAACCTGTGTCAGAGATAAATGATAGCCTTGTTCACAGTAAGAATCTAATTTCTGGACTAGGGAGAGAGATGGCTCAGTAGTTAAGAATGCACACTATTATTGCAGAGAACCTGAGTTCAGTTCCCACCAGACATGTCAGGGGCCTCAATGCTGTCTGTAACTCCAGCTCTAGGGGATATGATGCCCTCTGCTGGCCTCCATGTGAATGGGCACTTCCATTTCCATAGCTACACATAGACACACACACATACACACAAATAAAAATAATTTTTTTGAAAAAGCAATGTAGTTTCTTACAGTTATAGATAGGTTCTTACATGTTGTCTCCTCTTTCACAGCAAATAATGCTTTCACACTGAAGTCAAATGACCATTCAAGGGCCTTTAATAATACTTGCTTTTCTGTCTACAAACAGTGGTTCTCAACCTGTAGGTTGTGATCCCTTTGAAGTTGTATAAGACCATTAGAAAACACAGATCTTTACATTTTGATTAGTAACAGTAGTAAAATAACTGTTATGAAGTAGCAACTACAAAGACAATACTTTTGTGCTTGGGGGTCACCACAACATGAGGAACTGTATGAAAGGGTTGCAGCCACAAAGCGGTTGAGAACTGCTCTGCCATAGTGAATCAATGATGGATTTGTTTTCCCAGCTATGCTCTGTACCATCCCATTCTCCCATGGACTGGGGTCTTTGTACAATAAAAAGCTACTTTAATATTGACTTGAGAAAGATAACCTGAGACCAGACACCCTTTGAATGATGCCATAATGCTTCCTAACGCATTTCTCGGGCGTTACAAGATCATCTGTTTTCTGTCTGCTCCTTGCACTGCTACAGACAACCAGAGCTCATTGTATTTTCCATACATGATCAGACATAATTTGACTGTTACAGAAAAGCTTTCATTGAGTTGATTTGTCCTCTGCTCCTACCTGGTGTATCTTTTTTTTTCTTTTTTTTCTTTTTTTTCTTTTTTTTTTTTTGGCAACTGTTGACTTTTGTACCTTTCTGCTGTATGAATACTATTCAGTTTAGCATTCCAAGTGCTCTACCTGGGCTGTGTCACCAGTTACACAGTTGTCTCTTCACACTTTTTGGTTCCACGTTCACAGATTGAGGCATTTTTTTTCTTGTCACTGTTCTCCAGACAGTATAAGACAACAACTGTTTGCACACATATAGCATTGGGTCTTATAGTCAGGAGATGGTTTCCAGTGCTCAGGAGGGTGTACATAGGTTGTATGAAAATAGTGTGCAGATTTATACATAAAGGATGTGAACAGCTAGGGACTTCTGTATCCTTATGAGCCTTGGAGCCCACTTCTTTTGAATAGAAAGGAATAACTTACAGTGTTAACTACAATACGGCGGCTGTTACTATATATGTCACACGATATTTTAAGCTCTACATATATCAGGTCACTTAATACCCATAACTAGGAATATTATCCCCCCCCCACACACACGCATAGAGTCATCCTCTTAGTTCTATACCTCTAGAGTGCCTGACTAATGCATTTCCTCTGAGAGTTGTTTTTGGTGAGAGTACTTTACGACACTAAGAGAGAGAGAAAAAAAATTGAACAAGACCTAATCAGCCTCATTTCAAATTTTTGTTCTTAGCTGCTGAGCTATAACATACTCAAAAATAGGAACTTCACGGAAATTAATGATTTTCTTGAGTATTTTGAAAAATCTCATAGCCCACAATGCTGAAGGTTACAGGTGGTAGGATCACACTTGGATAATGAGATTGGCTGACTCAATAGATATGGCAGCTGGATTATTTTCTTACTTTCTATGCTCGACATTGCTTCATTTAAACAATAATTTGTATTTTATGTGTGTGAGTGTTTGTCTGTGCGTGTGTCTTTGCATCAGGTTCATGCCTGGGGCAGGGGGAGTCCAGAAGAGGTTGTCAGATCTTCTGGAACTGGGGTTACAGATAATCGTTAGCTACCACGGGTGCTGGGAATTGACCCCAGGTCCTCCAGAAGAACAGGCAGTGCTCCTAACACTGAGCCATGACTTTAGCTCCTGCTCTTTGTCACTGTAAGTGCAATGTGATGGGGCTGTTTTGTATGCATGAGAAATCCTCTCCATCTACGGGTTCTAAAAGTCGTCTTCGATTTAAATTTGCTACTTCATCACGTAAGCTTACTTTTCCTTAAATGAAAGAGTCACTCCAATTAACATGCAACTCGCATCTTCTTCGAATATTCTTCCCATTTCCAGGAAATGGTAAACATATATCCATCCATATGTTTTTATTAGCTCAATAAGCGTGGATGGAATATCAAACAAAAGTATTTTAGCTTTCTACAATATACTTAATAAAGTTTTTTTTCCATGTGCACAGATTTTAGTTTATTTTACTGCAACTCTACAAGGTACACAAGGTGAGTATAACAATTAATTTTGCAGATAAATGGAACAAAAAGACATGAAGTCACTTAACCGAGGTCTGATTCTGATGGTTAATACAGCATACTCCATTTACACTGTGTGCTTGCAGCTGACACTCTCTTATGTGCTTGGCTGCAGATACATGCCCTTTCTTTCCAAAACTGTAGATGGTCCAAAGTTATTATGAAAGCCAGACATAGCATATAATGTGACATTGCTCTTCAGAAATGGAAAGAGTGTTTCTGGATGAGGAATCTTTTAGACAGCCGAAACCAGACCACAGTCCCAAGATGGGCACTGATGGATGGGTAGAGCTTGTACATTTTTAAAAGATGCAAACAGGATACAGAAAGATGGTCAAAGATGTATGCATAGACTGCTAAGATCTCCAAATAAAAGTACTTAGATAGATAAATAGATAGATCGATAGATAGATACATACATACATACATACATACATACATACATACATACCTACATAGACACATAGATACATAGATAAGGGAGTGGTGACGGAAAAGCTGTAGTTTAAGAACAAAACAAGGTAGAAAAGCTTGGAGAGAAAACAGAAAAGTCTAGAGTATGTTCCCAGGGACAACACTGAGAGGACAAATGCAGAAGGCCAGGGTCACAGCTCAAGGAAGACCTCTGAAATCAGCACTGCAGGTCTAGTTAACATAGGTCTCAAAGAACAACTAGAGTGATGAAGGCAGGGGGATGCGTTTAGGAAGGTGGGGACCGGGTTGGGGAAGGAGAGGGATGAATGCAGCAGCAGCTCTGGCAGAGGAAGAGGAGGCACTGGGAGAACTCTCATCTGGTGCTGGGCCAGAGCAGAGGGAAGAAGACATTTTTAAAGTTTCCTGCTGAGCCCTTGGGTTGATGGCACTATAAGAAAAAGACACTATCAGAGCAGGTCTCATGAGACTATGTTCTGAAACCCGGCTTGAAGAATACTTCTGGACAGCATGAAAGAATCTCTGAGTCTACAGTCTATAGTGGACCACACACAGAGATTCCCAACACATGCCCGACATCAGGAGATTGACTGCACAAAAGCAGGACTAGCAAGAGCAAGCCCACCAACAAAGACCTTCTCAGGGTGTAACTGTTGCTTAAAGGGGATTCTGAAGCCAGCACTGAGATGAGACTCCACAGGCAAACTCACTTCACTTCCAGACTTTCTTCATTCAATGCCTGAGCCAATTTGGCAAGCCAGCTTTGTTCTGCTCTGTTGTTATTCTTTTTTTCTCCTTTCTTTCCCTCTCTCCTTTGGACAGGAGTTTTTAAAGAACTTCAGGCTGGAGTTGGAGATTCCCCAGTCTCAGCCTCCCTAGAGCTAACTGGAAGCTAACTCATCTGATTGCGTTTCTTTGCCTCCATCATTTTCCCCATCATCTTAACAGTAAAGTCTACATAGCTCGGTGAATTTCTATACAGTTCGAATCATCATTCTTTAGCTGTGGAGCTTCACTTTGAATTTTACACTTTCACTATCAGTTACATTTTTATACCAGAGAGAGAGAGAGAGAGAGAGAGAGAGAGAGAGAGAAATATATAGAGAATCACACAGAGACACACACATGCACAAACACACAGATTAACCCAGACACACACAGATTCACCTCCCAACACACACACATACACACAGAAACTCAGACAGACAGACAGACACACACACACACACACACACAAAAGCTAAAACTAGAAAAACAATTAGCTTTACATTGTCTTTCATGGGTCATGTGCACTTTTCCTGCATTCTTTCCTTCCTTGTCACCTTTTCTTGTTTTCTTTTCTGTATGTTACACTGTACCCAATCATACATTTGTTTACATACATACACATATACATTATAGTCTAGGACCAGTATAGAAGGGAGAACATTTTTTTTCTTTCTGAGATTGGGTACTCTCACTTAGTATTATTATACATTACAAATCCATCAATTTTCTTGAAATTTTTGTGACTTAATTTTTCTTTAGAGATGAGTAGTATTCCAATTGGTATACATACCAGATTTTCATTATTCATTCATCTGTTAATGGACAACTAAGTCCATTTCCTTACTGTAGTGAGTGGAGCAGGAAATAGCTGAATGGTAGGGTACGGAATTTCTGGCATAACTCAAGAGTCACATGGTATATTAATTTGTACCCCTACCAACAGTGAATAAGGAAGAGCCCCCTTTTCTCCACATCATCTCCAACATTTGTTGTCAGATATTTTTGTTTATTTTGTTTGTTTTGGTTTTTAGTTTTTCAAGACAGAGTTTCTCTGTGTCTGGACTTTTTAGACCAGGCTGAACTCGAACTCACAGAGATCTGTCTGCCTCTGCCATCCTGAGTGCTGGGATCACAAGCGTGAACCACTGTTCCCTGCTATTGTCAAATTTCTTGATGATAGCCATTCTGACTGAAGTGATGTAAAAAGTAGTTTTATGACTATTTTCTCACTCCATGTCTTCAGATGCTGAACATACCTTTTAAATTATTAGTCATTTGTGTTTCTTTTTTGTTTGTTTATTCTTATTTTTGAAACTGTCTATTCAACCCATTAGTCTATTTATTGATTGGCAATTTATTTTCTTCGCACTTAATTTCTGAAATTTGTAAATTCTGGATTTTAGCCGCTTGTCTGAAGAACAGCAGGTGAAGATTTTCTCCGGTTTTGTGGGCTGTCATTTGCTTTCCTGTTTTTTGTTTTGTTTCTGCTTGGTTTTTTTGGGGGGGAGGGGGTCTGAATGGAAACTTTTGAATTTCCTGCCATCCCATCTATTGACATGTGGGGCAAGTTCCTGCACTGTTGATCTTTCAGAAAGTTCCTCCCATCTCAGTGTTTTAAAGTATTTGGTCTAATTTGATTAATGCATGAGGTGAAATGCATGTAATTGCAATCTTCGGCAGGAGGGTATCCAATTTTGGCTGTGACATGTATTGACCAGGATGGGTTCACTATGTAGCCTCATGTAACCTGAAAGAAGCTTTGTACACCAAACTGGCCCCGAACCCAGAGAGATATTGCTGAGCTCTGGGGTTAAAGGTGTGTACCACCATGGCCTGTCTTTAAGATCTTTTAAATGTAGGATTATAGCATCCATAAATGGGGATATTTTACTTCTTCCTATCATACTTATAGTCCTTTCATTTCCCCCTCTCACCTTATTTGTTCTAAACACTTAAAATACTTTTTCAAGAATAATTGGCAAGAAAAACTTAACCTTTTCCAGCTGTCAATGGGAAAAACGGAAAAGATAACTTGGAATTTGTCAGTCTCATGCGCAGCAATAAAGTATGGGAGTGGAGAGCGTATGTTACCATCTAGGGGTCTCAATCAGGTTTGTGTCCTCTGCCAGCTAAAGAATTAAAAAGCAGGAGAATCTCGAGCATGACAGATTGCATTGGGGCAATTCTTAAACGCAGCAGGCAGAATTAGATGAAATGTTGGGTAAAGGGGATCTTTTCTAGGGATGAGGAAACACACACATAAGCAAGCCCAGAGAGAAAGACTTTCAAAAACAGAACGTGGACTCCAGAAACCTAAGCCTGGCCTGCCCTTGAGGTCTGTGGTTTTAAAAGTCCTTCAAGCTTCTTCCTTCCCTACTTTAGAGACCATCAGCTTGAAGAAAGCTAAGATGGCTGGTTGGCCTACAAATGTTGTGTACACGTGTCCTGATCTGGCCTAGAACTTGTTGAGCCCTATGGGCAGGAGAAAAAGCCCTCGGGGCCTTTGCTTTAAACCTGTAGGTTTTTGTCTCGGGTCAGGAAGGTGAAGAAGAGGCCATCTTGAAAGCTCATCATCTTTATTATCCAGTCATGGCTCCTCTGACTCGACTTCCCAGATGCTGGAGTTACAGATATTTGCCACCAAAACTAGTTTTCAGACAAGCAGGCTCTGAGAGCTTAATGGACAGAAAGATGTGTTCTCTCAAAACATCCGGGAAGCTAAGAAATGAAATGTCATGGAGTTCAGGAAGTAGGATGTCTAAAAACAAAAACAAAACAGAATCTCTCTCTTTCTCTCTCTCTCTCACACACAGATGCAAAAGAGTTTCAGAGCACAGTAGAATATAGTTTGTCAATAGACTAAGGCACAGCCAATAGGCAGTATCTAAAATTTTAGAAATTAAATAGCAGCATGAAAACTTTATTTAGTAATATGTATGTTAATTAGAAGGACAATCTAAAAGCATTTAAAGAAATTGCTTCTGAGCAATGAGATTTAGGAAGAGAAAAGCTAGGCTTGCTCTTTTTGATTGAATGTTTAAACATAAAAGTTTTGCATGCTTAAGCTTCTAGTATTGCTTTTAGAAAATTGCTATTTAAAATTAGGTAAATCTATACAATACAGAAATCAAATCAGTGTTGATGCAAATCAATGAAAGGAAGAAAAGGAAATGCAGAAACATTGATGGACTAATTATGGTCAAAAATGGTGAACATAGCATAGAAAATGACTTCAATATAGGCACAGTAAGATCTTATGAAAATCTCTAAACAGCAAATAATTATAATGGGTGAGGTAAACCTGTCAGATAAAAGGCACAGCGTTCCATAGCATGTGGCAACAAAAACTAGGTATCCTGTTTCATCAAAAAGAAATACTTAAAGTACAATGATCAAAAAAGACATTTAAAAAAAAGACATTTCAAAGATGGAGCACACTCACTAAGAAAGCATCATTCAAGATAAAGATGCTGTTATTATGTTCCTATCAAGCCTAACAGACTGGAAAGTGAAAGCTTTATTAGAGACAGTTGAGCTCTTACATGTGGCAAAAAAAAGAAGAAATTTGCCTAGAGATGATAATTCTGAATCCATATGGAATTTCCAGAGTCATCTAAAACTATGGAGGAAAATAATGAAAAGATTTTAAGGAAAGGTAAAAAATGTCAAAAAGTTAGAAAAAGGTGTAACATGTTCACAGAATGTAATTACTCACTGTGTGCGAGTGTAGACATAACATAAGCATATTTGTGTGTTCCTTTATATAGTTTTTGACCTATCAGTCTGGTTGTGATAAAGAGCAAATAATGGGTAACTAATCCTTCAACTTCTAAGGGCTTTGTTCCTAGATGAAATCTTGAGATGTTACATGGTTCCCTAGTTGTTTTTAGGTCATAAAAATCGAGTCCAGTACAGTACAATCAATGTTGCAGCCCCATCTAACTGTAGACAGGTCTCCTTCCCTCATTAGCTAATGTGGGCTCAAAGCCTACAATAAGGAAGGAGGAATCATCTGGCCAGTGGAAAGAGAAGAAAGGTCTTGAAAAGGAAACCAGGGACAGGGGCAACATTTTTTTCAAGGTTGATAATTTTGTAGTCTGATAAGAAGCACTGTTTTGTATTCATGTCCGATTTCTAGCTCTTTCTTCTAATTAAAAAATAAGTATGTTTCTTATGAGTACAGCTTACAACTTCCCAACTTAGCTACTAGCTTTCAGCAATCCCTATTCTATTGTAAGTACCTTATCCCTTTCTTCACAGTGGTGGTGTCAGATGGAGTCTCCTGATAAAGCACCCATACAAGCTTTAGCCAGGCTGTGGTCTTCAGAATGTTTATAAGTCAGATACAAATTGCTGTGTCCTTGAATTCTGGGGAGTACCTGTCCAACCCTTTGATTTGTTCTTTTCAAGTGCCCCCTTGCTTTGACTAAACTAGTGTCTTAGTTAGGGTTACTATTGTTGCTACAAAGCTTTATGACCAAAATGCAAGTTGGAGAGAAAAACGTTTATTCAGCTTACACTTCCACGTTGCTGCTTATCACCAAAGGATGGTTCAAAATCATTCTATTGATTTTGATTTATTTTTTTAAGGTAAGAACAGGCTTATTTGACTTACACTTCCACACCACCGTTGAACACTGAAGAAGGTTAGAACAGGAACAGAGCAGAATCCTGGAGGCAGGATCTGATGCAGAGGCCATGAAGGGGTGCTGCTTACTGGCTTGCTCCTCATGGCTTGCTCAACCTAAATCTTATAGAAGCCAGGATTACCTGCCCAGAGATGGCACTACCCACAATGGGCTGGGCCCTCTCAAATTGATCACTAATTGCTAAAATGTCTTACAGCCGGATCTCATGGAGTCATCTCCTCAACTGAATCTCCTTCTTCTCTGATGACTCTAGCTTGTATCAAGTTGACACACAAAACCAGCAAGTTCAACTAACAATGGCATGAGTTCCACATCTGGTATGGAGAGGAGAGACTCCATGGCGCCTTAGGATTTTATTTAGAGGGACACTTGTTTGGTCACTCCATCCTCTCTTATCCAGCATGTAGTTTTGAAGTGAATGTTGATTTAAGGATTGTAAGAAGTCTGACATTCTCTTACAGTAAATGTTAGAAAGCTATGAGGTGAGGGAGGGCGGGATTGGGAGGGAATGTGGGAGGGGGCTACAACTGGGATACAAAGTGAATAAACTGTAGTTAATATAAAAAATAAAGGGAGAAAGAGAGAGAAAGAAAAGAAAAATGTGAGGCCTTGGCTGCAACTTAGATCCTGTAAATGAAGTCATTGTGGACGTCTTCATGCATACACCTCTAACTGTATTCACAATATGAATCCATAAACACAAAAGAAAACAAAATCACAAGTCTCAACACCTATCAAAGAACTGGCATGATTCATACCAGGACTTTATATTCCAATTCAGTAAAGCTGCACATGAGCAAATAAAAAGACAAATAATCTTCAGGTGGTTAGACGGTTTAAAATAATTCAAAGCGTAGGATAACTTGGAAAATAATTAAAATTGAATTATAAAAATACCCGTGTGTGTTCGTTACTTTTCTATTGCTGTAATAAGGTACCATGACCAAGGCAACTTATAGAAGGAAGCATTTAATTGGGGCTTATATAGGTTCAGAGGGTGAATCCATGACCACGGCAGCACGCAGGCAGGCACGGTGCTGGAGCAGCACTGAGAGTTTATATCCTGACCCACAAGCACAAGGCAGAGAGCTAACTGGAAACTCAGAGCACACCCCCAATGGCACACCTCCTCCAACAAAGCCATGCCTTATAACCCTTCCCAAACAGTTCCACTACTGAGGAACAAGCATTCAAATACGTGAGCCTATGGGAGCCATTCTCATACAGGCCGCCACACAGTGTATCACAGCTCATGGTCCCTTAACTTGATTTAAAGGAAAATTTAAATGCATATACACATGTGGTACACTGACATGCATGCACACAAAAAAGGATATTCTGGGGCAACATCCCTGCTTTACAGTAATACTTGGGTTAATGTATGTGTGTGCTCATGCAGAAGCCGGAAGTCCACACTGGAAAACTGCTGTCCACAACATACAAACTACTTCTACTGTCCCCACATTATCGCTCGGGACTAAGTCCCTCACTGAATACAGTGCTCAATATTGGCTAGGTTGAATGACCAGCAAACTTAGATGATCCGCTTGTTTCTGCCCCTTGGTCCTCGGGTTACACATGAATGTGACCATGCTTGGCTTTTATGTGGGTGCTGGGGATCAGAATTCAAGCCTGCAATTTGCCAATTGAACCATCTTCCCAGTCCCTCAATTGAATGCTTGTTTAAAATGAAAGAAAATCATCTAGGAAAATCACATGTCTGAAAGTTATAGTGCCTGGGCAGGAGAGCTGTCTCAGCAGTTAAGAGCACTGGCTGGGGACCTGGGTTCAATTCCCAACACCCATATGGCAGCTCACCACTGTCTGTGAGGATCTGATACTCTCTTCTGTTCTTGGCAGGTACCAGGCACACATCTGGTGCACAGACATACATGCAAATATAAAACAAAAAAATACGCATAAAATAATGTTTAAATAATAAAGTGCCAACAGTAAAAAAATAAAATAAAAAGCTAACCCATGATGGGTTAAAAATTACTCTTTGACATTTTGCATAAGTGAATGAACGTGCTTAAAGGGAGGAGAAGGCTGGGGTCGCAAATAAACGCAGTGAGAAAAGGAAAGAAAAAAATTAAGCTTTGAGCTCCCTCTACTGGTTCAAAGAAAAAAAATCCAAGAAATAATTAAAACCCAAACCACGAGCTTGTAATGAAGTAATTCTTGACCAACATAGATATCAAAAAGTCATCAGAGTTGGCATGGTGTCTCAGCATTGATGATTCTGAGGCAGAAGGATTGCCTTAAGTTTAAGGACAGCCTCACACAGTGGGTTCTAGGTTAGCCTAAGCTGTAGAGTGATGAGCTCTCAAAAGGACGAAGCTATCTCCGCGGCACTGCCCTGCCCTCCATGCTAGAAGCGTCTGGATTACTGCTTGCTTCAGCCGGGGCATCTGCGGTGACAAAGGTGGAGTGTGCCCACGTGTTGCAGAATGCCCTGGACTTTCCCCTGCCTTCCTCATGAGAGGCAGATTGTCCTTCTCTCCAGTGTATGTTTACACTATAGAATGTTTTCAAAATACCGTTATTACAGGCACAGAATTCACATAGCCAAGAATAAGAGCTAGTCCATTCTGCCATTTTCCACCTGAAGAAATTCACGACAAGATGAACGCACCCTCTTTATAGGTATGGATTGACATTTAGAGTTAAAAAAAATCTCTACATTTCCAAATTAATTTAGAGTGCTTATCTAGTCTGATTTATTTTATTGATGGGCCAATGCGGCCTTTTTTGAAATGTGCTTTTAAGACATATGATTGCTGGTACACACCATAATCTCATTCATTTTAAGCCAACAAATATTCATCAAGCATGCTGACCTTGAGCTACAATAAATACAAAAAAAGAGATTCCATCTTGGAGTCTACAGAATGATACATTAGTTTATTTTTTTAATGTAAAAATTCTGAGAAGCAGTGGAGAAACTGAAGGTGGTACTTCATTACCTGGGTGCTAGCATGGCTTTCTTTATCAACAACTTGTTCACACCAAAATATTAGCAAAGCCGACTGTTGATTCAGAGGATTCGGTTGGAGTCTGATGAGCTAGGACTTTCTCATACTCTGATGACTTTCCACTTTCTGGAGTGGGAACTGTGCTTAGAGCCACCTCAGGGATTGCTCGGTATATACGTAGGTGGAGTGCTTAGGGCAGTGTGGAAGGAAGTACACAACGGACGCCAGCAGAGCTGCCTTAAAACTCCGACTCAAGTGCCCACGTGACCATTGAGCTCACAAAATCTCTAACAGTGGCTACAATCAGGACAGGAAAATAAGAAACATGTTCAAGGCATCCAAATTATGAAGAAGGCTGTGCTGTGGTCCTGCATCTGAGGGGCAGAGAGTTGTCATCCCATCCTCGCAACGGGAAAAGATGGAATAAAGCTGAACTTAATTTCTCCCAGTTTAGAGAACTGCTGTCACCTTCTCCCCTCCCCGCTTAGCACAACTGACCACCGTGAAAACTGCAGGAAACAAAGAATACAGAGAGTCTCTGTCTAACAAAAGCCACGCTTCTGCCCCTGGAGAGCCAGGCCTGGTGGGAAATGAAGCTGCATTTATGAACTGCTGGCAGCTTGGATTGAAAAACTGATTGTTATGAATTTTACCTATGGCAGGGAAATCACATCCTCAAATTATGAATCATCATGAACTAATCCAGTCATGAGATCAGAGCCCCTTTGACTCTACCACTTTGCCAAGGGCCTATCTTCGAATCCTGGGAACCAAGCTTTCTGTACATGCTGTCAGGAAGACACTTCAAATCCAAATCGTAATATTTATCTAGGGAGAAATGTTTTATATGTATGATTTACCTACAGTGGAATATTATAGAAGAAATGAATGAGAATAAAATGTTTTATTTTTCTACTCTTGGTTTAATAAGTAACACTTTGCTTAAAAGAATGATAGCAGAAAGATGCTTGGTGATTATGCCTTGTGAGCCAAATGACGGAAGTGCTGCATTATCTTCGTTATCAAGAATGTGCACTATCCGAAAAGTGGTGTGACGTTAGATGATGCCATTCTTGGATTGGTTAGAGCTGTCCATTGCTAACTCTAAGGTAGTCACTAAGTTTTTTTTAAATAATGCTATGCCAAGAGGAGGGAGAAATAGAACCAAATATATGTTCAGTCAAAATTACAGAAGAAAACAGTGGAAGACAAAGCAGGTAAAAAACAAGGACAACAAATTTTACACTTGTAAAATGTAATGATTCAATTATAGCAATAATTGTATTAAACATAACAATCTAAGTATGCCACTGAAAACGTAAGTGTCACTTTGGGTTAAAAAAAAAAAAGGCCCAACTGCATGTGTTTGCATGAAATCTACTTTGGATATAAAGACATTGATCGGTGTTTGGAGGCACCATGAATTTTGCCCTAGAAGACAAGATTTTTCCATCTGCCACCTTGTCCTCCAGCCTTTTTTTTTTTTGGTGTTCTTCACAGCAATATTAAAATTATGCTTCTTAATGGCAGAAGCATCTAATAGTCAGGTGTTTAAATCTAAAGCTAGAAATAACTGAACTTTGCCAAACACTGGACCTTCTGCACTAAGTAGCCATCAGTGCAAAAGAAATGTTTTGGAAGGAGATTAAAAAGAGTTATTCCATTACGAATGCAAACGAAACAGCCTTGTTGCTAATTTGAAAGCCTTAATGTCTAGGTAGAACAAATTGGCTACACCCGTCTGTGGGTTGGGAAGTCCTGAGTGAATGTGTGTTGTTGACAGGAGCATGACCCCTATGTCTCTGTTGTGTGAAAGACTCTTCCTGAGGAGATACAACACACACGTCTCTTCACCCCCAACAGAGAGCCCAGGACAGACCAAAGTACAGATACCACCACTGAGTGAACCAACGAGTTTTATTGGGGTTACTTACAGGAGTCTGGATGAGGGGTGACCTGTAGGAGCAGAAATGACCCACAGACAGCTGCATCACCAAAGCCCACCCTAGCACTGGAGACAGCTCATAGGAGCTGGGAATCTGGAGCACACTGCACAGCATGTGGGCAGCTCAACATGGTGGAGAGTGTCCTTTCCAAATGACTCAGTAGGTCTAAACCTTTCCCAGACAGCCCTGCTGGTTTCTGTTGCTCTCAGGCAGCTGGGCCACTCTCAGCCTTCTTCATGGCTTGCCTTGTCTGAGTGACTCTCAGCAGCTTGGCTGGTTTAGTCTTGAGAGAGAGAGAGAAAAAAGAGTCAAATAAAACTGGACTTCATAATGGGACAGCTCTATCACAGCCCTCTTCGAAAGGTTCTGTGTGTGTGTATCTATGAATTCTGATTTTAGAGTGATGTGTGTGTGTATTCATATACACACAGAGACACAGACACACACATACATGTCTTGTTTGTTTGCTTGCTTATTTGAGATAGGTTCTATTGTGAAGACCTCGGCTGACTTCAAGCTTACCATGGTCTCCTGCCTCTGTCTCTTGAGTACTTCACCACTACCCGTGGCAAGTCTTATTATAAGAAAATTTGCAAGGCCATAGTAGCATAGATAGTTCTCTGATGGATACGGTCAGAATAAGTTGAAGACTTGGGAAGGTTCACCATTACAGTTGCCAGTAAGAGTATGAGTGATTTACAGGAAGTCAAAATATCAACATCAGCAGTACTTTGGAAGAAGTTGATACCAACCTTCAAAGATGAGTTCAAGGATTTCAAGACTTCAGTGGAGCAAGTCACTGCAGATGTCGTGGAAACAGTGAGTGGTCCACAGTTAGAACTGAAGTCGAGAGGCCCTCTGTGAGCATCCACCACTGTGAGCAGGCACAAGGTACCTCTTTCAGCTCTTTCAGGACCTGTTGGAGGATACCCTTGGAATTCATCTCACACAATGAAATGTTGGCACCATTTGGGAAGCTGGAAAAGTATGTCACAACTGAGCATGTACTTACCAGACAAATGATGGCCTAGAGCTTGCTGGATATTCTGAAGGGAGGCTGTATTGTTGTCTTAAAGAACTAGCAGCTTTGCTGATTGAGAACGTGCTGTGAGAGCAGAGCTGCTGGATCAAGTGCCACGTACCGCACAGGAGACTTGGCCTTCAACACCATATGCTTCTCCAAATATTTATGGTTAGAATTATCTTGAAGATCAGAATGATCAGGTGAGGAAAACCGGTAAGGCAGCTTTGCTAGCTCTGCTAGAGCAGGGGCTGATGGAGTGCTTTGAGGTGTAGGCCAAAGTATGCCATCTCCCTCTAGACAGCAATGATAGCATGAAGACAGAATCTGTGGCTGTAATGTGCAAGATGGCTCCCATGGTTGGGTAGGATGTTACAGAGTTTCTTATCCACCCTTTCCTGAGATGTGCTGTGACTGTAGAATGTTTCACGTTTGAAAAGTCTTCGCTACCAATTTTGATCATATTAGAAGAGTTGGCTGGCAAGCTACCAATGCTGCTGCCCAAGTTTTCCCAGTTCTGGTAATATGTGGGGAGTCTGAAAGGCCTATGCTGAGTGTTTCACGGCTGTCTCATGTGTAACATGATGAAATCCAATGTAACATGTGATGAAATTCAGTGAATGAAGTTATCAGCACTATTGCGGTGATTGAATTCACTATGGGCTCATATGTTTGAGTGTTTGTTGCTGCAGCTGGAACTGTTTGGGAAGGATTAGAAGGTGTGGCCTTGTTGGATGATGTGTGTCACTGGGGATCAGCTCTGAGGTTTCAAAAATCAAAGCCATTCCTATTCTCATTCTCTCTCTCTTTGTGTGTGTGTGTCCTCTCCTCTCCCCCATTTTTCTTCTCTTTCTCTCTTTCTCCCTTCTTCCCTCTCTTCCTCCATCCCTTCTTCTCTGCCTCTTGCTTGTGGATCAGATGTAAGCTTTTAGCTCCTGCTCCAGTGTCTTGCCAGCCTGCTTGCTGCTATGTACCTCATCATGATGACCATGGACTCACCTTTTGAAACCGTGAGCTTCAATGAAATGATTCCTTCTATAAGTTGCCTTGGCCATGATGCCTTATCACAACAACAGGAAGTAACTAAGACTGCTACTTATTAAATTCATCAGTGATCCTTCAGGTTGGGTTAACCAAGCAGCCCTTTCATTTGTTTGTTTGTCTATGGGGCTGTCTTTCATATATCCTTTTAGTAAAAGTCAGAAGATTTATCAGGAGAGACAAAAATAGCATCACATGTTGTAGAAGGACAGATTAAGCCAGAGGACGCTTCTTCAGACCTCAGTGTCCTTCATTTTGGAGCCAGACTGGAAAGTGCACTCAAAGACTGTGCTGCTATGACAGCTGGGAACTCTCCAGGGGACATAGATGATCCAATAGACAGCTCCTTACTCTGTACTTTGTCCTCTAAGTCTCTTCAGGAAGCAGCCACTAATGAGAATGATTTAAAAAAAAATACCCGCTAACACACGTCTATATTCCTGCCAGAGTTTGGCACCAGCTCCCCACATTTGGCTCTGTTAAATCAGGGATGGTTCAGTCCCCTCCATTTTTGAAGGGACTTGTCTACTTGACATAAATATTGACATAGAGCTCAAATAGGACTCTGAGGAGAGACTCCTCCCAGAAGGAGCAAGAGAGACACCTGGAGTCCCCATACGGGGCTCTCCTAAAATCACCATGGCCACCTGGAAGGAACTTGAAGAAGTGACCAAGAACCTGGACCCCCACTTAGATGAGGCAGACACTAAAGAACAGGTTGGAGTCCCTGTTGGCTGAACTGCTTCTAGGCTGGATGCTCTCAAAGAGGTTGGTGGCATAGACCAGGGGAGTGAGATGCAAGATGTGCTGGCTATAAACGAGCTACCAGACTGTACCAAACCAGGAAGACCAGACTGTACCAAATGAAGAAGACCCCATGCCTTTAGTCAGTGCTGCTGTTGAGAATTTGGATGCCACTCCTCACTATGTCCATGAAGAGGTGGAGATAAGCACCAGTACTGGCTGTAACCCCAATGAGGAGAGATCTAAAGTGCACGGTATCATACCACAAGCTATATGAGATCAGTAGTTGATAGTGACCAATCCCTTTTGCGCACAGTTGATTTTGCCATTGCTAAGCCCTGGGAATGAAGCCTGCCAGGTGTGGGCCTACCGCTCCACAGGCAGAACCAGCACTACCGAAGAGAGATTTACAACTCTCCAGCATCAGACATGCAGTGACAAGTGCAAAGAACTTTAGCATTCTCCATCCACAAGCTTCCAGTTATTCTTAGAGATCAGTCGACACTACAGATCTGGTTCTAATTTTTAATGGATTTTAAAAGACCCCAATGACATCATGATTGGTATTCATAAACACGTTCATGATTTTCTGAATTCAAGTTGGAAACAAAGGTGTAGACTGGCTGCCTTGAGTTTCTGCAGAGAAGTTTAATATTGCAATGGAAGCCAAGCATGCTGGCACACACCTGCAACCTCAGCATCAAAAGGCAGGATCATGAGTTCAAGACCAGTCTCAGCCAGTTTAAATGATCTAAATAGAGTAGGGAGGTAGTTAACTAGTGAACTAAGCCCTCTATAACACAAAAATAAAAGGAAAGACTCTGGCTTCTTTTATCACACACACACAAAAAATTAAAAAGAAAAAAAAACACAAACAACGTTTTGAGTAGCCATAAAACCTCCCTTGATTGAAACACGTTACAATGTTTATCTAATGTGCTGAAGCACTGAATGGTACTTAAAGTAACACATGCAGTGTGTGTTTGCATGTGTGCACGTGTGCATGCATGCTTTTATTTGGCTATTATTTTTGTTTGAGTTTCCATGTACCTGGAATTCTGGCTTATTATGGAGAAACTAAAATCCCTACCTCCTAAGTTGTTACCCAGGGTTCTGTTCACCGTATGATGGTTTGGACAATGATATGACAGAGCAGCAGCCCTTGCTGCTTTCCACCCAGACTGTCACTGATGAGGTGTCTTTCCATAGACCAGTTGTTGTGCACCTGACACCACATCTGCTTGCTTTGGCAAACGAAAGCGTTCCAAATGTTAAGAGTGCTACTCACAAAACCATTCCAACAGACACTACTGTGGGCTTTAGATTTTTCAAACACCTACTTTATTTAAGATTCTTAAACACCTCTACCTCCATTCCCACCCCTCAACCTTAGGTAGATTAGTAGGGAAAGACTATAGACCTCTTTTAACTACTTTCTGCTGATAAGAGTCAATGGGTTCTTTGAAGATTACCAAACTCGGTTGTCAGGATACCAGCAGTCTAGTCAAACAGCAAAGTAGCAGCAGCAAGACTCATCAGCTGCAGTGAAGCAATTAAGTAGAAGTGGCAAGACTCTGCCCAAACAGCAAGTACGTGTTAGTGGCAAAACTCCACCAAAGCAGCACGAGCAGTTCTCTTTTCAAATATTTCTCTCTTCAAAGTCCAGCGGAGGATGCAAAGCATAGCAATGCAAAAAACATTGTCTCACTGTCTGTGGACTTCTACTTATCCCTTCTCAGTGTCCACATGAGGTTTGTTTTCCAGCTCACAAAAACCACACCTCTCACACAAGGTAGTTTCCAGCTGACAAACATCATGTGCCTTTTCACAGAGGCTGTTTTCCTCAGGGCAGGCGGGGGTACATTCCCACATTCCACACTTGGGAGCAAAACAAAAAACATATTCACATGACACAACTGAGTTTCAAAAAACCCAGAAACTTCCACTTGAAGCTACTGGAAAAAAAGAATACCACTTAGCTTCGCTGTCTTGAGGAGTCCCTGACACAGATCACTATGGCACCCCAGAGGGATTAAGACAGTGATGACAAGCACTTTGCAAGCATCCACCCATCCACTACCCAAACCTCTGAAGAGGCAATGAGCACTGCTTCCTCATCCTATTGGAAAGCGTGGCCCAAGGTGTTCTTTCTGCTTCTGCAAGAATTAAGGTTTGACTGCTCTGACCCAGATGTGGGACAGATGTGAGAGGACCTACCTCCTGCCAACTCTGTTAGAGGTGTTAGTTGTTACTTAGAAGTCTAGGGGGTTTATGAGCCAAAAAAAGTCTAGAAAGTACTAATATCTTATCTTGGTGTAAGAGAAAGCACTGAACTGGCAGAGCATTTTCCTTTTGAAAAGGATGAGTTTCCTAGAGACTTTCACTGCTTTCTTCTGGTTTCATTCAATGGCTGACAAATAGCATTCTTATGGCCAAAAGGCTGATGTGCAATGGATGGGGAAAAACCCACTTCAGTATTAGTTTACGCATTCGTTCCATGTGCAGAGTCTGTTCAGCACCATAGCTGTCCATCCCAGCCCTCATAGAAAATAGTTTTTGGTGCTTCTACATGGTAAAAGAAGGTTTTAAAATTTTTATCCTAAGGGCTTAATGTTAACACTGAAATAGGCTCTGATTTTGACTCCTAATGCAGCACATTGCTTCACACATTTACACAATATTTGCAGAATCTCTCTACTTTTTTTTCATCCGGGTCATGAGCTGGAGAAAATTTCTTGTCATGAATAGTGTATGTAAAGGGCATTTCAACTTGATTCACAGTCAGCTCTTAGGTGCAGTCTTTTCTTCCTGTACCGCACAGGTGCTGCCCTGGTGAGGGCAGACTTTTTAAATTTTTATTTATTTATTATTTATCACAATTTATTCACTTTGTATCCCGTCTGTAGCCCCCTCCCTCATCTCCTCCCAGTCTCACCCTTCATTCCTCTTCTCCCCCTATGCTCCTCCCCTAGTCCACCTCCCTTTCCATCTGACCCTAAGCTATCAGGCCTCATCAGGACTGCTGCATTGTCTTCCTCTTCCTCTGTGGCCTGCCAAGGCTGCCCTCCCCCCTTCAGGGAGAGGTGATCAAAATGCCAGACACTGAGTTCATGTCAGAGACAGCTCCTGCTCCCCTTCCTAGGGAACCCACTTGGAGACTGAGCTGTCTATGGGCTACATTTGAGCAGGGGTTCTAGGTCTTCTCCATGCATGGTTCTGGGCTAGAGTATTGGTCTCTACAGGCCCCCCTGGGCCCAGATTTTTTGGTTCTGTTAGTCTCTTAGTGGAGCTCCTGTCCCCTCAAGGTCTTTCTATCTCTTCTGTCTTCCATAAAATTCTCTGCACTCTGCCCATTATTTTGTGCTATTAGAATGGTCATGGAATCAGTGCCTGAAGACAGAACTGAACTGCTCAAGCCCAGGAAAAATGACCAGTGAATGAGGAAATGTTTCTTACTGACGAGCAAAGAAAGGAGTCACTTGAAATGTGCTCTTGGAGGAGATGCTATGAACATTGTTCCAATGACAGCAAAGGACTCAGATGATTGCATGCGCTTAGTTGAGAAGATTGGCTCAAGTTTTGATAGACTCTCTACTGCAGGTAATTAAGCAACATGGAGTCACAAATACATCTACTGTGAAAGAGAGAATCAAGTAATGAAGCAAAGATCATTGCACTTTGGACATTGTTTTAAACATAATTCCATTGCAGATTGTATGCGTAAGTTTTATATGTGATGAGGAATGAAGAAATTCATGTCGCTTGCTCTATTGTGGCATTTAGTTGTAGTGTTCTGCAAATGAACCTTCGATGTCTTTAAGGCATGCTTGTAACAGGATGAAGAAATATACAGCAAGCTAATATAAACCATATTTGGAGTAGCTATATTAATGTCATACAAGGGAGAATTCAGACATAGGGATGTTATCAGAGAAAAGTAGAATATTACAAAACTGTAAAGGACTTGTGTATCCAGAATGATACCGCAGTCCCTAATGTGTATGAATGAGCCAGCAACATATCAACACACAGGAACCCAAGTCACAAAGCACTTTGGACAGAAGTAAGTGAACACGTCATTCTAATTAGAGATTTCAGTGTTCCTCTCTCAGTAACTGGCAGATCCAGAGAAGAGAAAATCATTAATGACACAGCTGAGCTGAGAACTGACATCAGTCGGCTGAATCGAATTGACATTTATAGACAATTTACGTTTCAATGACAGCAGAATATGGATTCTTCTCAAGTGTGCACAGAGCAGTTGCCAACACCAAGCATATTGTGGGCCATACAGAGCACCTCAGGGAACTTTCAGAAAAGGAAATTTTTTTTAATGAAAAATACATTATTCATAAGAAGTGCCCAGAGGTAACCACATACAGTGCACCTGGAAATGGGCGATGTGACATTTAATGGGAAATGATTTGAGCACCTAGACTTAAAAATATCTTTAAATAATGAAAATATCTTAATATTTAAAAGCCATGGGTTAATCCTCTTTATAATCTACTGGTACTCAGAAGCTTGTTTTACACCTTGGTTGTCTTCATTTTTTTTTCTTTCTTTTTATCTCAGAATAGGAGATCGTAAAAAGCAAATGCTTGGGACTGGAGGGACAGCTCTGCACCTGAGAGCACTTGTCGGTCTTGCTGAGACCTGAGTTTGGTTCCTAGCACTCATGTCGGGTGGCTCACAGCTGCTTGCATCTCCAGCTGCAGGAAATATGACACTTCTTTGGCCTCAGCATACACACACACTCTCTCTCTCAAAACACACTAAATATAGATGTCTTTCAAAAGTATTCTTTTATGTCACAGTGAAATTAAGCTAGACACCAGTAGTGGAAAGATATCTAGAAAATTTAAGAAAATGTAAATGATTGAGAAATAAAACTTGCCAAAACATGTGGGTGCTGGCAAACACTTCACTTTAGGAGAAATTCATAGCTCTGCATATGTGTATCAGAGGAAAGATCCAAAAATCAGTAACCTAAGCTTCAAAATTAAGAAAATAGAAAAATAAGAACAAATTAACTTCAGTGGAGAGATAAAGCTAAAAGCCAGAAATCATTAAAATTTAAAATATCAATAAAGAAAAAGTATAAATCCAAACCTCGCTCCTTTGAAAAATATCAATAAAGTGAAAAATACCTAGTTCAGAGTGAAAGAAAACACCAACTGAGGACATCACAAATGAGAGAACAGCCACGGACACTTCTTTTGTGGACGCTGAAAGATGACTGCTGGGGGTAATTTTGTGCCCACAAGTCTCAGCCTTTAGGTAATAATAGACAACACATTGAAAGGTATGGAGCCTGCTAGAGCCAGAGGGTCTGAGAACGCCGACCCAGCACAACCCCCCCCCCACGTATTCTTTTAACCTTTAGTCTCTGTTAACAGCCTCTACTCCTGTGTATCTCATGACAGTTTAGCTTTTGTTTGCATGCTGGTCAGGTGAGGGTTAGAGCTCTGTGTGTTCATTCTGCATGCCCACTCCAACGTATTCACTCCTGTACTCCTCAGCCGCATCTCCTCTGCTTGCACTCATACAACCTTTCTCCTTGCTCTCAACCTTATCCCCACTTCTCTTTACTTCCTAAATATAACTTTACTTTCTAGAATCTGTGGATCCTAATAATGTGTCCACTTTCCCTTCCTAGCTTCTTAGCTACTTCCCCACTTTGATTTTGTTTTCTTTTCAGATTCAGTCTAATACTCCTTCTCCACCACCTTACTTCTACTTTTTTCTTTTTTCTTTCCTTTCCTTATTTATCTATTTATTTATCTATCTATCTATTTATTTATTTATTTATTTTTATTCATGGTTTTTTTGAGACAGGTCTCACTATGTAGCTCAGGCTGACTGAGGCCCAGAGTCATCTGCCTGCCCCTGTGTCCTCAGTTCTGAGATTAACGACATTTGAAACCATGCCACCCACACCTGTAATCTTATTTCTTCTTCTTTTTCTTTTTCTTCTTCCCTTGATTTTTAAAGACAGGGTTTCTCTGTGTAGCCTTGACTGTCCTGGAACTCACACTGTAGACCAGGCCGGACTAACACTTACAAAGATCTTCCTGTCTCTGTCTCCTGAGTACATTAAATGCATTTGCCACAGCTAGGTTCCTTCTAATCTTATTAATTATTCTCTAACAGTCATCAAAGTCAAAATGGGTATCGTATCAAAATATCCTTTGCACACCCCCTCCCCTGCCTCCCAGCTCAGGGAACATCAAGAAAAGATGGAAGGAATAGAGATAGAAGGTGGGAAGGATTCCTGTGTAATGCTGTCTTCTGGACACACCCTGTCCATTGCACACATGAACTCACTGCAGCTATTGGTTACCTGCATAAGAACTATACAAGATCCAGCTAACAAGACCAGTCCACATACAGACAGTACTAATTGGAGCCAGTGGGTTGCACGAAAGGAAAATAAAGGTGAGGGCAGAGGACATGTTGGAGGTGGGAGTGGGAAAGGAAAGTTGGAGGTAGATATGCTCAAGGTTCATTGTTTAAATGTATGGCCTTGCAAAGGAAGAAATAAAGGATGTTTTGTTTTGTAAATGGGCATTAATCCTGAAGATACACTGCCAGAGAAGATATACAAGTGGCAAATCCACATATTAGATAATGTTCAACATCAAATGTTATTAGAGGTTTGCAGATTACAACAACAGTGTGATAGTTCTGTGCACCTATAGCTTAAAGTCAAGCCTGCTAGTGTGAAGCAGCAGATGCTGATGAAGATGGAGAGCAATAGAGGTCCTCAGATAAGGCCAGCAGGAAGGTGAAATGTCGCAGCCACTTTGGTCAATAGTTTATGAGGTTTTTCATTAAATGAAGCTAAATGTACTTTTTGCCTTGCAGCCATGACAACTCCTTATTATTTTCTCAAAGGAGCTGAGAAAATATGATACGTTCACACTAGATCATATAAAAACATGTTTTAGCATCTTTATACATGATTTCTCAAATTTAAGAGAAAATAAGAAAATGTAGGAGGTTCCTTGTTTAAAATAGAAAATTTCAAGATTATAAAAATATGCCAAATGGCAGACCTTCCATGACGGGACCTTGCACAGTTGCACGGACCACAGTGGTGAGCTCACAGTCCTTGCAGTGAGCTCTGTGCTGAAACGTAGTGCTGACCCCCAGAACCTGTGTTTAAGGCATGGCTAACATGAGTTGTGAAGTTGTTACTAATCTATTAGGTCACCCCTCAATGATTTGTTCACAAATTAGGACCATGCCCAGAGAGCCCTCCCTCATATACTCCAAATATGGAGTATATGAACTTTTCAATTGAAAAACATCAGCTTGTTTTGA
This sequence comes from Pachyuromys duprasi, assembly GCA_028658305.1. Classification (NCBI taxonomy): domain Eukaryota; kingdom Metazoa; phylum Chordata; class Mammalia; order Rodentia; family Muridae; genus Pachyuromys; species Pachyuromys duprasi. Next base: position 128,612,533 of record CM053764.1, read on the forward strand.
ACTTAACCTGTTTGCAAATGATCACTCAGTTAATAAGAACCAAATAAGGGCTTGAGCTCCTTTTCCAGGAGTCATTTTCAGCAGTGTGTCTGTTGAGCACAAAATATCATAGTAGATAGTAAGGAAACTTAGGGGGAAATAATTCTGGCTATTATGGAATTCTGCCATTCTGTAGGGAGGCAAAGTAACTGTACTCTATAACAATACATACGTAATTTGCATGCTACTCAAGTGTAGTCAGAAATTCTCAATGGAACCCAGGTGCTTGCCAGGCAGAGACAATAAAAAGGCTTTAGAAAGAGCAATGAGGAAGTGAGATTTTAAAGGAGAGTAGGCCCAATATATACACAGTTGTGAGGAACAGAAAATATTGGAAGCACATAAGGTTGCTATCAAGCTTTAGGTAAGGGGATACCAAAAGGTATGCCTTGGGGTTGAATGAGCCCATACTGACACTGTGGTAGCTGGATTTCTGTAGGCAGTAAGGGGAGAGGCCCACAGTGGAAACAGCACGTTGTTCATAGTGAGAACATAGGCTGGCTTCCATAAAGAGATTATGGGTTAAAAAGGCAAGAGTTCAAAACATTGAGGAAGATAAGGAGGGTTTGTAGCTGGGTATGAGATAAACAAAGTGAACGAATGAGAAGCAGGACGAGGCTCTGGGCTAGTGACAGCAGGCTGGCTAGCAGCCATGCCCCAACCCTTGAGTGACATATCCAAAGCTATATCATTCTTGCTGATGTTCTTGCTTTCAGTACCCTGCTTCCAGTACAGAGAAAGTTGTTAGTAAGGTTGGCTTCTAGCAAGGTGCTGTCACCTAGGAGACCACCTCAGACTATCACCTAGGAGACCACCTCAGACTACCCCAAAGACAAGCAGCTACGCAGGAGGTAACCAAAAGCCTGCACAGGGTGTCTGTGATTGGATAAACTGCCATGGTGAAAGCTTGTAGCTGTCACTGGTAACGTGAATGTGAGGACAGAAAGAGTTCAGCATAGTTAACAGCACTTGGGACACAAGGTTAGGGTGGCAATACCAGCCAGTGACTAACAACTAGTCAAGGCCAAAGCTGAAGTCAGAGATGTACAGATGTGGCTTCAACTCCCCCTAATAAGCTAGATATCTAATGGATAGTGCATGATCACCTTCCTGGTTAGGGTTTTACTAGCCCCCAAGGTTTCCATCATTAATCTTCTTTGATATGATACTGTGGTGGACTGAATACAAATGTCCCCTTTAGGTTCAAAAGTGGGCGGCACTATTAGTGTGTATGACCTTGTTGGAGTAGGTGTGGCTTTGTTGGAGGGGGTGTGTCACTGACGATGGGATGTGAGGTCTCAGAAGCGCAAGCCAGGCCTTCCTTCTGCCTGTGGATGCAGATGTAGAACTCTCAGCTCCTTCTCCAGCACCATATCATGCCCACATGCTATCATGCTTCCCTCTGTGATAATGGACTCAATCTCTGAACTGTAAGTCAGTCCCAATGAGGTGTTTTCCTTTATAAGAATTGTCTTGGTCATAGTGTCTCTTCACAGCAATAAAACCCTAAGATAGTACAGAAAACTATGAGCCACTGTCCCATTTGGACCTTTGGTGTCTGTGAGTTTGTGGCACCTTAGGTTCTTGGGTGGTGCACAACCGGGCTAGGAAAAGTCTATTGCTCTTAAAAACGCGTATCATTAGCGTAGTGGCAAATCAAAACTAAAGGATTTCAATTTTATTGTCCTATTAGGAAGTAGAAGAAAGCAAGGGTCATCTGATTAAAATGGTGGTAGTGTGTAGAAATCCAAGTCTGTGTCATTTCAGCCTTGTCACTTAAACTAGTACCAGAACAGTGGCGAAGTCATGATGGAAGAGGCAATAGAAAGCTCCAGCATGCTTGGGGGTTTGATTAATAGAGTTGGTGGAGGAAGACTAGCTGTCAGGACTTATTTCTTATTGCTGGATGATTCTATTGATGAAATAGAAAAGGCAAAATCTGAAAACAGCTTCATGAATAAAGTGACAAATTTATCTTCCAACTGTTTGCATTTGGGAAGATCCTGAGTCGGGCAGACAGGTACAGAAGTTATAATAGCTGATTCTGTCTCTTGCCTGTCAGTAGGGATTGTGTTGAGACTGACAATCTTTAAAAGCCGTGTCCCGTTGGACCCAGAGATGGCTCATCTGATAAAGTACTGGTCTTGCAAGCATGACAATTTGAGTTTAGTCACCAGAACTCACATAGAAAGCCAGGTGTGTGGGCTGAGGAGATGACTCAGTGGATAAAGTATCTATTGTACAAGTGTGGAGACCCAAGTTCAGATCCCCAATACCTATGTAAAAAGCTGGGTGTGGTGGCATGTGTCTAACCCAGTGCTACGAGGGCAGAGGAAGGCAGATTCCCAGAACTCACTGACTAGCCTGTGTAGTCAATTGTTGAGCTGCAGGATCAGCGAGAGAGAGTCTGTCTCAAAATATAAGATGGTGGGCAATAGAAGAAGACACCAAACATAAAACTCAGGTCTGTGCATAAAACACACACACACACCGGGTGGGGGTGGGAGGAGAGAACACCACATGTGGTGATGTGCATTTGTAGGCATGGAGAGAAGCAGAACCCTGGGGGCTTTCTGGCCAGACAGCCTAGCCTAGTAGCCTGTTTGGTTAGTTTCAGGCCAGTGAGAAACTCTGTCTCAAAAAAACAAACAACAACAACAACAAAACAGATCCTGAGGAATAACACCTGACATTTCCTCTGGCTCTCCAAACTGCACACAAACCAAGAGTCTGCACTGTGGTAGCTGGGGTTGGGAGTGAGGAGACAGACAGTAGTGACAGCCGTGGTGGAGACGCATGGTGATTCCTGCGAGCTCAGAGGCTCGTGGTGTGTTGATTTCAGACTGGCTCTTACCCTTCTCGGCTGGAAGAATGCGATGTTAGTCCTGGTATTGTTTCTCATGCGTGCTGTTAGGCAGCAGGAATAAAATGGGTCAGATTTGCCCTTGGTAAAGATGCCTCTCATGATAGCCACAAGAAATGGCACTTCTCAGAGAGGAGGAACCTAGAAGCAAATGACACATTTTGTAAGAGAAAATAGTAATCAGACAGAAGAGATTGGCATATCATTAAGCATACAGGATAATGAAGGATCTTGAAAGTAATCCTGCATGAGTAAACATGGCGAGGAGGGCAGAACTCCCACCTGCCCTTCTCCTGACTGCCAACTGCAATTACTCTTCTTCCAGAACCATATTAAAAAGGCCGAGGGTTCTTTACACACTACAGTCATGCCACACACACAGTTTGTGTTCTCTCACACTTGTGCACAGGTCTGTGATAGCACCAACGTTTTCATGCTTTGAGCAAACACCTGTCCAACTGCACATCACCTTCTTCAGGAAAAAATGTGGGGCTGAGTAGTCTGCATTCTTTTTTTCACCTACACCTTTACCAGCTGTAGGTCTCTGTGATGACAATCATCTACTGCAAATAAAAGCTTCTCTGCTAAGGGCTGGGAGATTCCTTAGTCTATAGGTATAAATCATTTGAAGTTTATTTTAATACAATGTCTGCTTAGCAGAGTAATAATAGCACTAGATTCTGTCCTAACAAAACAATAGTAGTAGGTTCTCTCCTGCAATCTGTGACCTGTCTAGCCCCGGAATTTTGGTTTGGTGATGGTGCCAGGTATGAGTTTCATCCAATCAGAAAGCGGTTGGTTGTTTCTATGACATGCATGCCCAATTGCACCAATGGAGTTGTACCTTTCCCAATCAGTCCTTATTGTAGCTCACAGGATTCACAGCTGGATATGACACTTCTGGTAGGTTGCATAGCAGCTTCCAGCACTATGAAATCTAGCCAAAAAGGATGCAGATTTTCAGGTAAGTACTAGTAGAATGTTTAGCCTTAAATGGAACTGCTTCCTCTAAAGGCTCAGGGATCATTGTAGAAGAGGGGGTCACAAAGAGTGAAAAGGTCAGATCCAGCTGATAATTACAGGCAAACCATGTCTTATGAGAATAGCAGGGCAACTGTACAGGTGAACTCAGTAGTTGTGACGCATGCACTAGAGCTGTGTGAGCCTCAGCCAGACAAATGCCTAGTATGGAGAGGGAAGCTGGGTACAAAGTTCTACGCAGCTGAGGAGATACTGGCAATTGGAGAAGGGTCAGCTTTCTCAAGGAGTGTGAGCCCTGATAAACTGACCATGCTCCAGTAGAATCTGGACAGTGCAAATTGGCCTTGGCAGAGTGAGAAGGGAAAGCAGAGAGGATCTGGGAAGAATTGGGGAGAGAGTGTCAATATGATCAAAACACATTGTATGAAATCCTCAAAGATCTCATACAATTTTTAGAAAAGCAATGACAAAGAGAAAAAAATAAAGGAAAGGAATTATTTTGTTCCATTTATGGTCTTGCCTTCTGGCAAAGAGCTTTACTCAGTAAATATTGGTTGTGTGAACATTTTGAAATATTTCCAGGAACTATGACATTTAAAACTTAACACCAGCCACATGTCTGTGATGGCGAATTACATAGTAATCTTAACTTCCATCACAGACCACATTTCTGAGGCCAAGTGTAACTGCCTTACACTGAGGGAAAAGAATTTTATGTATGAAGAAAGTGAAGAAGTAAGCTGTCCCTGAAATCATGTTTGTGACTAGAAACATGTTTGTGTGAGTCACAATTGTGAGCCTTTGAAAGAATGAGAAGAGCAGCAACTGCAGGACTCTGGGGCAGCTTCCTAATCCCCAAGGCGCTCAGACGCACTCCACTAACAAAGACTGTCTGAACCTGCTGAGTAACTTTGGGAATACAGTGGGAGGACCAAACAGAAAAACATGCCCATGAAGCTTCTTGTCATAATGTGAAAGCTAGACAGTAAACAGATAGTTACATTGTCATATAAGGTGGATATGGGTGCTCAACGAAAGTCACTCTGGGACAGGAGGAAGCAGTCAGCTGTTGGAAGATGGGCACAAGGCCTTCCTAAATTTAGACTCTTATTTGAGTGAGTACTCTGAGAGGTTTTCAGCAGCATTAAATGTAGTGGGCGTCTAAGCACAGCTCCTAAGTGAAGAGGAAATACAGGCATATACACCCAAGGATGAGACAATATGAAAAGGTGGTATGGTGGAAGAGAACTTTGAGCTAGTTTTTTAAAACCAAGAGACTCTTGCTAGCAGGACACAGACAGGGAGATGCGAAGAGACACGGAGTAGGTCAGACTTAGGGCTCTAGGCTCATGCAGGATAGGGCCTCGGGGCTCATGCCTGAGATGGGGAATATAGAGCAGGGTACAGCACAAGAGAAGAGTCTAGAAAGCAAGATGAGACTGGGTCTTTAAAAACCAGGTTTGGATCTCAAGTGTCCTCCAACAGCCATGTGCTGAGAGTTGGTTCGGTTTACAGCCTGTGGTACTGTTGGGAGGTGAGGCAATTGTTAGAGAAAAGGGGTTGGAGGAAGCAATGCAGGGCAGGGTGCCTTCGAGTAAGATATTAGATATTACTACTCTCTACCTCCTGCTTCTTGACTGTCTGGAGTTGAAGATCTTTAACTGTCTGTTCCCTGCCATGATATTTTGCCTCAGCATAGGCTCAGGAGCAATGGCGCTGATGGACCATGAACTACAATCTCTGAAACCGTGGTCCAAAAAAAAAAAAAAAAAAAAAACATCTTTTCTCTTCTAAGTTGATTTTCTTGGTTATTTTCTGGTAGCCACAACTAACGGAGAATGATAGAATTTTCATAAGTATATATCCTATAAAGATAAGTAAGCTTTTGTCCTTAATGGCAGTTAGAATGAAACTGTGATAATGATGGGCATATGTGTGGGAGAAAACACAGGTATTGACACTTTCACAGTATAGTTCACCTGCACAAAACACACAACTTAACATCTTTATGGCTAAAATAATACAATTTACTGGTGAGGCTGGGACATGACTCAGGCTGCAAAATGCTTTGCCTTGCAATCACAAAGACCTAGTTTGAGTTCCAAAACCCATGTTAAAAAAACTGCCTGGCGTGGCAGTTCACACTGGTAATCCTAGGAGGAGCAGGCGGAACCCAGAGGCTTGGTAGCCAGCCAGCCTAGTTGATTGGTGAATTCCAATGCAGCGAGAGAGCGGGTGTGCGTCAGGAAAAAAGGGCGACAACTCCCAAGGAATAAAACGTAATGTTGTCCCTGGCTTTTATATACACATGTACAGATGTACATACACACACACACACACAAATGCACCCACACGGGGACACACACGCACACACACCATTTATTGTCAAATTGAAATGTTTTTGAGAATAAATGACAGCTGCTCTTAACAACAGCTCTGAAGTGGCTGTATTTTAGACGATCGGAGAGGCAGTCAACCCCTACGCCTAAATTTTTAAGTTGAAAATGAGTCAACATACAATAGCTTAGTTTAAAAATTAGGTCTGTGGCAGCTAGACAGATGGCTCCATGATGAAGACCACGTGCCGCAGTTCTAGGGGATCTGATGCCCTCTTCTGGCTTCTGGGAGCACCAGGCACCCACAGTGAGCATAGACATATATGCAGGTAAAAAACCCGCTAACATAACATCATGAATTATTCACCTGAAATTCACATGTAGGAGGCAAGTGAGCCAGAAGTTAAAGCCCCAAAGGCAAATAGAACATTCAGCTTTGTGACCAAATGGCCTGGATTGAAATCCTAACACCAACGCTAACAGTCAACAGCTAACCTTTGGCATACCACTTAAGCATTATGTCCACGCTTCTTTGAGTCTTTTTTTTTTTTTCAATATTCTATCTGCATGTATACCTACATGCCAGAAGAGGGCACCAAGTCTCATTATATGATGGTTGTGAGCCACCATGTGTTTGCTGGGAACTGAACTCAGGACCTCTGGAAGAGCAGCCAGTGCTCTTAACCTCTGACCCATCTCTCCAGCTCTTCTTTGAGTTCTAAATTGCTTAGCTATTCACCCCCAAATCAAGCTAAAGATGTAATTTTATTTTTAAGATCCCTTTTTCCCTACTTGAGGTCTATGTGTATGGTGGCCTAAATGAGTGTATGTATACCAGATACTTTTTCAGTACAAGTATGTCTCATGCAATATTTGTGGCAAGATCTACTCTTTCTTAGTTGTCAAAACAACTTACATATTGTATTCATATGGTTGTGTGTAAGTGCCTTCATACGTTGACCATACCCCTACAGCGTCTGCTGAAGGGTCCTACGTGGATGTGTAGCTTATGAGATTGCTCTCAGTGGAGCCCATCATTTGCAACCAGGATCCCCAGGATCCCTCCCCTCCCAGCTGTGCTGCAAATGCCCAGTCAGCATTGTCTTCCATCCACTTTTTTATTTTGAATACATTAACAACAGTCCTAAGAATATCTTAAAATAGACTCATTAACTCTTGTTGGGCTAGAATAGACTCCAGTGGGGCTGTGGTTTTTGTTTGTCTACATTTTTTGAGCAGAGACAGAGAGAGAGATCCTACTATAGAACTACGGTGCTTTATCATAGCACACAAACGAACTCCAATAGTATTAGAAATTACCAACAAGGAGAAACTAGAGTTATCATTAACTTTAAAAAGAAACAACTTTAAGGAGTCTTCCTGGTTTGCTTTTGCTGTAATAAAATCAGCTTGGGGAAGAAAGGATTTATTTCAGCTTCCAGGCTATTGCTCATTTTATTTTATTTTTGCTGTTCACTGAAGAAAGCAAGGCCAGAACTCAAATCTGGGAACTGGAGGTGGGAAGTAGAGAGAGTCCAGTGAAGAATGCTGCTTACAGACCCATTCAGTTTGCTTTCTTATACAACCCACAATGGGCTAGGCTCTTCTACACCAATCATTACCAAGAAAATGCCCCCTAGACATGTCCACAGACCAGTCTGATTCTTAATTTTTAACTGAGGTTCCCTCTTCCCAGGTAATCCCCGGTTGTGTGAAGTTGACAAAAAACAAAAAAAAAACTAATCACCACAGGACTATATTATTTTGTCCTTAAGTTATAACTGTCTGCTGATTCCTCTCACTGTTTGTCCATCTAATAATACATTTTATTTCCGTACTATCCTAAAAGTAAGCAAGCAATTGGGGTATCATCTATGAAATATGGGTTTCAATTCCAGCTCTTCTGAGGCTTGGTTTGTACATTTATAATTCTAGAATAGTAGTATCAGCCACACAAACTTTTCAAGAAGTCAATGAAAAGGGGTAAGAAAAACACGCCATATATCATGGTCTGAATGTGAAATGCCCCTCTTAGGCTTGTATGTGAGGGCACTTGTTTCTAGATGGGGGCTAAAGTTCACAGATGACACCTCACCAGAGGAAGTGGGTCACTGTAGAGGGCCTGGAGCTTTCTTAGCATGGTCCTACTTCCTGTCTTCTCTTGGCTTCCTGATTGGGGCACAATGTGACGAGCTGCTGCACTTATTCTCCTGCCTGACAAGGTAGTCCAAACCCTTAAACTATAAATCAAAATACATCCTTTATTCTTTAAATGGATTCTTGTTGGGCACTTATGTCAAAGCAACCGTAATAATAATAACAATAATCCTATATATTTCATTCATTTCTGCCTCTTTGTCTATATAGTCAGTTGAACAGTGACAGTAACCCTCCCCCCCCCCCCAGGCTGCTAAAGATATATGTATGTGTGATCTGAGTGTCTTTGGACTTAGGCTGGGTCTTTAATGTAATGGCTGTTGCTGAAAATAAATGGTAGAGGGGTAATAATGTTTATTATTAGCCTATAATTATTATGGCGGTATTATCTAACCCACTATTATAATCCATAAAGACACAGACACCTGATAGATTTTTAGAACAGCTTTATATCACCTGGGACTGGGCAGATACTAACCCTCTAACCTGCCATTACCTCCCATAAATACTTGCTTCTTCTTCTTCTGGGTCATTTCCTTCAACGCTAACCCTGTACTGTCTCCTTCCCAAGATCCTCTCCAAAGCCCTCAAAACTTAGCTGCTCTTACGCCATTTGCCTTGCCCAGATGTGTCAGCTTTTAATTGGTCAAACGGGAATACATTTTTTAAGGCAAGGTTACAAACATCATTTTGGGTGAGTGTGCACTTGTAAAATACAGCAAGCAGACCTTGGGAAGCAAATTAATTAACAATCAACTACAAAGCACCAGACCATGCTGTTATATATGACAAATATATTTAAAGAGAGGGAAAGAGATTTGAGCCACACATGCATGGAATGAAAGATGGCCACATAAACACAGGGCCAAGGACTAGAGCTAGGATGGTACAAGCTAAGAAACTGGAAGGGACACAAAGGATTCTCCCACAGGTCTTAGAGAGCGGCCCTGCTGACACATTGGTTTTGGACTCCTGCCCTCTGGGACTGTGATAGCATAAACTCTGCCATCTTTAACCACTGTCATTTGCTAGGACAGACTCGGGACATGATTCAGGTCCAATTCTAAGCCGTCCCTAAATTAGAGCAGCTCAAATTTCAAGACACGTCTAGTCTACACACCACCTTCAAACATCATTCTAGGCTCCCAGTGTCCCTCTGCTGGTGATCTTTTTGCCTTTTCGTGTGCTATAGGCACACGGTGATCCATCCATGTGCAATGCAAAATTGAAATAAAATCTTGTCAGTTCTCTGCCCATATCCATCCACATGTTTCCTGCTTCACTCAGCATTGAACCCTTAGGCTTTACCACGGCCTGCAGGCTGGGTTTGACCATGACCATGCTCTCTTTGTTCACCAGTCTCTTACTTCTGTGAAAAAGCATGCCCCTCCCCCAGGCCCAACTCCATGCATTTTTTTCCCTTCTGTCCAGATAACCGCAGCCTGTTTTGTGATAAGTTCCTGCCCCAAATCTCATTTCTTATATGAGGCCTTGTATTTTCATCCCACACCTGTAAGTGGTAAACCCAAATTATGGTCCATGCCACATTACTCTTGAGTTGTCTTGCTAATTTTCCAGCTCATGGGCTCTTTCCTATTTAAAGGAAAACTACGCACTAAGACCTTGTCTGTCTTGTTCACCTCAGTATCCGAAGTAGCAACGCTCAGCCCACTGCAGTCCTTACTTAATATTTGCTGAGCGAATGAAGAAATCAGCGCACCTTATAACTATGAAGGGTGTGAGCCAAAGTGGTGAAGACGGTATCTGACTTCCAGCACCACCCCAAACAGCACCTTCTGAAGAGTAACCCAGAAGGCCACCTACACACATTCTGAGGGGATAAGGTAACAGAGGGAACAGCCCAGCGTAGCTGCAGAGCCAGCTCTGCAGTCACGGAACTGCTAAATGGCATTGGTTTTGGGGGAAGCGTCGCAGACTGTTTAAAGCTGCCAAGTTCAAAAGATGCATCAATGTGAGGTCTCTGAATAAATCTCGGTAGGAAAACTTCCAACTACGACAGAAACTATGATTTTTCATATGCTGAACACTAGGCAGGTTGAAGAGTCCTTTCATCCATTTTATTTCACTTGACTTTGTTACCTGTCTGGGTTAGTGCTGGACAACATTTTCCCCCTTTAATTATAAAAATAAGTCTTTCAGAGGCCCTCTGTGACAGGTTCCTGGACTGTTCCCTGTTTTTCCTCTCTTCTGATGTCCATCCTGTTTGTCTTTCCGAGCAAGGATTGACCTTCTTACCCAGGGTCGTCCTTCTTGCTTAGCTTCTTTAGGTGTACGGATTTTAGTATGTTTATCTTATCTTATATGTCTAATGTCCACTGATAAGGGAGTACATACCATGTGTGTCTTTCTGCTTCTGGGATACCTCACTCAGTATGTTCTTTTCCACTTCCCACCATTTTCCTGCAAATTTCATGATTTCCTTGTTTTTAATTGCTGAGTAGTATTCCATTTTGTAAATGTACCACAGTTTCTGTATCCATCCCTCAGTTAAGGGACTTCTGGGTTGTTTCTGGATTTCTATTATGAATAAAACTGCTACGAACATAGTTGAGCAAATGTCCTTGTTGTGTACTTGGGCATCTTTTGGATATAAGCCTAGGAGTGGTATAGTTGGATCTTAAGGTAGCACTATTCCTAATTGTATGAGAAAATGCCAAATTGATTTCCAAAGTAGTTGTACAAGTTTGCATTCCCACCAGCAATGGAGAAGTGTTCCCCTTTCTCCACAACCTCTCCAGCATGCGTTGTCACTTGATTTTTGATTTTAGCCATTCTGATGGACGTAAGGTGAAATCTCAGGGTCGTTTTGATTTGAGTTTCCCTGATGACTAAGGATGTTGAGCATTTCTTTAAGTGTTTCTCTGCCATTACAGATTCCTCTACTGCGAATTCTCTGTTTAGCTCTGTACCTCATTTTTTAATTGGATTACTTGATTTGTTGCTTTTTAACTTCTTGAGTTCTCTATATATTCTGGATATTAGCCCTCTGTCAGATATAGGGTTGGTGAAGATCCTTTCCCAGTCTGTAGGCTGTCTCTGACTTGAACTCAGCAGTTGCCTCTTTGATCACTTTCCCCTGAGGTCGGAGCAGCCTTACCAGACCATAGAGGAAGAGAACTAGCCAATCCTGATGAGACCTAATAGGGTGGGTCAGATAGAATAGAAGAAGGGCCACCCCTATCAATAGCCTGGAGGAGGGGCAGGGAGAAGAAGAGGTAGGGAGGGTGAGATTGGGAGGGGATAGGGAGAGGGCTGCAGTTGGGATACAAAGTGAACAAATTTTAATAAATTAAAAAATAAATTAAAAAACATAAAAAATAACGAGAAATGTTGGTTCCTACAGGGGAATGTTGTGGAACAAAGGGTCTTTAAATCCAAAATGGGATTTCTGATTATGATTTTTTTTTCTTTTTACACTTCATTCCTTGCTTTCTTTTTTAAACCTACGTTGTTGGGTTATTGGACACTACTTGCTCCAGGTGCCTGTTAAGATAAGGAAGTCGGTCCCGGACCTTCGTTTTTTTTTTTTTTTCTATTGTACGATAATGTGCGTTTTCCGTACTTACAAAGAAAGCCGGCAAGTACCTTGCCACCCTTCTAGTGCCCAGTACCTCTCTCGGGAGGCAGGCTCTGCTCGGTGGGTCGCTTTGCTCACCGCCCGGCCTGGGAGGCGGGGACAGAGCTGCGTGGGCGGCGGTGCACGCGGCCGGTTCTGGGTGGGTGTGGGGCGGCGCGGCGGGGCGTGGCGGCGACGTGGCAGCGGGGCGGCGCGGAGGCCATCTTGGCGCGGGGACTCACGCTCCTCCGGGCTTCCTCGTCCTCCGAGAGCCGGATCCCCGCGCGGGACCCCCGACCCGGCCCCGACCCCCGATCCGCGTGTGCAGCTTCCTCGCAGGCGCTCGCTCGGACCCAGGTGAGCGCGGGCCTGGGCGGTGACCCGCGCGGCAGCGCCGGGACGCGGGCGAGCCCCGGGTGGGCGGGGTGGCCGGTGAGCGGCGGGGTGCGGGGGCTCGGGGCGGCGGGGACGCTCGCCGGGAGATCGGGGTCCATCCCGGCCTCGCTCCGGCCCGATCCCGGCTGTCCGCGCGTGCACGGGTGGCCAGATCTGCGGACCTTCGCCCGGCCCAGCCTGGCCTGCAGACGTGGCACAGGCTGCCCAGGCCGCCGGCCCTGGTGGGACGCAGCGTCTTCCCCTCGAGTGTTCGGTGCAGGGCCCCTTAATCCGGACCCATTTCAGCCGGATTCGCAGGATGGCTTATTTCCTAAATGGCAAGATCTCTTGTCCCAGAGGTTTTTTTCAGAGTAGTTGATCAGCTTTGACTTGTCTGCCATTCTGACATTTTTTTGGCATTCCGGTACTGTGAGAGCACTGTTTGGCACTGTTTGGGGAAGTTTATTTTGGGCCCTGCACGGAGAATGACAAGCTGCTGACCTCCGTCCTGAGTGAGGTGGTATTTGAGGCAACCCTACAGCATCAGTAAGATCAGTAGGAGTAGCTTCTGACGTTCTGAGTTTATCAAACGTCTATTATCTGGTTTTAAAGTAGCCATCTATTTTTTTAAAAAGCAGACCAAAGTAGGTGCAAGCAGATTCGAAGAGCAGTTTGATCAGATGAGCCTGAGGACCCATCTTCTAAGCTGTTTCCATCTCTTTTCCTGTAGTAATTAATGTTGATGCATTCAGACTACTTTTTTTTTTCCTTCAAAGCTGTCAGCTGATGCTTCAGTGTTGCTTATCCTGATAGGCTGATTCTTCTCTTTGAAAAGGTACGTTCATGACTGTGAAGTTTATCTCAGTATTGTCTTTAAGCCATCGATTAAACAATAAACGACCATGTATCTCAGGTATGCTCTTTTGCATAAGTGAGATGGGGTTGTCTTTAAGTACGACCTAGCTATGGCAGGGATTGGATAGCTTCTGCCCAGAAAGATGAGTGACTAATAAAGAGGTGAAGGAAAGAAATAACCTTGGTAGAAAGTGATGCAGTCTGTGGAGGGGCCTTTCTCAGGCTAACTTTCTTTGTCCAGGTAGGGAATAGACAGTTTTAGCCTCCTTGAATGCCTTATCTTTCACCTCTTCACAGCCAAGCTCTGGATACCTCCACCTGCTCCTCAGTCTGACCCTAGCCATCTCCTTTCTTCGGAAAACAGCTCTGAGATTGACTGTGGTTTAGCAAACCCGTGGAAACTTTCACAGTGTCCCTTCTGGCTTCTCCGCGGTATTTAGTCGTCCATTCGTACCTTGAAATGTTGGCTTCTGAGAACCACACTCTACTCATTTCTCCCTGCCGTTCTGCTGGTCTTATTTTCTGCAAGTTAGTTGGCCAAACGCCTGGAAGAAGATTTGGGGTTAAGTATCTTTATCTTGATGTGCGATATCTGCGATATCTTAGAAGAGATATCGCAGAGCACAGCATCCAAGTCATTGGTATATCTATGACACTGTGGTTTGCGAACTCCAGACCTAGTTGTCCCTACTCAGGTGTTTCAAGGCGCTTGATCTTGCTGAGGTGAAATGCTTTATGATTCTCCAGAAGACACCATCGAACTCTTGGCCTCATACACTGCTCTCCTTCATAACTGTAGGCACCTCTCTGTCTTACCTCTTGTCATCTGTCTGTCTGATCAGCTGTGTAATTGCTGTCTCATCCCCTCTTTGCCTCTGCGGGCACTCATTGAGTTTTACAACTACAAGTTTCTCAAGTCTGTCTTTTCTTTCTCGTCTTTATCATCAGCACCTTAATTTAGGCCACAGAGGCCCAGCCTGGCAGTATGGACATATGGGGTCATATGACTCTTGTGTGTTGTGAGATGTGCATTATGGGATTTTGAGTTGCTACCTAATACATATCAGCAGTACCCTGGTGACAGTCAGAAGTTGTGGAAACCTGGCGGATATGAGATTCTGGCTATCCCTAGCGTAGGGTATTGGCGGACTTTGTTTAGATCTCTTCTGTATCCCTGGATGGTGTCTGCCCAGTGGTCCACTGTACGTACTTCAGCTAAAGGAGTCCGTTTTCATTTCTCCTTCCATAGTGCTGGTGGTTGAATCCTTGGCAAGTGTTTTACCACTGAATTACAACCCCAGCCCAAAGGAATCTTCAAAACACAAATAAGAATTGTCAACAACTGGAGTCTTCCATTGCGTAGTGGGTGGACTGACATTTCTGTGAGGTGTTTATCAAGAATATAAGTGAATCAACTTCGTTCAGTCTCAGAGATATTTTGCTGTGTGTGTGTATGTGCGTGCGCGTGGGCACGTGTGCGCCCAATATTAAGAGATTACTTGCCATTTTATTTATCTCACCTTTATGAAATGAAAAAATGAGAGGACAAGGGAGTGTTTGGCAGTCAGTGTTTGTGTGTGGAGGGAGGATATGACAGGGGTACCGTGAGGGAGTTTGGAGTGATGCTGTGCTTCTGTGTCCCAGTGTGGTGGTGACAGGCGCCTGTGCAGGTGGTTCAGGTTCACAGACACACCTCATGTACGCACAAATAAGTAAAAACAGCCTAAGCCCAAATATGGTCTGGGGGTCGTTAGCGGCCTTGTACCATCCTCCATTTTCTGTGTTTGCCATTTGTTGTGTATGTCAGTGAGCGGCTATGATGGAGGTCAGTTTGCACAGAGCGCTGTACCCTTTTCCCATCTTGTGGATTTAAGATGTCAGAAGAGTTAGGATAAAAAGAAGTGCCCTCCTGCTCTAGTGCCTTACTTTCTGTTCTTCAAAAGTCCTGCTCCTTAGGTCTGTCAGGAAGGCCGAGCATCTGGGGCCCCTGTCTGTTCCTCCATCTTGTTCTACCATGTGGGTTTTCTTGACTGTGTCTTACTCCCTTTGCCATACATACTGGTTATACCTGCAGTGTGCTTGCATTTCTTTTTCTGGAAGCTTCCCCTTTCCTTGGCTTATGGAAGTTTGATTTATCCTTCAGAACTGAGCTTATCTGTGAGTTAGAAACCTTCCCCAGATGTTTCAGTCACAATCTATTCTTTTCTGACCAGCATGACTGTGTTCTTAGCCTCAGCAAACTGAATCCAGCCATCAGGGTGTATTTGAATTGTACCAGCGTCCTTGGATATTGGTACTGCCATTCGGTTGTGTCCTGTTCAAGTCTCTAAGTTGACTAGGTTTTACTTGTATTTCCAGGGGCTCATTACAGTTCTTGGTAGACAGTTTGTCTTTGCTGAACACTTGTAAAGTGAGGGAAAACATCAGGAGCCAATTGGCATGTTTAGAGTTGATTTGGTACTGTTGGTTTCCTGTTGCTGAATAAAACACTCCCAATAGGAGCCACTTAGGAGAGAAAAGGGCTTATCTGCTTCAGAGTTTAAGGGTACAGCCCACTACTGTGGAGACTTCTAGGCTGCAGGTTGAAGGTCACATGGCATCCAGAATTAGGAAGCAGAGATTGATGGATGAATTCATGCTGCTGCTTGTTAGCCATGGTCACACCAGTTTGAAAAGTTTCCAGCTTGGTTATGTGATGGCAGTTTCCCCAAACTACAATACTCAGCATTCCAAACTTATTTTCCTAGATTCCTACTGTGCTGCCCACCCCTTTCAGACCCTTGTCAGTGGCTGGTCATAGAGATATTTATGGTCATCCTTAGTCCACACACTCTCTCTCTCTGTTCTTTGGTTATCCTTGGCAATGCATGCTTCAGACCCTCACTTTCCCCTGTAACTATCCGTAGTGTAAGTGGACAGTGAACTCTGTTCCCTAGTCTAGAGACCTCCTTTCCATGGGTTTTCTTGCTCCATTGCCCCCAAGCAGCTCCAGCAGCGACTGATCATTGGGACTTCACTCAGCCAGTGGCTCTTTTGACCGTGGGTGGGTTTCTAGATCTGATCTTTTGGAGGTTCTTCCTTTCTGACCATCAGCCAGGTGGACCCCCTAGGAACCTCAGGTCAGTAGGGAGCTTTCTCTCAGATCATACTGAGGTTCACCTCCAGAGATCTGAAGAGCTATCCCAGTCTTCTTGAGGGTTAGGGCCCCTTATGGAGAAGGGCGTTCCTTTTGAAAGCCTGCTTTCTGTTTAGGAAGATTTCTTGTTTCATCTCTCCTTAATGACCTTGGGACAGTACTCTTGTAGAGTGCATAGAGTAGTGATTCTCAAATTGTGGGTCATAACCCCTTTGGGTTTGAACAACCCTTTCACAGGGTTGCTTAAGGCCATTGGAAGTATCAGATATTTGCATTACTATTCAAAACAGTAGCAAAATTATAATTATGAAGTAGCAATGAAATAATTTAATGTGGAACTGCATTAAAATTGCAGCCTTAGGAAGGTTGAAAACCACTAGCCCAGAGGGTCTCCTGTCTCCTAAAAAATGTGTCTGCCCTTGGGTTAGAAAGATGGCTTAGCCTTTAAGAGTACTGGCTGCTCTTCCAGAGGACCTAGGTTCGATTCCCAACACCCACGTGGTGGCTCGAAACTTGCAGTAACTCTAGTTCCAGGGCATCTGATGGCTCCTTCTGGCCTCTGTGGGCACCAGACACCCCCACACAGAAGATGCCTGTGCATATGGGACTAAAAGCTTTTCTTAAGTTCAGATGTCTTGTAATTCACTGCAACATGGCCTGGAGGCGCTGCCCTTTGACCCTGGCTGCTTCTGGACAGAGGGCAACAAGTTTGGCAGCCAGATTCCAAAAGACTTAGTTCAGTGGACTATGGTTCAAGGTTTCCTACAGTCTAGCCCTTATCTCCTTGGCCTCTGCCCTGCTCCTTGCTCGTCCCACTCCGTCTCTAATGTTCTCCTGCTCAGGCATCTTGTGTGTGGTTACCACGTGGAAGGTGAGCAAGAAGGACTGACAGACAGTGGAATAAGAGTGCAGGCCTTTCTTTATTCCAGGAGAAAATGTGCAAAGGAGTATCTGCAAGCATTAGAGACCACCATCAGCTTCCTTGCTGGGGTAGTTAGAAAGAGGGGCAGGAAGTTGAAAAGCTTGTGAGTGCAGAATGATGAGCTGGTAGAGAAAGAGTGTCAGGTGATCAATGAGCATCCTTCCTGGGGCCCACTGGGCAGAATAGTCAATAATCTATAGAACAAGTTCATTTAGTTCTAGAAGCCAAGTTACTCTAGTTACTGGAACTGTTACCAGTCAACAAAATGAGGTTTACAAAATGGCATGATCCTGGCGCTGCTAAAGTCCCATTTTCCATTTTTACAGTCCAGGATCCCAATTAGGGTGTGGTGCCACCTACAGTGGGTGGATCTTGCCATCCCAGTAAACATAACCAGGATGTTGCCCACAGGCGTGCCCAGTGGCTCTTCCTCCCAGATTCTAGAGCCTGTCAAGTTGACTGAAGTTTTAACACTATCATATACTTAAGATGAATTTTGTGATTTGTAATTTTTATGTAGAATCATATCCACCCTCCATCCCCCCTACTTACACCTCCTCCAAGCTCTGCCCCACCACATCTACTTCCCAATTTAATGGCCCCTTTGTGATCCAGTGAGTCCAAATAGTAGTGTGTGTATGTGTGTGTGTGTATGTGTGCGCGCGCGCACATGCGTGCGCGTGTGAGGCTATCCACTTGCTCATGGGTACCCTATTATGGGACATATCCCCAAGGAAAATGGACTCTTCCTCTCCACAGCCATCAACTCCCTCAGCCATGGCGGATACTTTGTGAGCCTCTACTTCACCGATGCTAGAAATTTGACTGGCTTGATTTTGTTCAGGTCTTAGAGCCTGGTCATGTCTAGAAGGTGTCTCAGTAGTTCAAGCTGTGGCTCTTACAGTCCAGTCTTCTCACAGTCAGATGCTCCCAGAGACGCAGGGGGAGGGGTGTTAGTTAGAAGGGCTACGTACTCCACAGTAACTGACTTCCTGTGCTCTGAGTAGGTCTGAGTTTTTATTAACTGCTATCCATTGCAAAAATATGTTCTCTTCTGAGGGATAGCGGTGCAGATTAGGTGTAAAGCTAGGTGCCTAGAAGACAATTTGGTTTGTGAGAACATTCCCTTATGGTTGATGCACACCACCATCTGTTAGGACCTTGCTTTCTTCTGAGGGATAGCTGTGCAGATTAGGTGTAAAGCTAGATGCCTAGAAGACAGTTTGGTTTGTGAGAACATTCCCTTATGGTTGATGCACACCATCATCTGTCAGGACCTTGCTTTCCTGTGGCTTCTTCTCTACTGTTAACATGTAAGCGTGAGGCATGTGATTTCCCTGTCATAGGGCTGCTCTGGACCAAGAGACTGGAAGTCAACATATTTATAAAGTTGAACTCATCTAGATTTTTTTTAAAGGTTAATATTAATATGAGATGTGTTGAGAGAAGGGAGTATGTTCGTAAAAGTCAAGCAAATTTAGCTTCTAAAGAGAAATGTTAAGAGAGAAGCCTACATAGACTGCTTTGTGAGAAAAGATGAGGAATTTCAAAGTTAAATTAGATGTTTGTGCTTTAAGCATCTTGACTGAAACCCACATAAAACTCTAGCAGGATTCAAGGGGCCAAAACTGACTTGGCACCTTACTATTTAAAATATAGAGCTTTGTTAATAAAATGATTAACATAAAATTAACTCAGTTGTAAAATTATATATATGGAAATATCACAGGTTATTTGCATATTAAATAGTTTCATAGAATTTAAATTTATTTGAAAATTTGTCATAAAAATTGTTGCAAATAAACCCATAGACTCCATAGACTGTGTGTGTGTGTGTGTGTGTGTGTGTCTGTCTGTCTGTCTGTCTGTGAGTGACATGTGTGGGGAAGCTGGAGTTACAGGTGGTTGGGAGGGTATGATGTGTGTGCTGGGATCTGAGCTCAGGCCCTCTGCAGGAGCAGCAAGTGCTGCCACCAGGTGGTCACCCTTGACAAGCCCTTTCTCTGGACAGGGCTGCCTTTGAAGTAGTCAAGGTCGGCATGCCTCTTAGTTATTGGCATTAATTGTGCTTGAAATAAATGAGCTGCTGCCCCTATGTCAAGCTTATTACATTTTTATATCTTTGCAGTGCACTGTAATTAAGGAAAAATGATGGAAGAAAGTGGAATAGAGACAACTCCGCCTGGAACCCCTCCCCTGAACCCTGCAGGCCTGGCTGCTGCTGCCGTGCCCACCACTGAGGTTCACTTAGGTTGGTGCTGCCGCTAACATCTGGTGGGCTGGAGGCTGGGGGAGACACTGGTCTCTGAATCAGAAGAATGCATCTGTTAATGCTTCTTCAGTCTTGTCAGGGTGGGAAGAACTAGCCCTTTAAAGTTTACACAGTAACAAATAATCTTTCTTGTTACAAGTAAGGAAGCATAAGGCTTTGGTACCCTCTTTCTAGACAGCTTTCAAAGCCTGTGTTGTCTTTGATGTTGTTTGACGTTGGGAAGAGTAATCTTTTTGAGGTTTTAGTGCCTAGGTTTTTATGTTCAAATCAGGGATGAAAACTGACCTTCCTTCTTAAGAAACAAACAGACACACAGAAAGGAAGCTTTGCTCTCTGGCAATGCTGTCGTTAAGTTGTGCTGTTTCCCCAGTGGAATTGCAGGGCTCTGTATCAGGTACAGTTGTTACACACTGGAAATTACAGCGTTAAAATTAGTTATTAAGATTCGACTTAACAGGTTAGGAATTTCCCAAGCAGCGAAAGTTTGCAAACGAGATCAGAAGCCTTTCCAGTGTTGTGTTTATGCTCTCTGCTCTTTTCTAGCTTCGACCAGTTCCTTCTCATCTCCCAGTGTGTCTGGGATGGAGTCTTTGCCACCACATGTGTATTCCACACCTCAGCCATCCCTGCCCCCTGTGCAGCCTTCAGCACCGCCTCCTTTTGGGCCGCTGCCTCCAGCTCCTTCGGTTCCCCTGAGTGGCTCATCTGTGCCGCCCTCCGTGTCTCCGTCTCCGGCCACTGCCTTCAGCAGCCCTCCTTTATCCCACTTCCCACCGGCGACTTCTGCCTCTGGTGCCCTTTTATCTGCACCACCTTCGGGTCCTCCTATATCAGGATTTTCTGTTGGCACAACGTATGACATCACGAGGGGCCATGCTGGGAGAGCTCCCCAGACGCCTTTGATGCCATCATTCTCTGCGCCTCCAGTTACAGGTGACGTCTCTTGCTGTTGTGCAGTGCTCCGCTGTAGTTAGTGTTCCGTCACTGTGTGCTAGCTTCAAGTTGTGTTGTGCTGCTATTTCTGTATTAGACAGTGGTTTGAAATGAACTGCTGAGTACCTTAGCTTATGTCTAGGCGTGGACATCTGCTGCTCATGGGGTTTTACTTTCTCTATATTAATGATCTGGTCTCACTCTGCCTTCCAGTGTTTCCCACTAACATCTTTTTGCCATTTAAATTGTTAACAGTAAAGCTAATGTAACTTTCTGTAGTTTTTGTGTGATATAAAAAATTGATATACGATTGGCATTTGAGGTGTGAGAAAGAATTCACCAAATTCCATGTTAGCATTTTACTGATACACTGCAGGTCACAATCCAAGAGTATGTTATAATTTGCTTTTTTATCAGAAGCACCTTCCCTAGGGAGTAGATATTCATCTAGCCAGCCCCATGCGCCACAGTGGGTGGTAGCAGGCCATTCCTTTCCCTAGACCAGCTGCATCCCCTTCCGTCCCCTTTAGTACGGTTGTTAAAAACAAATTATCAAAACCTAATCTTTGTTATCCTCTGTCATTTATCATTTTAGGGTAGAGGAGCACTTTGGCTTTGATTAGTTAGTATCCAAATTGGCCTGTCTATCTCTACAAGTAAAATTTGTCATGGAGCATAAGAATTACATGCTTATTTGTGTTTACATGTGTTTTTAAAAAACGATTTTGTGTGTGTGTTTGTGCCTGAGTGTATGTTTGGCCACCACATGCATGCTCACACCAGAGGCCAGAAAAAGCTGCTGGATCCCCTGCAACTGGTGTTACAGGTGGTTGTGACACCACCTGCTGTGGGTGTTGAACCTGGGTCCTCTGCAAGAGCAGCCAGTGCTGTTAGTGCTGACCCCTCTCTCCAGCCCAGTGGGTGTTTTCTTTTGGAAGCATATGGATTATATGTAGTGATTATCGGAGTTTTTTGTTTTGCTTTGTTTTGTTTTTTGTTTTCTTATGATGAGCTTGAATGTTTAATTATTTGTATGGATTAAGGAAAGTAGGAACATAGCAGTTTTCCAAAACCCATAGGGGGAAATACCTTTTTGGGGATATTCACATTTATATTTATAAAGGTTTGAGTTCATAACTTCCTTGTTAGGTGCTTAAGTGGTTCTTTTATTGAATTTGTTTTGAGCTTCTCATATGCTGTCTCTTTTTATAGGAAAACATCTGTGAACTAAATTACACAACTAAATTTTTGCCATTGACTAGGTATTTTGCCAGCCCCCATTACTCAGCAAGCCAGTATGACATCTCTGGCACAGGGACCCGGAACCACCTCAGCCATTACTTTCCCAGAGGAACAGGAAGACCCTAGACTTAGCAAAGGCCAGGATGATGCACCTGCTGGTGGGATCTGGGGCTTTATCAAGGTGAGGTTCTTTTCTGATTACCAGTCTAACTGTAAAGCTGTCATGTGGCCATCAGTGAAGGTTCTGATAACACAGTACAGTGTGCATGCATGCATGCATGCATGTATATATGTATGGGGGCCCATGGTTGATATAGAGTGCCTTCCTAATAGATTGAGGTCGAGTTTCTTGCTGTACCCAGAGCTTGTGGTTTGGATTAGTCTGGCTAGCCAGCCTCCCCTGATTCTCCCTCCTGGGCATTGGGGTTGCATATGGCCACTAACCCACTCAGTTTTTTTTAGTGTGGGTTCTGAGGATCCCAGCACTGGTCCTCATGTGTGATGCAGGTGCTTCACCTGACAAGCCAGACGCCCAACCTTGAAACCATTCTCCCCCGCTTTCAAGATGGGGTTTATCTTATAGCTCTAACTGTCCTGGACTCACTCTGTAGACTAGACTCACTTTGAACTCACAGAGATCCACCTGCCTCTGCCTCCCAAGTGCTGGCATTACAGGTGTGTGCCACCATGCCTGGCTATTGAAAAATTGAAAACATCTTTTGATTTTCATTTCTTTGTTATTAAATTCCCCTCCCCCCCTACAATTTTGGTGGCACACATATGTGAACACACTAACCAGGCTTAGTTGCTTATCAGAGAAAAGACATGAAGTTGGGAGGGATGTGTTGGGACATGGGAGAAAATGAAGAGGAGAATCAGGGTAGTATAATCATACTTAGTTGTTTGCATGTATGCAATTGTCAGAAATAAAGCTTTAAAGGGTTATTTCTTGATTACAAGAGTCAAGGTGTTTTTTTACTTGAGATGAACATTTGTATCTTGCTTTGTGCAGGGCGTGGCTGGGAATCCTATGGTGAAATCTGTACTGGATAAGACCAAGCATTCAGTAGAAAGCATGATTACAACGCTGGACCCTGGCATGGCTCCATATATCAGTATGTACATAAGTGAGATCAGCACTGGCATACGTGTTCATCAGTGTCATATGCTAATTGTAGTTTTATTTCATTTCAGCTGGTCATGGAATTGATAAAAATTCCTCCTGTGCTCTTAACTCAAATTCATTCTCAGTTCTTAGTACTGGGTATAACATTTATATTTTTCTTTGTCACCATTGTATAAATTTTAAAGCTCCAAAGCATGAACTTTGAAACAGTATGGATTATGAGTATTGATAGTAATTGTTTAGTGGTTTCTATGAATTTTTCTTTATTCACTGTTAGCGTTAAGGTGATACTTTGTTTATACTTGGTTTTGGCAGTTTTTTTTCCAGTTATCTGTTTAATCAAATGTGTTTATGCTTAAACAGGAATAATATTTTTAGAGGAAGCCACTCTAGCAGTTAATAAAATTTCATTACTAAGTTTCTGGGAACATTTTTATTTAACTGCTTTTGAGCCCTTATCAGATATCCTCAGACACTTGACATGGTCATACTGCTCTTTGATTTTTATGTACATTTCCAGTGTATGAACAAATATGGGTTAGCTAGGTCAGTATCAGTTAATAAACTATAGAAGCACTTAGCAAGTTGGAGCAATGCACTAGGTACTTGAATAGAAGTTTTTAGTGGCAATAAAAAGCCAAGAGCTTGTCTTGACTCTAATGGTTCTTTCCTGTCTAATATATGTACGTTGGTGATACCTATAGAGATTATATACGTCTTTCAAGTACTTGTTGTGCTAGACACTTATGTTTGTAAGAACTCAATGACATGTGTTTTCATTCAGTTTGGGGTAAGGGACCTGGATTTCAACAGTATCAGTTATTATATTAGGTCATGCAACTTGTTTGGAGCTCATTTGATTTTACATATGTATGTGTCATGTCTGTCTGTCTATGTATCTGTGTATCTATGTACTTTGCTTTCTGTGCAGTAGAAGTTGACTCAGGAGTTAAACCAGGCAGCCATGTAGTTGCATGTGAGTATCATCCTAGCACTTGGGAAGTGGGTGCAGCAGGCTAGCCTCAGCCACATGGTGAGTTCATGGTCTTGAAAATCAACAAAATACAAACAAACACAAAATCACAAAGAATTTAGTAACTGTCCATGTTAGTAACTGTTTGAAGGATTCATAAATTTGATTTTACCACATTTATTTATTTTCATATTCATGTATCCATACCAGTCTAGCTAGAGATACTTACTAAATGATATGTTTATTTCTTTTCATATACATATTTTAAATGAAGGAATGAGTGTTTTTTGGAGCTCTGTAGTTTCATTGGACATACTATGTTAGAGCAAGCCCATTGAGGAGGCAAGTATTTTTCTACAAAGAAACCCAGCTCCATGTCTTCCTCAAGGTAGTGAAGCTGGAGAAAATGTAGCTTGCAGCCTCTGGACTCCCTCCCGCTGGTTCCCTCTCCCACCACTGTGTGGCTGTATAGGGCAGCACTTCAGACGAAGCTGACGTGTTCTGGAGCTTTCATAGGATACTGGAGGACTGTCCTCTTTACCGAGTACAGGTGACTCAGAGCCTGTAG
This sequence comes from Pachyuromys duprasi, assembly GCA_028658305.1. Taxonomy (NCBI): domain Eukaryota; kingdom Metazoa; phylum Chordata; class Mammalia; order Rodentia; family Muridae; genus Pachyuromys; species Pachyuromys duprasi. The sequence continues at coordinate 128,636,888 of CM053764.1, forward strand.
AAGTGTACTCCAGCCTCGGCTTGTGAGTAAGGCTGAACTGCCATCCTTAAACCGCAGGGGAAGTTGGCAGTTTGGTTCTAAGCACATGCTGTTATAGCATGCTCAGAGGTTAGAGGGTAGGAAGTGTGCGATCATACAGATGGTGTGATAAAGGGAGGCGTTGTCTCCAGCTGACCTGGCTTTGAGTCCTGACAGTATAGCTTAGCAGCTGTGTTGTGGTGGGGAAGGCTCTGTCATGCTATCTCACAAGTGTGAGGTTGGTAACAGTAAGTACAGTGTAAGCCTATGATGTGAAGAAATGCCATGACTGTGGCAACATAAAGAAAAACAGTTAATTGAGGCTGGCCGACAGTTTCAGAGTTTTAGTCCATTATCGTCTTAGCAAGAAGCATGGTGGCACACAGGCAGACATGCTGCTGGAGGAGGAGCTGAGAGTTCTTTATCTTGATCCACAGGCAGCAGAAGGAGACTTTGTACTTCACTGGGCATATGAGACCTCAAAGCCCACGCCCACAGTGCCACACTTTCTCCAACAAGGCCACACCTCCTAATAGTACCAGTTCCTTTGGACCAAGCATTCAAACACATAAGTCTGTGGGGGCCATTCCTATTCAAGCCACCACAGTGTGATAGTAATTACTGGAAAGTTACTGCTTAACGTTAGAACTGAAATGCCTTTTGTTTTTCTATAGAATCTGGAGGTGAACTGGATATTGTTGTAACCTCAAATAAAGAAGTGAAAGTAGCTGCTGTCCGAGATGCCTTCCAGGAGGTCTTTGGCTTAGCTATGGTTGTGGGCGAAGCTGGACAGTCCAATATTGCCCCTCAGCCAGTGGGTTATGCAGCTGGATTAAAGGTGAGTAATGAAAGTGATTCCACAGTAATGGTCCTGTGGCCTGTGTGGAAGAACTGTATATTTATAGACTGAAATACCGCTTGTCATTAGTCAGCCAATACTGTAATGTTATGAAGGAGTTTTAATTGAATAAAATACCAGTTATGTTTTGATTATTGGAGGAGGAAAGCAGTGGTTAAGAAAGAACAGAAAGAATAGATAATCTTGAAAGGAGTCTTCATAACTTAGTATTGATTTTAAGTCAAGCACTGAAATTATAGTATCTATTAGATACATACACAGACACACACGCATGTACACACATTATCTTGTAATTTTACAAGGGCAGAGTCATGTAAGAACAAATGAAATTGATGGCATCCAAACATTTTCCTATTTTTTTTTAAATTATTTATTTTTATATCAATCACAGGTTAGGTTTTTTGCATCCCATGCGTAGCCCCCTCCCTCATTCCATCCCACCCTCTCCAACCCTCCCTCATCTCCTCCCCGCCCCCTCCAAGTCTACCAACAGGGGAGGACCTCCTCCCCTTCCATCCAACCCCAGCTCATCTTGTCTCCTCAGGGCTGGCTGCAATGTCCTCCCCTGGGATCTAGCCAGGCTGTTACTCCCTGGCATGTATGGGAGAGGGTCAAAGAGTCAGCCATCAAGTTTGAGACTGAAACAGTCCCTGTTTCCCTTACTAGGGTCTTCAGTTCGACAATGAGTTATCATGGGCCACATCTGAGCAGGGGTTCTAGGCCATATCCATATATGGTCCTTGGTGGGAGAAACTGTCTCATATAAGACCCCTGTGCCCTGCTCAGTTTGGTCTTTGTGGAGCTCTTGTTCTCCCCAAGTCTTACTAACTTCCCCTATTTTTATTATTACTTCCCGCCCTCTACCAAGGGCTTGATTGTGA
>CM053764.1:128639145-128664088 GCA_028658305.1 Pachyuromys duprasi
GGAGCTGTTTGTGCTTCAAGGCTGAACTTCAGACTGGAACTGTCAATCTCTTGTGTCAGGACTATTCTTCAAGAAGATCAGGGAGTTCCAGTGGTTTGTTAGTGTGTGTTGTTGTCTCAGTTGAATTCTGTTGTGGGCTCTGTGTGCCCAGCTTCGTGCTTTGTGCTAGAAGCTATGAGCATCACAGGCTGGTTGCCCTTCTGGTCTAGAGGCTTTGCTCCTCACTCTGTGCTAAATGCTGAGTATCCCGGTTTGAGATGTCAGCTGGGGACTCTGCACTCCGCCCTGGGCTTGTTGCTAAGGGTTCTCGCCTGGACTGGAGGCTTGGTGCCCCCTTCTGGGCCAGGGGCTGTGCACCATGGTCTGAGATGGTATTTGGGGCACACACACAGTGGGTCTGGATTGGTTGCAGGCGTTGCAGAGCAGTGTGCATCCGCTGTTTGCAGGCCTGTCTGAACTGGTGCCCAAGGCCCTCTCAGTCTGACACACACATGGACTGAGGTGGTTGCTGGCAGACCCAAGCAGTGTGCGCCCGCACTGTCTCCTAGGCTCTAGCAGTCTGAGGTGTTTCCGGCGGATGCGATTGGTGAGCGCCTGTCAGAAGCACGCGCGCCCGCACCCACACCCACACCCACCCACCCACCCACCCACACACACACACACACTCACACACACACACGGACTGAGGTGGTCGTTGGCAGACCCGAGCAGTGTGCGCTCGCAGTGTGCAGGCCGGTCAAGATGGTCTCCTATGCCCTCTCAGTCTGGTTTCGTACACACACACATACACACACAGGGACTGAGGTGGTTTCTGGCAGTAGGTGTGTGCCTGCCATATGCCGTCCGGTTGAAACAGAACCCGGGTTTTTCTCAGACTGGCCCGTGGACTCACACACGGACTGAGGTGGTTACTGGCGGACCCGAGCAGTGTGTGCCCGCAGTGTGCAGGTCAGTCAAAACAGTACCCCGGTCCTCCTCCGTCTGGCCCCAAGACTATGAGACCCAGTTTGGTATGGCGGCTGCGGGCGCCCAGCGCGGCTGCTCGTTCAGATCAGAGCTGTGCGCCGCTGGTCACCCTGAGCTTATTGCTGTCTGTAGGGTTTGAATCTAGTCTAACATAAAAATGAAAGTGATAAGCTAGAAAAATAAATACGTGCCATCATAATTGCAAACCTTAAGATAAATCAAAAGTCCTATATGGATAAGTTTCTTTTGAAAGGTAGATGAATCTGTTGCCTAGACTGAGTCTCTGTTTGTAAAGATTTTAAGATTGCTTTTGTAAATAACAAAGAATTTACAGATGTGAGACAGAAGACATCAAAAGTTTTAAGATAGAAATAGTGCGTGTATTTGACATTAGAGACTCCAGGAAGGGCTCTAATACACATGGGATTCGTGCTGGCATTACTCTATGAAAGAAATGGCAAATGTCTGTGTGGACTCTCTCACGGTGGTTAGCGATCCCTGGGAGGTCAGGGCTCGCCTGTGGATCCCGCGTGGGAGGCGGGCAGAGGGACAGCAGCCCTCAAGTTGGAGTCTGCCTCTGGGAATGTGGAGAACGGGGCAAACGGTACTAGTTATGCAGCGAAGTGGGAAGCTGCAGGCGTAGCAATCCAAAGAAGAGATTGAATGCCTTCCCGTGTGGGGGCTGCTTTTCCTTATGGTGTGTAGGCTCTAGGTGCAAGTATGTTAGGTCAGATAGCATTACTCACTAATATTTATAGTACGTAGGCATTGTGTGTGAAAGGCTGATGCAAATATTTGTTTTTTTTTTTTTTCCCTAAGAAAAACGTTGACAGATATTGGTACTTTAGTTTATCTTGTGATTTTTATTTGTATTTGACTCAACTTATTTTTGCTGTTGGTTTTTGTTTTACAAATTTAGATGTTGGTTATCTTTTTATAACTTGGTTAATATAGGCTCAACATAGAAATACTTACAAATTTGTGATCACTTTTCCCCATCAGAAACAGTGGAGGGAGCTTATGAGAAGAAAAAGTGTTGAATCTTGAATTGAAATTGTTCATTATAAAAATTTTAACTCCCCTATCAGATTTTATTTGATGTCAATGACATTCTAAACTAAAATTAACTTTCCCTTAAATCCTATGTTATTATTTAAGACAGTAAGTTCAATGGAAGTTAAGTTAGGAAGCTTCTGAAGCTTCTGTGCAGTCATTTTTATTGAAAAGCTTGGAGTGACTGAATCCCAATGTGGGTAACATCAGTGAGCATTGTGACAGTGTGCACAATTGAATTGTCTGTCTGAACCAAGATGCTTGAGACACAGCGTAAGTCCTGAGCTCTTCTGCCTCAGCTCAGTTGCAGAAGATTATTTGTGTGCCCTTAAAACTCTCTTACTTATGGCTGCCTTACATTGATGAGAGTAAAATTCCCTTTTCAAAACATCGGTAGGTGACGGAGACCAGCTCCGCGAACGCCTTAAAGGAACAGACGGACTACTGCTCTGGTGGCAAGTAGCAAAGTTTATTGTCCAGCATCAGCATATATAGTTTAAAATTAGGCAAGCAACTTTCTCTTTCTCACACAGGAGTCATCTTTGATCCATCAGCCAACAATAACATAATTATTTAGAAAAAGACCCTTCTGGGAAACTATGTAAGTCCAAGGACATTCTCAAGAAATAAAGAAATGTTTATAAATCTTCTTGACTCCACAAGGCCGAATATTTAATCAACTATACTCCAGGTGGAACAAGGAAAATAGCCACCAGAAATTGGGAGTTCTGCCAGGACACCCATCCCTTTCAGGAGGGGCAGCCCCTCGAACTTTCCCATCAACACCTTAGCTAACCTTTCAGGCCAGCAGGCTAGGCCAAGCAGTTCTCCTCAGGTTGGGAATGATACTTTAACTTCGTAAGCACTAACAGCCCCTACATTAATACCCTAGTCAATGGAAAAGTGAGGCTGCGGATGGCTCCCTTTCACTTTCTTCTGTGAAATCTGTAAATAAAACAAAACTAGCTGTCTAGCTATCCTTTTCTTTGTGGGTACCAGTTATCTGTATTGCCAGGTAAATCCAGTGAAGTATGAAGTCTGGTGTTGTAGGATGGTGAAATTCAGCAGACAGGGCTGTGTTTCCTAGAAGCACAACATGTGGAGTGCTTTGTAAGGCCTAGCTCGGAGGCACCTCCAGAGGGTCAGAGGCGTGTCTGAGCAGCCCACTAATCCTGTAAATGCTTTTACTGAAATAACATTTCAACTCCTCTTTAATCCAGGTGGAGGAGGACTGAATTATGCACATTTACAGTGTCCATTGTAAAGAAGTAAACCATCTGTAGTCTTTCAGAACCAGCAGCTGCCTCCTCTTCCACTGGTACAAGATGGATTGAGGCCATGCTTCCACTGTTTCCATGCTTTCCCCATTGTTTGGCTGTTCCTGCGGCGAGGTCTTACTGAGTGCTTTTTTGCTCATGCCTAATGCTCAGCGTAGGAGATATAATTGATTAAAAATAGACAGATGGTATTTACTCTGCTGTAGAATTGTATTATCTTTCTTCTCCGCCAGCTAGCATCTTAAGCTGTTGAATCCATTTTCATACAATTGTCACTCATCTCTTCACCATCCTGTGAATAGAAATTAAACACTTGACTTCTTCCTTCCTTCCTTCCTTCCTTCCTTCCTTCCTTCCTTCCTTCCTTCCTTCCTTCCTTCCTTCCTTCCTTCCTTCCTTCCTTCCTTCCTTTCTTTCTTTCTTTCTTTCTTTCTTTCTTTCTTTCTTTCTTTTGTTCTGTTAGTTCTTCTGTCCTTAAAACTAGCCTTATTCTTAGCTGGTTTTTGTTTTTGAAATTTTGTGTGTGTGTCTGTGTGTGTTTGTGTGTATCTGTGTATGCCCTCCTAATCTGGCTTTAGCATCTCTAATCTCCTGATATATACCCTTAGCTTTGAGTTATTTGTGCAGTTTTTTCAAACCCATTAGATTCATTAATGACATTTTGCTGAATCACTCTGGTGTACCACACACACTTGTAACTTTTTATTTATAGTAGTGTTCATGTCTCTGCATGTGTATTTAAAAGGTAATTAGAAACTGGGAAAACACATGCTCAGTGCAGGTGTGATCACAAACCCAAAGTCAAGAGAAAATCAGCCAAGCAGATAGCAGGGCTCTTGCAAAATGAACATTTAAAAATAAGGCTCTCTTATATGAGAACTCAATTAGAAATTGTGATTTTAAAATAATCTATTAAATAAATTGCAACCAACTGTTGAAATAAAAGGATTTTTTTCTATTCCTGCTTTAGCTCCCAAATAATGAGCTTGGAGACCTGTTACATTTATTAATAAGCTTCAAGCACCGTAACTGGGCAGATACTGATTTATTATAACCTGTTTAAGCTGGTCTAGCTACTTCCCAACCACATGTCCTGTTATCTGTCCTCTAGTCTCTCTTGTCCTGGCTGCTCCTGTTCCATCTTTGTCCCCATGGCAACTCCTCCAAGGTGACCTCTTCATTGTTTGTCAACTTTCTCCTCCTAGCCTGGCCTCATAGCTACATGCTCATGGCCCAGCCACCTCCTCCTTCTCTCCTCTCTCCCTCTCTCTCTATGGGACCCCCAGGCTGGGAACGGAAGTCCCACCTACTGTCTCCTCCACCCAGTAATTGGCACTTCAGCTTCTTCATTAACCAATCAGAGATAATTGGGAAGTAATTTTTACGCAGCATTGGGACAGGAGATTTGCTTAATAGCAATGATAATGCCAGAATCTGTTAGCATTTAGCTCACTGCTGGCTCAGCAATTAACAATTGAATATATAGAGAAACACCTTAATACAATGTGAGTGAGGGTGACAGTAATGCATGAGGGAATAATTGGGAAAATGTACCCTAAACTTAATACCAAGGGAATGCTATTGGATATTTTTACTCTATGCCAGTGGTTCTCAACCCTCCTAATGCCGTAGTACATTTCATCATGTTGTGGTGACCCCAGCCATAAAAGTATGTTTTTTTTTTACTACATCACAACTGTAATTTTCATACTGTTATGAATTATAATGTAAGTATCTGTGTTTTCAATGATCTTAGGCAACACTTGTGAAAGGGTTGTTGTTCCTCAAAGGTACAATTCCACTCAGGTTGTGTTGTTTGAACATTACAGTGTATATGTTGAATATGTGTGTGTATTACGGAACTAAGAACCAGTGTATTTAATAGTAAGACTGTTTCTAAAGACAAGTCTCCTGCTTGTGCCGCTGTTGCTTAGGGCGCCCAGGAACGCATCGACAGCCTGCGGAGGACTGGCGCCATCCATGAAAAGCAGACTGCTGTGTCAGTGGAAAACTTCATCGCCGAGCTGCTGCCTGACAGGTAGGAGGCTCAGGGTTCCCTGGGAGTTAGCAGGGCTGTGTCTGGCATTCATGCGGAGCACCTAGAAAAGGCATCGTCTGTTTTAAAGCCAGAGTGGAATGTCTGCTCTGATGGCGAAACTATCCATGCTTCGCTGACACCTCTGACCTTATTATTGTTTTGTAACTGAGCAGTGCAGAGCAGAGCCTGCTTTCTAAGACTGCTTACAGCCACTTGATGCCTTAGGAACGTAAGCAGTCCACTGCCCCGGAGCTTGGGTATAACTGAGCACTGGGAGTGAGCACACTGCTTCCTGTGGAGACTCGCAGGAGTGATGAGGGCAAGAAGACTTGATGGAGGTTCACAGGTTGGAGTTACGTAGTGCCATGTGTTTAGCTTTAAGAAGCCCCTAGAAATACCAATTCACCGTGGCCTTTGAGGGTTCTATGTTTCTGTTTTTTTTTAATAGATTTAATTTTTTTTTGTAAATGGGAAACCTTTTTGGATATGCTGTTATTTTATAATAAACAACCATGCATTTTGGATTCTACTTTTATTTATAATTACATGGTGGTTTCATTTGTGTCTTAAATTTTTGTTTACTTGTTACCTAGCATTTTGTAACCATATATGCAAAATGTGGCCTCTACTGAGCTGCAAAATATCCACCAGGGAGAGCAATTCAGCTAAAGGGAAATTAATCTTCATATGTGCTTGTCAGGTAAAACCAGTAGAACCTAGTAAGCGCTTTTCAAATGTTGTCTTTCTAAGACTGCTTATAACCACAGGAACAACCTGTTCTTGCTGAGTTGGAAAAATTAGTCTGATGTCTTCTTGCATATACAGAATAATGCCAGTGTTCTGAGTCTGACCAGTTCTAGATTTTGGTGTTAGTCTTGGATTAAGTGTACAAAAATACTCTTGTAATGTGTTAGGCACGCTCCTTCATTGTGAATTGACTGGTGATGCTGGCTAGTCCCTTCATGGCTTCTGAGCCTACTGTGAAACTTTTCTCTGCTGTGTGAAACGTAACTGCCTTGACTCACAGCCCATCATGTTCCTCTTATCTTGCCTTATGTACAGAAAGGGAAGAGGGAGCTCCGTATGGTCAAAGGTGATCATCTTGGATTCTCTGCACTCTCATCCCAGTTATGATTTTGTTGAAGAACTTTGTGAAGGACAGGGAAACCTGAAAGTTCCCTTAGCCAGCAGGGCCAGAGACTGAAATGGAAGGGCACTGGGCACATGGCAGGAATTGCAGGGTTCCAGAAAGGGAAACAGGAAAGTCGGCTCAGGCTCTGGTGGAGGTGGTGCTCTTGGGAACGGAGGTTTACAGGAGTTCTGATGTGTGTTCACCAGGGTGGAGAGGGACTGCTTATCCTTTATGATGGCTCCCGGTTGAGTGAGTGCAGTACCCTGATGAGCACCACGCCCAGAGCATGCAAAACAAGGTTTAGCTGAGCTTGGCTACATTTTCCTGGATGAGAAACATTGTCGAAATAAAATAGGAAATTTTAATTAGTGGTCAAGTTGAGTAAATATTATCAATGTTTTCAAATTGAAACATTTTAGGTTGTGAATGCTAAGACATAACAAAGTACCATTTTAATATTTCATAGTTGCTTATTATGCTGCTTTGTGAATTAGTGGTTTTTTAAAAATGTGTATGTCCTTATTCATTTTGTAGTCCTTTATGCTTATTAAAGGTACTTATTTCTTTTAAAAGATGGAGACACTGAACACAGCCTTCCATATGCCCTTAGTGCTTAAATTCATTTCAGGGTTGTTTGATAATTCTGGTGGCTAGAATTCTGGTGTTACTCCGGTTGTTTTAAGTATGCTTATAATGCCTCATTTTAAAATAATCTACAGGTAAGTATCTTTCAATGGAAAAAGTACCTTGATTTCATAAGTGTGTTTTTAAAGGCCAGCTCCCAGCGGGTAACTCAGAATAGTGATTGGAAGGGATTATGTTCACAGGGACCAAGCACATGCTTATTTCCTTTTGAGTGAGCTTCTTTATTTATAGTAACATTGTTAGATGGTTGCATGCTGGTGAGGGTTGATAATACAAACTTCCCCATATTGTAGCAACTATCATTTAAAAATATTATTCACAAGGAGTTCTTTCTATGTTCAAATAAGTGTAACTTTTATTAGCTCTGTGTTTGAGTAACCCCCTTCCCATTACCCTCCATCCCATCTTAGCAAGAAGGAAATTTCCTGTGGTCAATAACTTCAGTTTTCCTTTTCTGGTCCTTTTTCTGGAATTAAGACAATGGAGTAATTTTATCTTTGTGTTTATGGATTGTCGGTTTGCAAATAAATTAGAAAAACATTTTCCTTCTGGGAACTGTGATACTTGAGTCTGAACAGTAGGTGGGACTTGCTTTTTCCTTTTGTCTCTGGGCTCTCATTTTGCCTGGCATGTAAACGGCAGCCATGCTGCTCCCATTTCTGATCTAGGTGGTTTGACATCGGCTGCTTGGTCGTTGAAGATCCTGTCCACGGCATCCGCCTGGAAGCGTTCACTCAAGCCACCCCGGTGCCTTTGGAGTTTGTGCAGCAGGTGGGTGTTCTCTGCCTTTCCTTCACGCTCCATATTTATTGTGGGGTGTGTCCTTGGTTCTGCCTTTCTCTTTGGCCGTGCCTGTCAGTTTCCTGATTCTACTATGCTGTCCTTCTACCCTCTCCCTTTTCATGGTCACACAGAAGCAAATTGGCCTTTAAGTCCGTCAGATGTGTACTTTGCATTACTTTTCCGTTCATTCGTCTGTAGTGTGTCTGTATGGAAGCAGGTGCAGATGTGTGCACATGTGTGAGAGCCAGAGGCCAGCCCCAGGTGTTCCTCCTCAGGAGCGCTCACAGCGCTTTCCTTCTTTCCGAGACAGTGTCTCCCAGGCCTGAAACTCCTCACCAGTGAGGTGAGGCTGGCTAGCTAGAGAGCCCCAGGATCCTCTTGTCTCCACTTCTCCTGCCCTAGGATTTCAGGCAGGTGCTGGCATGTTTGGTTTTTCTCATGTGGGTACTTTGTCCTTGTCTTAGTCATTTTACCAACCGAGCCGTGTTCCCAGCACCTGTTTATCTCATCTTCACTCCCAGTATTTTCTCTATTTCCCTTCTCTCTGATCAAAATCTTCTCTTTCAGTTGTTCATTTTAGTAACAAGTCAATATTTAAAGAATTAGATATAAGCCGGAAATGGTAGTGCACACCTTTTAATCCCGGTACCTGGGAGGCAGAGCCAGGTTGGTTTCTGTGAGTGCAAGGCCAGTCTGGTCTACGAGGGGAGCTCCAGGCCAGTCAGAATCACATATGGGACCTTGTCTCAAGAAACCAAAATAACAAAAAATTTAGATGAGGACAAAGACTTGGCTCAGTGGTTAAGAACATTGCCTGCTCTTTCAGGGGACCGTGGTTCAATTCCCAGCACCCACATGGCAGCTTACAACTGTCTGTAACTCCATTTCCAAGGAATGCACTGATGCGCTCTGTAAACACCAGGCATGAATGTGGTGCACTGACATACAGGTAGACAAAATAACCATACACATAAAATAAAAATGAGGTTTAAAGAAATGTAGTTGATAGGAATTTGTCTTTAGATTTGCTGGCTGAAGAATGAAACTAATCATGTATCCATGGACAGTTACTGGGAATTGAACTCAGGACCTCTGGAAGAGCAAGCCAGTGCTCTTAACCACTGAGCCATCCCCCCAGCCCCCATCTTCAGTCTCTTGATAAAGCATCAGGGAACTGTTAACCTTTTAATGGCCCCCATCACTGTCTTGTAGATGGTGAGGTAGATCAGGGGTCAGCACAGGTACTCTGTGACCACCTCTGGCCTGTTTTTATGTTTTTCTTGTACATACCTGCTGATCTACTACAAGCTGTTTATATCTAGTTGTTTCTGTACCAAAAGGACAAAATTGAGTAGTTATAGTGAAGACAGCCTTCAACACCTAAGATCTTTACCATTCTGCTTGTTTCAAAAAGGTTTGTTGGCCCCTGCGCTGGATGTCTGACCATTTTTAATTATCTAATTTTAGGACTAGTTAGACATGCTGAACGAAGAATGAAATAGGCCCACATGTATGAACACACACATGCACGCACACAGCTAAAGTGCTGACATACTGCTGAGTGTCAGAGAACACACGTGGATATCGTGGCCCCCTTAGCACCAAGGGGAGTCATGTGCTTTAGAATACCTGCTGATGTGTCAGGGCGTGCCTGTGGAGGTACACAGCAAGCCCCAAATGCAGTCAGCTGAAAAGTGTTCTTCAAACCATGGAATTTACTTTTTGTTATGTTTAATTTTTGTTGTATGTTTTCAGCATTCCCAGGATAAACAGTTGTATGCATTGACATATCTTTTATTCCTAGCTGTTCATATTTCTGTTTTTTTTTCCAACACAGTATTTTTATTGATTATTTGGGAATTTTGCAGAATACACCCTGATCACATTCACTTCCTGTTCCTCCCAGATCCACCCTCCTACCCTGTCCCCTCTTCCCAAAATAAAACAAAAGGGGAAAAAAAAAACTTGTCCAATTTGTGTCATCCATATTCTCACTGGAACATGGTAAAGCTCACTTAAACATAACTGATTTTCCCTCATCCCCCAGAAGCCATTAGCTGTAAAGAGCGACACTTCAACATCCTTATTATCTTCAGTGGCTTCCTGATCTGTCCTGAAATGTCTTACGTGTGTGCCTGGTCAGTTTCATAACTTAAGGGCTCAGAAATAATTTCTTCAGCCAGGCAGTGGTGGCACACACCTTTAAACCCAGCACTCAGAGAGGCAGAGGTAGGCAGAGCTCTGTGAGTTTGAGGCCAACCTGGTCTACATAGTAAGCTCCAGGACAGTCAAGTCCACACAGAGAAACCCTATCTGGAAAAAAAGTAAAAAGAAAAGAAATAATTTCTTCAACAAAATGAAATTGTCAGTATGTGTAATAGTAAAAATCCATTGAAAGACTTCCATGTGACTTAGCTTCTTTCCCTTCCTCACTAGAACCCAGCCTCTCTGGGCTTATCTTAGCAGTCAGATCACTCAGAAGTATGACCTCTGACCTGAATCACAAGCATCATCTGTCACCTACAAATTTGCCTTAAACAATGCGTAAATGAAGCTTTTGGCTCCCTGTGCTGAGCTGGTGGGTCAGGACTGCACTTTAGCATCAGGACCACCAGGGCTGGTGTGGGGTTTGAGAAGCAGGCTCGGGGGCTTTGAAGACCCAAAGTCTCTTTGAAGCCCAGTGCAATGCCGAGTACTGCTCTGTCTGTCAGGGTTGCTGGGAAGCTGGTTGATGGAACTCTTGACTATTTGTCTTGGAATAGGTCGTAGTGTTTCCAATGTAATTGTTGTAAGGTAACTAATTTGAGCTTAAGAAAAGTGTTTTTGTTTTTTGGTTTTCTTTTTTGAGGGGAAAAGAAAGCCCCTCGTGAAGAAGCTGCCTGGCGGTCTGTCACAGTGCAGATCTGTTCTGCAGACAGATATTCTCTGGACTGTGCTCAGCACTCTAACAAAACCCTGGCTGTTGAACACTGGAATCTATTTCCCTTTCACTCCTGGGTATGAGCAAGTGGTTTTCATGGAAGCAGGTACAGGCTGGGCCAAGGGTGGTGAGTGACAGCGCTGGTAGGTGCTGGCCCGCCTGGGTGCTATTTGGGAGTAGTTACTGACTTACTGGCACATGAGCCGTATTTACAGACATTTCCCACAAACTAATACATTCTCCCTTAAATGGACTTAATATGTAGTCTCTCTCTGTTTGGGACTTTGTGACTATAAGAATATCATGTTAGCTGGGTGCAGTGGCACATACCTGCAATCCCAGTACTCTGGGAGGCAGAGGCAGGTCAATCTCTATGAGTTCAAGGCCAGCCTGGTCTACACAGGGAGTCCAGGACATGCAAGGCTGCACAGAAAACCCTGTCTTAAAACAAAACAGACAATAAAAGAAAAGAAAAAAAAGAATATAATTGTAGACAAGCCTATTATTAACATGAAGTGACCTTGAATGTGGAGCTATAATTTAAGCCCTCAGAGTGAGTTAGGAGGAGGTGGCATTCTTCCAAGACTTGGACGTGCACTCAGCCCGTGCTCCACGCTCAGCATCACTGAGACTGGGAAGTAAATGAGGAGACGCTATGTTTAGACAGTGAGTGTGTCTCTTTTGACCTTTGTCACTTTGTACAGTTGGTGGCAGCATAGTTGCGTTTTTGAGGCTTTGCAACAATCTAATTAGAGGTAAGCGAGTCGAGACTTGAAGCTGTCATTTCTAGCATGTTGAGTTCCAATGCTGTGTCAGTGTACAAGTAACACGGATTCCTTTCTTCACAGGCACAAAGCCTGACTCCCCAGGACTACAATCTGAGGTGGTCAGGTCTCCTGGTGACAGTGGGTGAAGTCCTGGAAAAGAGCTTGCTTAATGTCAGCCGGACTGATTGGCACCTGGCTTTCACTGGCATGTCTCGCCGACAGATGATCTACAGTGCAGCCAAGGCTGTGGCGGGCATGTACAAGCAGCGCCTGCCCCCCAGGCCCATGTGAGACCAGCTGCTGGGACCTGGAGACCTGCCGGCACCTTTGGCTCTGTGTTAGAGGACACTGAGTAACTTCTGTGAATCCAACAGGTTTTTACAATTTTCCTGTAGGCTGCAGTCCTTTGAAAAGATTTCTTTTTCTTTCTTTTTTTAAATAAAGGCACAGTGTCATTCCAGTAAAACAAAAGAAATAGATCCTCTTTTTATGGTCCTGATTTTATACATCTTAGTCCTCAAAAGGTACACAAATATATTGACAGCACAGTTCGGTATACCAGATTTATAAAGTGGACATCTGCGCTCACATATTGGATGGTATGTTCTTGGCTCTCCTGCTTTCTTACTGTGTGATGAAGTCTGTGTGCCAACTTGTGAAGGTTTGTTCCTGTTGTCATCTGTGTGCACTTGATCTCAGTCACGTCCAGCAGTGGACCTTACGTGCTTGTGGGAGGGTGGGCGTACACAGTTCCATGTGTTTTATAGAATATGGGCCAAGTTAATGGATACTGTTTCTCATGTACATGTATAGTTTGGAAGTTATACTTGTTTCTTTTTTATTTTAAATTTTGCCATTTTACAGATTTATACTATGAACATCAGAAAATAATGTTTTATTCTTTTCACTGCAATATAAAAACTCAAGGGCAGGTCATCCAAGTATCTTTTAGATCAGAAATGTTACTCATGTTTTTTTTTTTAATTTTGTTTTTGAGATTTCTGAATTTTGCGTATTGGTGTTTTGCTTGCATGTATGGCTGTGCACCATGTGTGTTCAATGCCCAGGGAGGCCAGAAGAGGCCATCATACCCCTGGAACCGGAGTCACAGATGGTGGCGAGCTGCCCTGTGGGTGCTTGGGTCCGAACCTGCCTCTAGAAGAGCAATCAGTGTTCTTCATCACTGACGCATCTCTCCAGGTGCCTTGTGTTGTTTTTGTGTAATGGTGTCAGCACTTCCACGAATCAGCTGTCGTAACAGCTGTTCCTCCGGCGTCCACTCACATTCTCCAGACTGTGGGAGGAGTCCACTGCTTTTGGGATGGTATACATTTTCTATGATTAATGTTGCTTCTTTTTTATTATTTGAGAACTTCATGCGATGTGTTCTCATGACACTTATCCCCTCCCCTAACTCTTCCATCACTACTGTAAGTTCCCCTTCTTGTCCTCTTCTTTTATTTTAATTTTATTTTAACAGCCTATCAAGCGCGTTCTGTGCAACCCGCAGAGGTGTGTGTGACCAGCAAGAGGCCACGCCCTTAGAGAACTTGACTGTCCCTCAGAAGCCACCAACTGCCTACAACTCCCCAGTTGTATGCGCTGGGGAGGGGGTGGGGAGGTGTGGGCCCCTCCATGCTGGGTGTTGACTGGCTGGATCTTGTGGAGATTCAGGCTTATTTCCTAGTCTGCCTTAGGCACAGCTTGACTTTCCTACTGTGCCCTTCTGCCTTCATTTCTTAGGATGTTTTCAATGGAATGAGTCTGTGTTCAATGTCGTTTATTTAATCCATTGCATTTAGTGAACGCTTTTTTTAAATGTATTTTACCATTTGGGGATTTATGTAAGACGAAATGAAGTAAAATTTTTTCTTCCTCAGTTAAGCACTATATATGCAATTCAGATAATTCCTGAAGACAACCTGAGACATAAATGTAGTTTGGCTTTCTTTTCCTTGTCAGTGAGCCATGTAGACGTTAGAGTTAGAAGACTCCAGTCATCCCTCCGTGTCCCTACCTGGGAGGTGTGCCTGCCCTGTCACGATGCTTTTCAGGAATGATGTCATTTCTGCTACTTTTACAGAGGGAGAGGTATTACTTTTGAGGTGGGTTGTGCTAATCCCCAACAGGAGAGAAGCACTTCGGCTGCACTGGCCCAGGGTAATGCGGCCACAGTACTTCTCGCTTCTTCATGCATGAGAAGCAGGGTCTTTCTCTACCATCTGCTGCTGTGCTCTGTTTTGAAAAACTCTCCTTTGGGTCTCCGGATGTAGCTCCATGTCAGGGCCTAAGGTCCATCTCTAGTAAACACACACACACACACACACACACACACACACACACGAGTGGGGTGGAGAAAAGAACTGTCATTGTCTAACAGTATTTCATAGGACATTGGCTGGATGATAGTGTTCTATTGTACTCTGAGACAGGTTTTGCAGTCTCTGAAAGGTACCCTGTTTTTCCCTTCATTGTTTTATTGAGCCTGCACTACTTCAGCTACTGTTTTAGACGGCTGTTCTGGTAGACTCACTAGAGGTCACTGACATCTCATTGGGTGACAGTTTTCCTTGAATCCTCAAATAACAGTGGCAGACCTATGTCATGGCTTGTTTGAAACTGGATAATTGTTGTTACTTAGTTTGCCTTCTGTGAGAGGAGGAGGAGGAGCGAAGGGCGCATAGAAGGGAGAATTATTTGATCCAGTTTGATCTTTCTGTAAACAGTTTCCTCTGGTCCAGGATTTTCTTTGGAAGATGTCAGAGCAGGGCTGACTCTACAGGCTTGTCTTCCCTGACCTTTGTCACCCTGGGATTCCCCTGCTAAGTTAGAAGCAAGAACAGCGAGTGCGGATTGATCTCTCCTGTAGCTCCTGTGGGAGTAGCGTGGCGGCACTCAGACCTGGCTGGTCAGAGCTCGGGCTCCCTTGCACTTCAGCTTCCTTGCACTCTCCTCTTCCTGCCTGTCTTTGCGTAACTTCCACACTGACATTTTTAGGGACTTTGTGGGTGCTGTTGCCCTTTTCAAGCCTTTTAGGAAAAATCATGTAATAGTGTGTTACCATTGTCATGGTGGTGGTTCTCATGAAGTTTGGGTTTTTTTTGTTCGTTTGTTTTGAGCTCTATATTACTGAATTTTTATTTTAATTTATTTTTTTATCAGTTGGGAAATAAAACAGGAAAACAAATTAATATCAGCCTCACAAGATCGCTCAGCTGTTTTGTTGCAAGGTTGTCCCATTTAGTTTTTGTTGCTTTTCCTGTTTTGCTCCGGCTTGTTTGTTTGTTATGATGCTGGGCATGGAGCTGAGAGCTCATTTACTCCAGGCAAGCACTCTACTGAAGAGCCCCAGCCCTACTAGTTTTTGAGACAACGCTGCACTGCCACAGACTCCTGAAATTGGAAGAGTCCTAGAAGCTGGGAGTTTTCTCTTCTGATTCCCTTTTCATTATTGTTTTCCCATTCTTGTCTTTAGCTAGAGATAAAGACACTTCGGTCTTAAGTGTAGGTGTGTAAGAAAACAAATGAAAGCACATAATGTACACCTATTCTGAATTATGCAAATTAGCAGTTACTCAGGGTCAACTAAATTACTTCGGTGTGCCCTTTAGTTTACTCTTGTTATTCGGCAAAAAGAAAACTAAGCAGGACTGTGTGATTTATAAAGCCAAATTGATAATGTGTTGTAAAAGTTGTTGAGTTAAACATAAATTATTAAGTGTAGATTTTTCCTAGAATATTGTATTCATTTTGTGATATTATGTAGAATGATGTGTTGGATAAAATCATTTTTGTAAGTATGTAAATATGTCATAAATAAATACTTTGACTTATTTCTCAAAAGGTGTGCAGTGGTTTATTTTTTTATTACTTTTTAAAATATTTTTTATTTTTATTTTTAGTTACATTTTATAAACTCTGTATCCCAGCTGTATCCCACTCCCTCATTCCCTTCCAATCCCACCCTCCTTCCCTCACCTACTCCCTGCCCCTTTCCAAGACCCACTGATAGGGGAGGACCTCCTCCCCTTTCATCTAACCCTGTTTTATCTTCAGGACATGTGGCCTAGCAGGGCTGCTCCTCCCTTGCAGGGTAGGGAGGTCAAAGAGCCCACCATTGAGTTATGTCAGAAATGGTCATTGTTCCCCTTACTAGGGTATCTACTTGGATACTGAGCTGCCATGGGCTACATATGAACAGAGGTTCTAGGTTGTATCCATACATGGACCTTGGTTGGAGAAACAGTCTCATATAAGACCCCTGTGCCCAGATATATTTGTGGAGCTCCTGTCCTCTCCAGGTCTTACTAACTCCCCCTTCTTTCACATGATTCCCTGTACTCTGCTGAACGTTTGGTTATGAGTCTCAGTGTCTGCTTTGATACACTGCTAGGTAGTCTTTCAGAGGCCCTCTGTGGTAGGACCCTGTCCTGTCTCTTGTTTTCTCCTTCTTCCTATATCCATCCCATTTGTCTTTCTAAGTGAGGATTGATCATCTTACCCCGTGTCCTCTTTCTTGTTTATCTTCTTTAGGTGTATAGATTTAAGTATGTATATCATACCTTATCGGTCTAAGTAAGTGAGTATATACCATGTGTGTCTTTCTCCTTCTGTGATACCTCACTCAAAATGATCTTTTCTAGATCCCACCATTGGCCTGCAAATTTCATGACTTCCTCATATTTAATTGCTGAGTAGTATTCCATTGTGTAAAAATACCACAATTTCTGTATCCATTCCTCAGTTGATGGACATCTGGGTTGTTTCCAGGTTCTGGCTATTACAAATAAAGCCACTACAAACATGCTTGAGCAAATGTCCTTGTGTACTTGAGCATATTTTGGATATATGCCTAAGAGGTACAGCTGGGTCTTGAGGAAGCGCTATTCCTAATTATCTGAGAAAGCATCAGATTGATTTCCAAAGTGGTTGTACAAGTTTACATTCCCACCAGCAGTGGAGGAGGGTTCCCCTTTCTCCACAACCAGCATGTGTTGTCATTTGAGTTTTTGATCTTAGCCATTTTGATGGGTGTAAGGTGAAATCTCAGGGTTGTTTTGATTTGCATCTGTCTAATGGCTAAGGATGTTGAGCATCTCTTTAAGTGTTTCTCTGCCATTCTGTATTCCTTTACAAAGAATTCTCTGTTTAGCTCTGTACCCCATTTTTAATTGGATTGCTTGATTTATTGCTTTTTTAAATTTCTTTAGTTCTTTATATATTCTGGATATCAGCCCTCTGTCAGATATAGAGTTGGTTAAGATCTTTTCTCAGTCTGTAGGCTGTCCTTTTGTTCTGACAACAGTGTCTTTTGCTTTACAGAAACTTTTCAATTACATGGGGTCCCATTTATTGATTGTTGATCTTAGAGCCTGTGCTATTGGTGTTCTCTTCAGGAAGTAGTCTCCTGTGCCAATGAATTCTAGGCTCCTCCCCACTTTTTCTTCTAAATGATTTAATGTGTCCTGTTTTATGTTGAGGTCTTTGATCCACTTGGACTTTAGTTTTGTGCAGGGTGATAAATATGGATTTATTTTCATTTTTCTGCATGTAGACATCCAGTTGGTCCAGCACCATTTGTTGAAGATGCTGTCTTTTTTCCATTGAATGGTTCTGGGTTCTTTGTCAAAAATCAAGTATTCGTAGGTATGTGGGTTTTTTTCTGGGTCTTCTATTCGGTTCCATTGATCTACCATTGATTCTGTTTCTATGCCAATACCATGCAGTGTTTATTACTATTGCTCTGTAGTAGAGCTTGAGGTCAGGGATGGAGATACCTCCGGATGAACTGTTGTTATACAGGATCATTTTGGAGATTCTGGGTTTTTTGTTTCCCCATATGAAGTTGAGAATCTTTCAAGGTCTGTAAAGAATTGTGTTGGTATGTTAATGGGAATTGCATTGAATCTCTAGATTGCTTTTGGCAGACTGGCTGTTTTCACTATGTTAATCCTACTGATCTATGAGAATGGGAGGTCTTTCCATCTTCTGATATCTTCTTCAATTTCTTTCTTCAGAGACTTGAAGTTTTTTTTTCAAACAAGTCTTTCACTTGCTTGGTTAGAGTCACACCAGGGTACTTTACGTTATTAGTGACTATTGTGAAGGGTGTTGTTCTCTTAATTTCTTTCTCAACCCTTTTGTCTTTGGTATACAGGAGGGCTTCTGATTATTTTTGAGTTAATTTTGTATCCAGCCACTTTACTGAAGGTGTTTATCAGTTGAAGGAGTTCTCTGGTTGGATTGTTGGGGTCACTCATGTATACTATCATATCATCTACAAATAGTGATACTTTGACTTCTTCCTTTCCGATTTGTATCCCTTTGATCTCCTTTAGTTGTCTTATTGCTCTAGCTAGGACTTCAAGTACTATGTTGAAGAGATATGGAGATAATGGCTAGCCTTGCCTTGTCCCTGATTTCAGTGGGATTGATTTAAGTTTGATGTTGGCTATAGGCTTGCTGTATATTGCCTTTACTATGTTTAGGTATGTGCCTTGTATTCCTGATCTCCACAAGACTTTGAACATGAATGGGTGTTGGATTTTGTCAAATGCTTTTTTGGCATCTAAGGAGATGATCATGTGGTTTTTCTCCTTCAGTGTGTTTATGTAGTGGATTACATTGATGGATTTCTGTATGTTGAGCCACCCTTGCATGCCTGGGATCAAGCCTACTTGGTCATGGTGGATGATATCTTTGATGTGTTCTTGGATTCAGTTTGCAAGTATTTCATTGAGTATTTTTGCATCAATATTCATAAGAGAGATAGGTCTGAAGTTCTCTTTTTTTTGTTGGGTCTTTGCGTGATTTAGGTATCAAGGTGACTGGCTTCATAGAATGAGTTTGGTAATGTTCCTTCTGTTTCTATTTTGTGGAACAGTTTAAAGAAAATTGGAGTTAGCACTTCTTTGAAGGTCTGGTAGAATTCTGCACTGAATCCATCTGGCCCAGGGTTTTTTTTGGAAGGGAGACTGTTGACTGCTTCTATTTCCTTGGGGAATATAGGTCTGTTCAATCTTTCTACCTGATCTTGACTTAATTTTGGTACATGGAATCTATCAAGAAAATTGTCCATTTCTTTTAGATTTTCAAATTTTGTGGCATATAAGCTTTTGTAGTAAGACCTAATGATTGTTTGGATTTCCTCAGTGTCTGTAGTTATGTCCCCATTTCATTTCTGATTTTGCTGATTTGGATAGTTTCTCTCTGCCTTTGAGTTAGTTTGGCTAAAGGTTTGTCTATCTTGTTGATTTTCTCAAAGAACCAGCTCTTGGTTTCATTGATTC
Organism: Pachyuromys duprasi; assembly: GCA_028658305.1. NCBI lineage: Eukaryota > Metazoa > Chordata > Mammalia > Rodentia > Muridae > Pachyuromys > Pachyuromys duprasi. The sequence continues at coordinate 128,658,016 of CM053764.1, forward strand.
TTTGAATAGTTTTATTTGTTTCTAATTGATTGATTTCAACCCTGAGTTTGATTATTTCCAGCGGTCTGCTCTTCTTGGGTGTGTTTGCTTCTTTTTCTAGGGCTTTCAGTTGGGTATGAGATGTCACAAATTTCTTCTTGAAGGAACTTAGTGCTATGAATTTTCCTCTGAGCACTGCTTTCATTGTGTCCCATAAATTAGGGTATGTTGTACCTTTATTTTCATTGAATTCTAGGAAGTCTTTATTTTCTTTTTTTATTTCTTCTTTAACCCAGCTGTCATTGAGCAGAAAGTTGTTCTGTTTCCATGTGCGTGTAGGCTTTTTGCTAATTCCATTGTTGTTGAGGTCCAGCTTTAGTTCATGGTGGTCAGATAAAATACAGGGGATTATTTCAATCTTCTTTTATTTGTTGAGGCTTGCTTTGTAATCACCTATATGGTCTATTTTGGAGAAGGTTCCATGAGGTGCTGGAAAGAAGGTATACTCGAGTTTGGGTGAAAAGTTCTGAAGACATCTATTAGGTCTATTTGATTTAAGGCCTCTGTAAGTGCCTTTATTTCCCTATTTGGCTTCTGTCTATGTGATCCCTTGGTGAAAGTGGGGTGTTGAAATCTACCACTATTAAGGTGTTGGGATCAATGTGTGATTTAAGTTTTAATAATGTTTAATTTATGAATGTAGATGCTCTTGTATTTGGGGCATAGATGTTCAGAATTGTGATGTCCTCTTGGTGGATTTTTCCTTTGATGAGAATGTAGTGTCCATCCTCAACTTTTTTGATTAATTTTGGTTGAAAGTCTATTTTATTAGATATTAGGATAGCTACCCCAGCTTGTTTTTTGGGTCCATTTGCTTGAAAAATATTTTTCCAGCCCTTTACTCTGAGGTAGTGTTTATCTTTGTTGCATAGGTGTGTTTCTTAGATGCAGCAGAATGTTGGATCCTGTTTCCCCACCTGTTCTGTTAGTCTGTCTTTTTATTGGATAGTTGAGTCCATTGATGTTGATAGATAATAGTGACCAATACACATTAGTTCCTTTTCTTGTAGAGTTGGTGGTCTTACTATGATTCATTGCTTGTTTTCTTTTAATTTTTGTTGGGATATTATCTGTATGCTATGTTTTCTTTGGTATAGTTGTTTTCGTTGGATTGGAGTTTTCTTTCTAGTATCTTCTGCAGGGCTGGTTTGCTGTGTAGATATTGCATAAATTTAGTTTTGTCATGGAATATTTTGTTTTCTCCATCCATGTTGATTGAAAGCTTTGCTGGGTATAGTGGTCTTGGTTGGCATCTGTGGTCTCTTAAAGTCTGTATGACACCTGCCTAGGCTTTCCTGGCTTTCCTAGTTTCTGATGAGAAGTCTGGTGTGATTCTGATAGGTCTACCTTTATATGTTACTTGGCCTTTTCCTTGCTGCTTTTAATATCTTTGTTTTGTAGATTTAGTGTTTTGACTATGATGTGATATGATGTGTTTCTTTTTTGGTCTGGTCTATTTGGTGTTCTGTAGGTTATTTATGGACATCTTTCTTTAAGTTTCTTCTATGATTTTCTTGAAAATATTTTCTGGACCTTGGAGCCTGGAGTCTTCTTTTTCATCAAGTCCTATTATTCTTAGATTTTTGTCTCTTCACAGCATCCTTGATTTCTTGAATATTTTGTGTTTGGGACTTTTCTGACTTTACTTTTTCTTTGAGAGAAGTATCAGTTTTTGCTCTGCCAGCTCAGTGCTGCTGCAGCCGCCAGGTTAGGAAGTCCAGCTGCAGCTGGAGACTGGGATGCTGGTCTAGATGCCTTCTGGGAAGTCCTGGGGGCCTTCCACTGTGCTCTCCGGACCTAGGAGGCCCGGCGCCTGGTGTGCCTAGCTTGTTTGGTGGGTCTGCTGGACTTTGGTGGCTATTATCTGTCACCGAGGGTTTGGGCAGGCCATACAGTCAGTGGCTGTGTGACCTTGCGGAGTCCTGCTTGCAGACCTGGGACATGGCTGCGGATCTGGGACTCCAAGGCAGGTACAGCTGGCGGGTCTGGCTGAGGGGCCAGGAGCCCTACCTCTGCGCATTCCCCAGGCAGTGTACTCTGAGCTGGGCCGAAAAGGAGAGGGAGGCCCGAAAAGGGGAATGCCGGGAGATCAAACGATCTTCTCTCCTTCCCCAAACCAGTCCAAAGTTCTCACCTCGTGCGATGTTCCCTCAGAAAGCCTCACCTTCGTTTCGCTGGCTTCAGCTGTCCTTCCACTCACCAGTTCCACGGAACAGCTCCTCTGCAACTCAGAGACTGTGCAAGCTAGTCACCATCTTGTCTCCGCCCCGCCCCCCCCGGAATGTGCAGTGATTTAAATGCTAATGTGTGTAAACACATCAGAGAGCCACAGATTCTCTTTGGGGTCTAAATTGGTTACTGTGGTTAACTGGCACAAATTATTAGACTTCAGGCACCTTCCTTCTGGAGAATTGTAACACTCAGATGCAACAGGTTCCAACATTGGGGTGGAAGAACTCAGTATAGATGAGAGGGAAGGCATTGGGGATACAGGGATTGGTGGGATGTCAAGGGTTCATGAAGACAGCTCTGACGCCTGGGCATGACTTCTCCTTATCTTTCAGACCTGTCCATCTATTTTATTTATTTATATATGTATCATTTCTGTGTGTATGTATTTTCTTATTTATTTATTTTGGACTCGTTTTAGAGTCAGCAATATTAATTGGGAAGGAAAGTACAAAGGTTTTGAATTGCACCTGCATTATTCCTTACTCACAGCCAATCCATGACTAGAGTCGTGCATAGCATTTCATGAAGGTCACTGACATACCATCATCACCCATAATTTATGGTTAATTGGGTTAGATAAATGTGTATGACACTATTATAATATCACACAGTATTGTTACTGTCCTCACAACCCAATGTTTTGCCTATTTGGTCCAGCCCCTCTAAGCACTGACAAGCATGCATCTTACTGCCTCCCTAGCATTTCTTTTGCTGGAATGTCATAGTTGAAATCCGCGACACTCTTTGGATTGGCTGCTGCTGGGAGTAATACGCATAGGTTACCTTCATGTATTGTCATGTTTTGGTTTTTATTTCTTTTCATCTCTGAAAAATAATACTTTTTGGATGTACCAGAAGAATCTTCAGTTTACCTATCAAAGGATATCTCAGTTGTCTTTAGTTTGGGTGGCTATGAGTAAAGTTGCTGTAAATCTCTTCAGGTTTTCTGTGGAATCTTGCCAGAATACGATAAACATATTGATTTTGTTTGTTTGTTTTGTTTTTCCAAGAGTCCTCAGTATTTTTAATAGGCAAAAATACCAGATCAGGGTCCAAGGAAAGCCATATAACTTTATACTGAACAGAAATGAAACTGTCAAGACAAAATATTAAGGAAGTTAAAGCTATAGATAAAGGAAATTGTAAGTGAGGTTTCAAGTGAGCTCACTTTAGGAATTCAAACTTTGTGTGAAACCTGAAACATTGAAACTTGAAGAAAGCAGCAGCATCCTACAGGATGAAAGTGGAGAAGGACTTCTGAATACGACTTCTTTTGCCCAGCAATTGAGGCTGACAGTTGACAATGGGACCTCATAAAACTACCAAGCTTCTGCACAGCGAAAGCAGCAATCAGTGAGTGAGGAGGAAGCCCACAGAATCAGGGAGAATCTTGGCTGACTGTTTATCTGCAAAGACAGAGGGACAGAGCTTTATGCTGTAAGCACTGTTTCTAGGTAAGCATCAGAAGGGAACTAAAGTCCACCATGCTACTGTGACCTCTGATTTTGCTTAACCCGTTTTCATATAAAGTGACTGAAATGTGCATCAAGCCATTTTCTTACAATGTGACTTACCAAGTAAACCCATTTTCCACAATATTCTGTATATTTTCTTAAGAGTTTTGGCCACCTAATAACTTACAAATACATGTGGGATGAAACAATTCAAGTAACAGCAGGAGGGACTTGCTTCAGTGTGTTTCTGATTTTACTCTTATGTTTAGGACAATCCACTGTTCATGCCATAGATCTTGTTTTTGTTTGAAAGGGCTGTAGGGAGATTCACTGCTGGTGGGAAACTGTTTACAACATTTGGATATTTTGTTCTGCAGTCTGAGAAAGCATAAAGCATCATAATCTTTGAGTTCAAGACTGTATTTTCTCCAGTGACATCAAGAAGTATTTTGAAGCAAATTTCTTTTAAAAATAATTTTAATTCTTATTGATAATAGATCTTTATACAATATATTCTGATCACAGTTCCTCCTCCCCTAACTCCTCCTAGATCCTTTCCACCTACCCACTCACCCAAAACCATACCCTTTTTTTCTCTCTCTCTCATTAGAAAACTAACAGCCAAAATAACAAAAACCAACTAGGACAAAACAAACAAAACTAGAGCCAAATTAAAAGCACAAGAAACACACACAGAGATATCCCTTCAAAACACAAAATCAGAAACCATAATATCTCTAAGCACACACCTGTAAGTTTAAAAATACCCAGAAAAAGCATTATGAGACAAAACAAAGACCCTCCAAGAATACTGCTGAGTTAATTTTGTCTTGACCATTTACTGCAGGGTTGTTGCCTGCCTTTAAGTGAAACTATATTGGAGAAAGGCAGTTTTTCCTTTGTGAGTGGTTGTCAGTTGGAGATGGTTTCAGGGTCAGTAGAAGCCTCTTAGAATATTTACATATGTGAAAGAAATCTAAACGGAATGACCAAATAAAAGGGGAGACCAAACCCCAACATCCCTCACTGGCAAATGAAACATCCAGTTTCAGGAATGGTTTATATCCGATTGAGTTGCCGGCAAAAGGGGTTTCACGAAAACCTCATACAGCGCAGGGCCTTGGCAAAGCTATGGTTGTTCTCCACAAGCTGATGGTAAGGTTCTGTTCCTGAAGACAACACCTCCTTGACATTGAACACAGGTTGATTTGGAGCCCACCTAGAGTCTCCACCGTTACTGAACAGTATTCGTGGTACTGGAAGGTATCTGCACACTACTGGAGAAGAAGAGTAAACACCAACTCAGCCACAAACCCTTCAGTCTGCAATGGTTACCAGCTAATGGAACGTAGCAGTAAGATGACACAAACCCCCACAGGCTGGATGAGGCAACCCAGTAGGAAGAAGGGGCCCCAGGAACAGGCGAAAGAGTCAGAGACACCCCCCACCAAAAACACACAGACACTGTTATGAGTCATACAACCAGACTACACAACCATGATATACGTAAAGGATCTAGCTCAGACCCATACAGGCTCCATGACTTTGCTTCCATCTCCTTGGGCCCCTATGATCCCTGCTTAGTTTATTCTGTGGGCCGTGCTCTTATAGTATCCATGACTCCTCTGGCTGCTAAAATCCTTCCCTCTCTTTCATGGGGTTCCCTGAGCTCTGCCTGACGTTTGGCTGTGGGACTCTGCATCTGCTCCCATCAGTTGCTGCATGAAGTCTCTGATGATGACTGGGGTTAAACACTGATCTATGAGTATAGCAGAATATCATTGGCAATCATTTCATTGACTTTCCCCCCCAGTGTTTGGCCCTATCTTAGGTGTCTGGACTCTCTAGCCTACAGCTCCTGGCCATCCAGGCAATGTCAGCTGTGGGCTCTCGGGACGGTGTGAGCCTCAGTTTAGGATAGTCATTGGTGAGCCACTCCCCCAACTTCCCTGCCACCATTACCACAGCACATCCTGCGGGCAGCACAAATTGTAGGTCAAAGGTTTTGTGGCTGGGTTGGTGTCACAGTCCCACTACTGCCTGGTTACAGAAGATGACCAGTTCAGGCTCTGTGTCCCTCATTACTAGGTGTCTTCGCTAGGGTCACCTGCTTAGATTCTAGGGAGTTTCTGTTGCACTAGGTTTCCACATTACTCCACAATGTCCCCCAACTCCAATCTTCCTTCCCAGTGCCCACCTCTCCTCTGATCCGTCCTGTTCCCACCATTATGTACCCCAGTCCTTCTCAGGGAGATCCATACACACCCTGACACACACACACACACACACACATACACACACCCTGACACACACACACACCCTGACACACACACACACACACACACATA
>CM053764.1:128664188-128702243 GCA_028658305.1 Pachyuromys duprasi
ACACACACCCTGACACACACACACACCCTGACACACACTCACACCCTGACACACACACACACACACCCTGACACACACACACACCCTGACACACACACACACCCTGACACACACACACACCCTGACACACACACACACCCTGACACACACACACATACCCTGCACCTTGAGCCATCCTTGTTTCTTAACCTCTTTGGGGTCTATGGATTGTAGCCTGGTTATCCTTTATTTAGCAGCTAAATGTCCATAAGTAAGTAATACCATGTTTCTTTTTCTGAGCCTGGGTTTTAAATATTTTGTTATAGGCATTTAGAAAAGAAAAGGCTGTTCATACATGCTTTTTCCCAGAGGAAAAAGGTAAGTTCATTTTTCCTTTGTAGAACTGGCCTCTACCAGATGCACCCTAACACCTGAAGCCAAACCCAAAAACCTGAAATTCTTCTAAACTTTCTTCCTTTTCAATGGTTTCTTTAATATGAAGTATTACAGCACAGAGTGTCTGCCAAAGTGTGTGGAACAGCGTGGACGGTGCGCTGCAGAAGGGAAGGAAAGCTGAAAGACACCTGTTGGATCATGACTTTCTTTAAAAAAAATTATTTATTTTTATTTTATGTGCATTTGGTGTTTTGCCTGCACGTATGTCTGTGTGAGGGTGTCAGATCATGGAGTTACAGACAGGTGTGGGCCATCATGTGTGTGCTGGGATTTGAATGCAGGTCCTCTGGAAGAGCAGTCAGTGCTCTTAACCTCTGAGCCATCTCTCCAGCCCTGGATCACATCTTTCATAAGTTGGCCAGAAAATAAATAGAACATTGTGAAAAATCGATGACTGGCAGGGAAGAGAGAATCTGGCGTGGAAGAGAGAGAAAAAAATCATCCTGTGGGAAGTGGCTACGATAGATTGGAGCAAAGGTGTCTAGACAGACAAATGGAAGACAGCTTGGTGGCAATGCCGCAGGGAGAGAAGGAATGGGGAGGACAGCATGGCCCCTGCCTGGGGACGGTAGAGCTCATCAACACAGGTGCAGCCACGGGTGGGCGGGCTGGAGCTGAGAAAGTGGGTGGTGGGAGGGCGGAGGAGATTTCTCGGAGTTCCCTGTGGAGAACACTTCTGTGCTGATTCTCTTTGGTCGTCTGCTGACCTGAAAGGATCTGTTCTTGCTGACATTGTGGGATTTTGGAGAAGTGCTCTTTAATGCCTGGTATCCAGGAGCTGAAAGGATTGGGTGGTTTGGGGAGCATCTCTGGAGTGGAGACCAACTTCTAACCTGTAAACCCAGAATGCAAGCTGACATTTGAATTAGAAAGGGGTTCCAGCACCTGCCTCCCCGCCCCTGCCCTCTAGTTGTTCACCTCCACAGGCTGGTAGGAATATTGGTTGCTCTATCATGATGCTGCAGACCCCGAACACTGTCACTAGAGGGCACTAGGCGCTCGCACTATATCTAGGACTCCTAGCCAGAACCATTTCCAAATTTCAAAGGGCAATGAATTAAAACGAGACTCTCCCACTTCTGTCCATATTCACTTCACCTCTGCTGTTGAAGAAAGAGGGCACTCCAATTGTCCTCAGGACCTACTAAGTTGGGGATCGACAACCCTATGTTTTTCACAAGGCCACAAAATTCATATTAACTTCGCTGCCCTTTTCTTAATTCTTACTAGATACTCATTTGAGGCATGTGTTGGTTATCATTATTATTTTGTCAACTTGATACAGGCCAGGATACATGGGAAGATGGAACTTCAATTGGGAAAATGCCTCCGTAAGATTGAGCAGTGAGCAAGCCTGTAGGGCATTTTCTTAAAAGGTTGATACGAGAGGGCCCAGCTCCTGTGGGCTGTGCCATTCCTAGACTGGTGGTCTAGGGTCGTATAAGAAAGGAGGCTGAGCAAGTCATGTAGAGCAAGTTAGTAGGCAGTGTTCCTCCGTGGCCTCTGCTTCAGTTCCTGCCTTGAGTTCCTGCCCCAGCTTCCCTTCATGAAGCGTGGTAAGGTGAAATAAGTCCCTTTGTTTTCCCCCATGTTGCTTTTGGTCATGTTGTGTTTCATGGGGATAGCAAGCAAACTAGGACAATGTGTAAAAACTTCATGATTTTTTTTTTTTACAAATCTACTTCCTCTTCTGCAACAAATGAAAATGAACAATTCAGGTCTGGGCCTGTGGATATGGAAATAGGTCCAATAAGGGATGTCTCTTATTGCACATAACCTTATGTCCTAATTTGTTTTCTATTACTATGACAAACACCATGGCCAAAAACAACATGGGGAGAAAGGGTTTATTCTATTTGTAGATTACTGTCTGTCATTGAGAAAAGCCAAGGCAGGAGCTTGAAGCAAAAGGTCCCAGAGGAACATCATTGACTGGCTCATCCTCAGGCTCATGTTTTTACACAGCTGAAGCCTGACGATCTGGGGATAGTGCTGCCTGCAGTGGGCTGGTCCATTCTACACCAATTAGCAGTCAAGAAGATGTCCCATAGGCATGTCCACAGGCCAGTCTGATGGAGGCAATTCTTCAGTCGAGGTTCCTTCTTCCCAGGTGTGTCAAATTGACAACCAAGATTAGCCACCCTATCTTCTAAATAAATCTGACCTGTTTCTGTTGGAGGAGCTGCCTTGTTCTACAGATGGTTAAACCTAAGGAATTATGTCTTCTTTTGAAAAGTAGTGAGCAACGAGTGGACTCTTTCTCACTTAGCTCCCCAGCTATGGTTGCCAGGTAATTATTCAGATATTAGTTGTCTAGAAGGGAGGGTTTTAGGGGAGGGCCCACATCCCCATTCTCAGCATATTGTAAAATCAGGAACTGAAGCTTCAGGTGTCTTGACTAGTAGTCAGCAGAACAGTGTTTGAGTCATGTCTTTGGCTTGGGCAGAGCTAGGACATATTAGGCTGCTCCTCCCATCCCCAAAGAGCATAGGATTACTATCTGGCAGGGAACTTTCTAGCTGATAAAGCTGTTTATGACCCCTCACATAAGAATTCCTTCAAATGAGGCTGTCCACCACTCAGACAGGAAAACACTCCCCAGGAGAGCTGTCTGTTCCAGGGACTTTAAGAGATAGTGAAAAGTCCATTGAAGCATGTGAGCTGGCACAATGGTCCCCTTGGCCGTTGTCCATTCTAACCTCTTGAGACAGTGCCCCATGCAATGCTTTCCCTGGCATTGTCAAGTCTTGTCATGTCAGAGTACTTTCCTCTGCAGTGGTCTCTTTAGCCATTGCATCCATTCCGGGATGCCCCCTCTCCTCTGTAATATACCCTGTCTGTCTTTTACACTATTCTGCCTAAGCCCTGTCTGAATTCTTTCAATGGAGACTAAAAGGACCTGGCGGCTGAGGGGAGATCAGAGTAGATCTGGATAGCAGCACTCCCATGGAAGCCTAGAGCCAGGAAGAAACTGAGCCAGGCTGGAGTGTGATAAGGAAGTGACAGAGGGACCATTAGCAAAGGTTCGAATTCTGAATGTCATTTGGAAGGGCACTGGGATGTACTTTCTCTGGCTATAGCTATATTTTGCATTTAGTGCTTAGGCAGTCAAGGCCTTGGAGGTGGGCGGGGGTGTGATAGGCTAGGGGATGGAAAACCTAGCCTCCTCATCACAGGATGAAAAGAAATGATGCATTTCTGAGTTTGTGCATGTTGATTAAAGACAGAAACTGCTTGTCCTACCGAGCACACAGGGAGGGCAGATTTTAATATATTGGACATATGAAGACTTTCATGTCCTAAAATAATATTCTTAATAAATTGCTTTTGCTACTTAAAAAACACATTTATTAAAAATACTTCCATTGGGAGCATGCCAAGATTCTTTTTCAGATCAAATCAATGGAAGGAATGAGTAAATAATACTTGGAAAACCCTTGTCTCAGAAGTGGGTGGCTAATAAATGTTACTTTCCTTTTCCTCTCTCTATTTAAAAACAAGGGATGAAATAAAACAAGGCAGGCAAAAAGCAGCCCAAAATGGGGGAAGTGAGAGAGAAAGTAGAAAGTAATGAAGTAAAAGAAGAAAACTTCCCCAGAGACTATGCCAGTGGAAGTAGAGTCTCTTCTGGGCATTTACGTAGTGGCCATTTCGGTGGCCTTTTCCAGTTCTCCATCTTATCTTTTCCAGGGATTGCCATCCAGCTGCATGGGAGGCAATCTGAGTAGACTTTTTAGCCAGTTCTCTGGATACCACAATGGCCTAGCTTAAAAAGATAGAAGCACCAATCACATTTGACACTTCCTCTTGTGCTGGTTTCTTATCTGCCAGTGATTTGCTTAAAAGGACAAAAATGTATCTTTAGCAGCAGTTGTGAAATGTACTTTTAAAAATCAGGCTGTCATCAGACAGTTGGACCAGCTCAAAGGAATGAATAGGTCTCTTTGTAGGCTCAGTCCTAATCCTCAGCTAGCCTGGGCTGATTTGCTGTGTTTCCAAAGCCATGGACAGGTATGCTTTGATTACACATACACATAAGTAGATATGATTTCCTTTTCAGAAAATTGAGCACTGGGGGATAATGAACTTTGATTTCCACACACTAGGCTCCAGAAGCTTGGGGCTTCACTAGCTAGCTGAAAGCGTGGCTCTCAAATGTGGGTACTGTCTGGGAAAGAAAACTTCACGGCCTGTAGGTGGCAGGGGACACTTGGACAGGAGAATTTCTGGAACAAGACTATACCACTGAAAAGATTTTGTAAACCTCAGTGCCTCTGCATTTTATTTTTCTGACTCTTGTGTTAGCTTTTTCTTGTTTTAGTCACTTCCCATTTTAGGGGCATGAGTGGTCCTTTGGCCCGGAAATACCAACTACTGAGTATCAGACATGCTGTTTTGTTTTCTTTTCTTGATAAGACTGTGTTATAAATGAGGTCGACTGAGTCCGTTCCAGTTGGGGAGGAATTTTCTTTTTATCTCGTAAGCAAAGCCTATACTTAACGATCTCACCGACTCAGTACTTAGAAAGCTGGCTTGGCAAAGGTTAGGAAGCCTGGAAGAGTTAGTGAGAAGTCCTTGAACTCTATGCCACCCTCCCCTCTCAACACACACTCTCTTGAGGCAGCCTCTGGGCTGTCTTGAGGGGGTCAAGGCTACAGCATTCCTCAGACCAGCTCTGGAAAGTTATTGCAAAGCCATGGGTAACAACTCGGGAACCAGGGAGGTGTCTGCTGCTCGGGTTGACCTTAGGAGAGCCCTGCACATTTGTCCTTTGTCCCCTTGCAGATACAAAGGGAGCTCTGTGCTTTGTTAGTCGCCCTCTGTGGAGACTTCTGCTCCCTTCCTTCCCTGAGACCGTTCCTGTGACCGGAAGGTGCTGAAAGAAACACATTTCAAGTAGGAAAAACAAGTGTCCAGGAAGGAGCTTTCGTCAGCTTATGACAAATGTGAGATTCGTGTTTCTCCACCTGGGTTTGGAATGAGCTAGAGAGAAACTGCAGTGAGCTGTGAGGAGCTGTCAGCAGGAGCACTGGGCTCAGCCACCCTGCCCTTAGCAGGAGTAGTTTGTTGCTGGGTGGCTACTATTTGTCCCCCTTTTTCTGTCTGTTATATGTCCCTCCTCCCAGCTACCCCCATCCCATTTTCTTCCCCTTCATTCTCTCTCCTTCCCTTCCTTCCTTTTCTTCTTTTTAGTTTTTGTTTTTCATGAAGGCTCTGACGTAGCCCAGGCTGGCCTTGAATGTACCATGTAGTTGAGGATGCCCTTGAGCTTCTGCCTGTTATGCCCCCTGAGTGCTGAGTGCTGAGGTTGCAGCTGTGTGCCACCAAGCCCAGTTTATTCAGTGCTGGAGACCAGGCCCAGAGCTTTATTCTTTTCTTAAAACTCTGTATTAGATAGGCTGTTACTATGAAGACTATGCTGGCTGTCAATTCATGGTCTTCCTAGCTCAGCCTCCCTAGTGCTATGATCCCCTGTGTCTACCATAGCACATGGAAACTTCCTTTCTTTGCTGTTCCTCTCCTACTCTGCTCAAAGTTCCTTCTACTACTGTTCTTGTGACTCCTATTACCATCTACCTACTCAGCAAATATCCTCTAGTTCTGTCTATATGTGTGTTCACTTCTTTTTAATTTTAATTTTTAATATTAATTACAGTTTATTCACTTTGTAACCCAGCTGTAGCCCCTCCTTTACTCCCTCCCAATCCCAACCTCCCTCCCTCATCTCCTCTCATGCCCCTCTCCAAGTTCACTGATAGGGGAGGTCCTCCTTCCCTTCCATTTGACCCTAGCCTATCAGGTCTCATCAGGACTGCTGCATTGTCTTTCTCTGTGGCCTGGTAAGGCTGCTTTCCCCTCAGGGGGAGTTGATCAAAGAGCCACACACTGAGTTCATGAAAAGACAGTCCCTGTTTCCCTTATTAGGGAACCCTCTGAGACACTGAGCTATTTCCAGGCTACATCTGAGCAGGGAGTCTAGGTCCACTCCATCCATGGTTCTTGGTTCAAGTATCTGTCTCTGCATGCCCTCCTTGTCCCAGATATTTTTTGGTTCTCTTGGTCTCCTTGTGGAGCTCCTGTCCCCTCCAGGTCTTTCTGTCTCCCCTTCTTACATAAGATTCCCTGCACTCTGCCCAAAGTTTAGTTATGAATCACAGAATCTGCTTTGATATCCTGATGGGTAGAGTCTTTCAGAGGCCCTATGTAGTAGGCTCCTGTCCTCTTTACTGTTTTCTCCTGCTTCTGATGTCCATCCTGTTTGCCCTTCTGTGTGATGATTGATCATTTTACCCTGGTTCTTCCTTCTTGCTTAGCTTCTTTAGGTGTACAGATTTTAGTATGTTATCCTATATAATATGTCTAATATCCACTTATAAGTGAGTGTATATCATGTGTGTCTTTCTGCTTCTGGAATACCTCACTCAGGATGATCTTTTCTAGTTACCACCATTTGCCTGCAAATTTAAAGATTTCCTTGTTTTAAATTGCTGAGTAGTATTCCATTGTGCAAATGTAACACAATTTCTGTATCCATTCCTCAGTTGAGGGACATCTGGGTTGTTTCCAGGTTCTGGCTATTACAAATAAAGCTGCTATGAACATGGTTGAGCAAATGTCCTTGTTGTATACTTCAACATATTTTGGATATATGCCTAGAAGTGGTATAGCTGGATCTTGAGGAAGCACTATTCCTAATTGTCTGAGAAAGCACCAGATTGATTTCCAAGTGATTCTATAAGTTTACATTCCCACCAGTAGTGGAGGATGGTTCCCCTTCTTCCACATCCTCTCCAGCACATATTGTCACTTGAGTTTTTCATCTTAGCCATTCTGATGGGTGTAAGGTAAAATCTCAGGGTTGTTTTGATTTGTATTTCCATGCTGACTAAGAACATTGAGCATTTCTTTAAGTGTTTCTCTGCCATTCTATATTCCTCTTCAGAGAATTCTGTTTAGCTCTGTACCCCATTTTTAATTGGATTTCTTGATTTGTTGCTTCTTGAGTTCTTTGTATATACTGGATATTAGTCCTCTGTCAGATATAGGGTTGGTGAAGATCTTTTCCCAGTCTGTAGGCTGTCATTTTGTTTTGATGACAGTGTCCTTTGCTTTACAGAAGCTTTTCAGTTTCATGAGGTCCCATTTAGTGATTGTTGATCTTAGAGCCTGTGCTGTTGGTGCTCTGTTCTTTGCATCATTGCAAGGAGAACAATAATGGCTGTTGGTTGTTGGGAGGATTTCATGATCTCTTTGCCTCATTATGTCTCTCCAATCAGCCTCTGAGGTTAAGGTATATTAATGAGGACAGGCTGACTGTTGCAGCAGGGAGTTTCAGTTTTGCTGTGAGACTGGGAGTTCTTCCTTGGGGAAGTCTAAGAGCCTTTCACAACATGGCTGAAACATCTCAGTTGTGATGGTTTGAATGAGAATGATCCCCATAGGCTCATATATTTGAATGTTTGGTCTCTAGTTAGTAGAACTGTTTGGGAAGGATTAGGAGGTGTGGTCCAGTCTCTCTTTCTCTCTCTCTTTCTCTTTCTCTCTGTCTCTCTCTCTGCCTATTGCCTTTGGATTAGGATATGGCTCTCAGCTACTTCTCCAATGTCATGTGTGCTGCCTCCCTGCCTAAATGCCATAACTCTTCCTATTGTGATGATAATAAACTAATGCTTTGAAGTTGTAAACAAACCCCCAGCTAAATGCTTACTTTTATAAGTGTTGCCTTGGTTGCCTTGGCCATGACATTTCTTCATTGCAATAGAACTGTGACTGTGACATCAGCCTTTGGATAGAAGGCACAAAGCTTATGGACGACCATCTGATGTTGAGCCTATGACTGGTATCCCAATACTTTAACCTCATTATATGGTCCATAGTATGATACATGCTTGCAAGGGAACCAGAAAATGTTTCAAGGTGAAAACAAAATTGTGAGTTGTGTGCAGCATGGTCTGTACTGTACTTTGGCCTTGTCATCGCTTCAGGAGGAGGGGATTAATCTGCGAACACTCTGTCATTGGCTGGGATTCCAGCCCTATCAATACAATTCTAGAACTATACTCTCAGCTTTATACTTTGCCTATTCTGTCTTCTAATAAGATTAGTAATTCCTTCTTTTGTGTTAATTCTCTGCTAACTTTTACAGACTTTGCTCCCATGTTTACTACCTTGCACCTGTTATAAATGTTTGCCTAAGGGAATGAGAAAATTCCTTTTCCTATCTGCATCATCAGCAGATAACATTGTGCTTGGGACACAGTAAGACTCGATAAAAGCTTGATGAATGAAGATTATCTCCGGTGGTTTACTAAGGGAACCCTGAGGTCTTATGTCATTGAACAAGTTTCACAGAATAAAGATAAGGAGTCTGGGTCACTTCAGCTCTTTATCCAAGCAACAAGCCTGATCCGTTGAATTTGCAAGTTGGAAGTGATGGCATGATGGTGAAACACGACCTTTCTAGGATTATCCTCTGCAGAACAGCTGTGCATTGCACCAGCCCCTCGAAGATGAGACTGCATGAGAGACAATGAGCTCAACAGAGAAGCTGAAGGGTGCTGCAGAAGGAAAATGACCCTCAGCCCTGATACCAGAAGCACTAAAGAAGGTCAAAGCACAAGAAGCCCATCCTGAGCCAGTGTTCCCACCCAGGGAGGAAGTGAGAGAACACCGAGTGAGAAACATGTCTTCCTTATTACTCTCAGATTTCATGGGCAATGATGTGAATGGATGAATGGCTGCAAGAGTCTGGAGCAGGAAGAGAGGCAGTCTCCTCCTAGTGATCTGCAGACTCCACAGGAGGCCCTGATGGCAACTCTGTATGCTACCAGTTGGCCTGTGGGCATGATTCATGCTCTTCATGCCTGCCCCGCCCACTGGCTATTTCCCTGAGCACACACCTGCAGACATGGATATCAGTGTAAACATACAGTGTGCCCAGCTGGCTTTGCTTGAGCCTTTCAGGGCACCACCCTTGAGAAAACAAATGCGAAGCTCCCAGCACCCAGCTCAGCTTTGTCAACTCAAGAGGCTGCATACAGTTTTAGGAACTATCCCCCAAGGGGGACAAGAGGTGTAGAGCAGGCTTATGCAGAAGAAAATGTGAAAAAAAATCTCCAGAATCTTGTACTGGACTGTTTATTGAACATGTCTCTTCTGAAATCAGTAAAATCTGGATGAGGTGACTAGAGTCACAAGCACAGTGATAAAAGACTTAAAAAAGAAGAGAAGCATGAATAAAACTGCTATTACTGAAGAACTAAAGTAATATTCCAGTAACCAATCCTAAGGAATTGGATATCTATGGCTTGCCAAACAGAGAATTCAAAATGATTATTTTTAAGGATGTCCAATGCTACAAGAGGATGCAGACAACTCAAAGACATCACAAAAATAAATTGTCAAAAAGAGTTCAACAAAAAGTTAGAAAATTTCAAATATAAGTAAAATTTCTGAACCTGAAATTAAAGCATACAATAAAAACCATCAGACCGATCAAGCAGGAAAAAGAGAGAGAGAAAGAGAGAGAAACTTGTGAATTCTGAGACAAAATTTTGAAAATGTCCCAATGGAGAAGAAAAAAAGAATAAAAAGAAATAGTAAATGTTAACATTGGAGGGGTTTATGAAGAGGAGATATAGGAGGAAGGAAGGGGATTTTGAAGAAATAAGGTCTTAACACTCAAATCCCAGGAAAGCTCCGGGTATTGAGATACACGAAGTTAGCAGTCCAACAAAGAATTTCAACCTAAAAGTTCACCAAGAAAAAGGTGTGGTGATATACATAAGAAATCCAAGTTACCAGGAAGACTGATTATGAGTTAGTGTGATTACCAGGGACATTATGAGTTCTAGTCCAGCCTAGTCAACATAGACTTTGACGCAACAATGGAAAAAAGAATTAAAGAAAAATAAATAAATAGAGAGAGAAAGAGGAAGGAAGGAGGGAAGGAAGAAAGAAAGAAAGACTCAGCAGGACATATTAGAATGAAGTTATTAAAAATCAAGGTCAAATAGATTTTTTTGGAAGCAAAAGGAAAGAGTTGTTTTAGAAAGGTAGTAAAAAAAAAAGAATCGAGTAAGAATATTTTACTCACCAAAACGTTTCATTAGAAAGGAAGGGCAAACTCGACTTTCTATGAGAAAAGAAGAAGGAAGCTATTCAAACAGAAGTGAAAGGAAAGAAGTTCGCAGTAATATGGAAACCATTGACCAAATAAAGGTCACGGATGAAGTTCATGGCCACATTGAGAAAATGTGGAGGGAAAAAGGTGTTGAATTTTTAAACATGATCAAGGATAAATTGCTATCTAATTAAAGCATTGTTATGAGGGTTGGGGAGATAGAAGAGTCAGTAAAGTGCTTGCCTTGTGAGCACCAGGATCTAAGTGTGATCCCTAGAACCCATATAAAAAGGTTGGGTGTGGTGACGTGCACATATACCAGCCCTGGGAGGCAGGGGCTGGGGCTGCTGGTTATCCAGTGTATTTCACCTAGCAAGCTCCAGGCAAGTGAGAAACCCTGTCTTGAAACAAAGAAAAAAAGCAGACAACATTTTTTCCAGTTAGCATCAACTATCAATTGGACACAGCCTCAAGTTACTTGAGAGGAAAGTCCAGACTGAGAAATTCTCTAGAAAAGATTTGTCTGTGGGTGTGTCTGTTAAGGATTGTCTTGATTGATTATTGATTGATACAGAAGTACAAAGTCTATGATGGTCAGTACCATTTCTCCTCAGGTAGTCCTGAGGAGAAAGGGATGAAGACTATATAAGGAAGGTAGTGATCAAGCCAGAGAGTTGCAGTGTTTGTCACAGCTGCAGAAACATTATTAGATAACTATAAGATATGTTATATAAGCTTTATTTAAAGACACACAAAAGATCATGAAAGAGGAAGCCAGGCACAACACTGAAAACAAACAACATCCAACCATCCAACAAGCAAGCAAACAAACAAACAAAACTTCAGCAAACCACAAAGGAAGACATCAAGAGAGAAAGCAACAAAAGAGAAATTAACAAGATGGAAACACATTCTTATTAACCAATAATTACTTTACATATAAATGACTTAAATTCTGTAATTGAAAAAGCATACATCAAATGGCCCTAAATCATCCGCTGTATGCTACCTATAAGACACTTCACCTTTAAGGACAGATATATACTGAAAGTAGAGGCATGAGGCCAAGGCAAAAATAAAACAGAATAGATTTTTTTTTTACATGTAATATCATCCAGACAGAAGATCCAGAAGGGAACACTACACCTAACTCTGTGAAAACTAATAAATTTATTAAATGTGCAAGCTACAAAACGAAAACACAGTTACATTTTTATATAACAATGAACTGTCTGTAGAGAAGAATCGGAAAACATTCTCATCTAAAGTAGCACAAAATATATTAAAAATAAATTGAAGAGATAAAAGATTGCATTTAGAAAACTGTAAAACATTGACAGAAATAAAAAGGGTTGGTAATGTAGCTCAGTAGTAGAGTGCTTGCCTAGCTAGTGTATACAATAGTTCTGGGTTTGACCTCAAGCACTGAAAATTGAATTTAATTGAATAAGACATAAACAGTTGGAAAGACATTTAATATTTGTGAACTGAAAAACTCAATGTTACTAAAGTGTCTATATCGCTCATGATAATCTATAGACTCTGCATCACTTAAAATCTCAATGACATTTTGTATAGAAATCAAAGTAATTCATATGGAACCACAGAAGACTAAGAATAGTCAAGCTGATCTGGTGAGGAGGATCAAACTGGAGGTATGATACTTCTTCATCTCAAAACACATTACAAAACTACAGTCATCAAAACTGTGGTTATCAGTGTCAAGTCTGACATATAAATCAATGGAGAGAATAAAAACCTAAGAAATGCATCCATGCACATATGATCAATTTATTTTCAACAAGAGTGCCATGCATATGCGATGGTAAAGGGGTGCTCTCTTCAAAACAAGTATGTTTAGGATAACTGGAAATCTATAAGCATAAGAATCTGGTGCCCACCATTTTTAACATCATGCACAAAAACATCAACTCAAATGTATTAAAGAATTAGATTTATTGAGACAGATTAAATAATTAATGTAAGATAGGAAAGTGTAAAACTTGCTGAATATGGCTGTGCATGTTGATGCAAGCCTGTAGTCTCAGCATTTGGGAGGTAGAGGCAGGAGGATCAGAAGTTGAAACTCCATAATGATATTATATTATGTTTATTGCCATAGCAAGTACCAGGCTAGTCTGAACTGTACAAGACTCTGATAATAAAAACTGAAATAACTTCCATCTCTAATCCCCAAACAAACTTTTTTAGAATGGGAAGGGGCAAATCATCTGACTAGTCCTTCCTGGTAGTAAACATGGAGTGGAATGGGGCGGGTGAGTGAGGATCCTCAGGAGAGTATCTTGGGGAGGTGGGTTCATGGATCTGTGGGACCTGTTCTGCTTTTTGTGTGCAAGACTTGCAGGAATATGATATTGGCTTTGCCATAAAGCAGGGATTCTCAATCTATGGGTCACAACCCCTTTGGGGGTTGAAGGATCCTTTCACCAGGGGTCACCTAAGGTCATCAGAAAACACAGATATTTACATTAGAATCCATAGCAGTAGCAAAATGACTGTTATGAAGTAGCAACAAAAATAAATTTTCTGGTTGGGTGTCACCACAACATGAGGAACTGTATTAAAGGGTCACAGGATTAGGAAGGTTGGGAACCGCTGACTGAAAGTATGTCCTCCAGAATTATTATTAATTGCACAAGTGTTTTCAAGTTATGTGCATAACTTCTTTGGTACTTTTCACACCAACATAGAGGGCTGACATGTCCTTCCCTTGAGTGTAGCTTGGACTTACGGCTCACTTATAATGAAAAGGTACAAGAAGGAGGCAGGGAACGCTATACATGTGAAAACTGGCAGGCACCAGCTAATGTTAACACCTCTACCACTAAGCTATGATGATGGCCTGTCCCCTGTGACACGGGTGTGATCAGAAAGGCTTTTCATCTGTGGCATTCCCTTCCCAAAGCCATCACTGAGTGGATTTGTGAGATCACATCAGACACACCACATTGAGGAGTGTCCTATGCATGCCTGACCAGCACTCCTCAAGGGCATCAGGGGCAGGGAAACTAAGAGAAGCAGGTAGAACTGCAGACTCTATGGCAGGGAATCCTGGATCAGATGCAGAGACTACAGGAAGGCAGCAAACAACCCAGTCTGGATATTACCTGTGTCGGTCTGCACCAGCGTGAACTAGCTTTGATGAGTGTCCCCTGGTTATGGACGGCGTGGACCAAAGTACAGCTGTCTCAAGAGGGAGCTGTCTAGATTATCACTGTAAGTCCTCTGAAATCATTTTCAGACCAAAAGCTTCGGAAAATGTTTAAAAATCCTTCCTTCATGCTTAGTAAAGTGCAAAGTCCTTGTTGGTAACCTGTGATGGTCACACAAGGCCCCGCACCCTTTGTGTTCCTCTGCTCTCTCAGTCCTGTTCTTGGCGGGCTTTTGCTCCAACTCCTTCCTGCGCTTCCAACACTCCCAGCATGCCCCGCTCCTTAGGCCTTGACGCTCAGCATCCCCTTCATTGGCCAGCTTCCCTTACAGATGGTGTCACAGCGTTTCTCTTCCCTCTCAGTGTTTTGTTGTTGTGTTTCCTTGTTTGTTTGTTCCGATTTTGAGAAAGGATCTCACTTGATAGTCAAGGCTTGCTTGGAATCCGTCGTGTCGTCCAGGCTACCTTTAACTCTCTTGACAGTCCTCCTACCTCACTCTCCCAAGTTCTGAGATCACAGGAACGAGCCACCTCGCCTGGCATTTTAGAGGGATTCGCTCTGTTGCCCCTCGACCTTGAAGACAAATGTTGATCGTGTCTATCCCGTGTGTCATTGCTTTACTTTCCCACTGTGCTATCACTGACCTGTTGCCCAATATATTTTATCTGTCCCGATTTTGTTGGTAGAGTGTAGGATAATGCCCACAACGAGGCTTGTGACCTGATCTCTAAAATCTGGGGATCCCTGTGGCAGAGGGATATTAAGCTTGCCAAGGAAATTGAGGTTGTCAATCAACTGACCTTGAGAACAAAAGATTATTCTGAATTATCTAGGTGATTCCAGTGGAATCCAAGGGAACCTGAAAAATGAGAGAGGGTGACAGGAAAGAAGGCAGAATTGGTCCAGGTGACGAATGACTTAAGTTCCCAGTACTGACACTAGAGACAGAAGGAGCCATGAAGTAAGCCTGGGCATCCTCCTGGTGTCAGAAAAGATGCAGGATTCTTCTCCAGATACAGGATTCTTTTCCAGTGCTTTCAGAAGGAGCAGAGCTCTGCTGAATGCCAAGTCTAGTTCAACAAGGCCCAAGACAGATTTCTTACTGAATGGTGAGATGTTAAATTTACAGTTTCCAGTGATTTTCAGCAACAGGAAACTAACACATGACAAGCTAACCTCACTGCTAAGGGCCAAGTTAGGACTTCAGATAAGCACTATGCAGTGCTATGGTTACTTTTTATCTACTCTTCCACTGGGATCAGTGAGTGGGAGAGATGCTGGGAACACAGGAGCAGGCCAGAAGCGTGTGAGGGTGGACAGTGTCTGTTGTGTGAAGGGTCCCTGCTGTGTGCTCAGGGACCTCAAAAGCACCTGCTCTTCTGTTATACTCTTCAGTGTGGCCTTCTCATTTATAGCATCTGCTGTTCAAAATCTTAGGGGTTGGGGAGATGTCTGAGTGAATAAGATACCTGTTGTGCAAGCATGAGATTCCAGATCCCCAGTTCCCATGTTAAAAAACAAAACAAACAAACAAACAAACAAAAAAAAAAAAACCCGGCACTGCCTGGAAATGTGTTAACCTGTACCCAAAGGAGAGGGCTGGAAGAATACAACCTGAAAATACTATCTTTAGTAAGTAGTAAGGTAATTCAGGTCCAGAAAGACAAATATTGTGCATACTCTCATCTTGCTATTGGTTTCATATTTTAGAATCACTCAGAGGCATTGATTCTACGAGAAATCTCACTGGACCCACTGTTAAGCCATGGCAAAGTTAGAAAGATGATTTATTTGTTTTCTTCTGACTAACATGTACCCATCAAGGGACTATAACTACCAGGAAACCATGCCACACAGCACACCTGGCATCCAATGTGTACTGTTTTTCCACACCAAACACTTCTTCAGCTCTCCAAACACCAGCTGGGGATCTTATAATTTAGTCAGTTCCAGCACTACCTGGAATTAGCATTGATCCCAGAGGTAAAGCACCCAGCCACACAAGACTGCTCTTTCTTCGATTGCTGCCTGTAAATCTCAGGCTCTGGTGTTTCTGAGGGGCCAGATCGTTCTTAACTGCGGGCTCTCATGGCTCACCCAGCTCCACTTAGGGATGAAAACTAGCTGGAATGATTCACAAAACTTAGGGAAACACTTGTGTTTACTGGTTTATTATGAAGCACACAAGTGAGGGACAATTTGATGGAGAAGCAGCAGGGGAGAGGTATGAACCTGGGAAAACCGGGAACCTTCATGTCCAAAGTGTGCAGCTTTCTTAACAACATCTCCATATATTCAATATCTCCAAGCTCTTTGGATCATGTTGTTCCACGGTTTCTATAGAGACTTGTCCCCCAAGGAAGATCAAACATATTTCTTATTTCTACAATCATCTACTTGACTCACTTATCATGGCATTTTTGAGAAATACAGAAACATCTAAGGAAGACCACCGTCCATGAGGAACTTCAGAAAGTCATATGGGGGACTATGTTCTTCTGCAATTACTATGGCAGGAGCGTGTGCAAAGTGGAGGTGACAGCAGAGTTGGAGGTGCTCAGGGATCGTATAGTGATGCCTAGTTGAAGCACTAGAACCCAACCAGAGGAAGAGGAGCAGAGAGCAGGGGTATAGGGCAAGTAAAATTACAGTGGTCCTGCTGGTGAGCATGTGCTTTGGCACTCTAGGCTCTTGTCAGCTTTTGTGCCGTTACAGTGATGTTTCTTTCTCAGACAGAGCCTCTAATGACATCACCACCTTATGTAACTTTTCAAAAGCCACTAAGAACTTTAATATTGCTTTATTGTCTAGGTGAAGACAAAAGCATGCAAGAAAGAACCAAATTTTTTGGTTGCATTCCCTTTGAGTATAATGTTAAGTCTTCACTGACATTGTTGATGTGGGGCTGCATCACAGGACAGATAGCCTAGCGGCCTTGAAGTTGCAGACCAGTTTGCATTGTGTACCATGGCCAGAGGCTCTGAATTTCCAGGAGCCATTGGCTTTCCTTCCATTGTTCATGACTCCTCCTTTCTTCTTCCTGTCTGTGATAGCTAATCTGAATTGTCAACTTGATGGGTCACAATAGAAACACACCTCCTGACCTGTGAGAATGTTTCTAGATTGGATTAATGCAGAAGCGAGACCCACTCCAAATGTGGTCAACACCATTCTGTGGAGTGTGGTCCTGGACTGAATAAAAGGAGAAAAGAAACTGAGCTCCACTCTTCACTTCTCTCTGCTTCCCACAGTGTGACTCCTCGTGTGTCACAGTGTGGACACAATGTGACCAACTGCCTCAAGCTCAAGCTGCCTTGCCTTCCTCCCCATGATCAATTGTCTCTTCAAACTGTGAGCCAAAGTAAACATTTCCTTAATTAAGGCCTTTTCTCTGGTGGTTTGTAATAACATGAAAAGTCACTAACATTGTTGGTTTCTTAAATTTTTTCTTTCAGGGAATTAAAGCATTTACTCAGGTGAACAAATATTAACTGGACGTGATGACATACTCCTGTAATCCCAGTGCATGAGAAACTGAGGCAGGGGGATCATGAGTTGTAATTAAGTCATGATGAGTTGACCAACACCAGCTTGAGTTATATTGTCAGACCCATGTTTCAACACCTCCCACCCAAGCATAAATAAATAGATCTTCTATCTCTGTGTTTTTCCAACTTCCTCCCTTTGCCTATAGCCATCCATGAGAAAGCAGGAAGAATAGAAGCTCAACCCTACCCAGAATTTTTTCCTTGCCTGTAGAAGGTTTAAAAAAATGGCAAAGCACTGTGTTCTTTTAAGCCTACAGGTGGGGTGAACCATATTTAGAGGTTGGAAGTCCTTCTTATCTTCAGGTAAAATGATCTCTGGAAAGAAGAGAGCTGGTTACAGCTAGTAAACAAATAGACCCTGAACTCAAATGCCACTTACTTCAAGGTCCTTAGTTCCTTGCTGGAATCCCTTCCCAAATAATCAAGTGTTTGTACATACGGACTGACATGTTGACTTGGTCCCTAATGTTGAACAGGACCTCTTTGCTTTATATGGTTCTAATTTTATATAAAAATTTTTGGTAATGCCTAGGAACTACCTTGTGGCTGAAATGATGGCTTTTGCAGCCATGTTCTCATGATGGTTATTATAATCAATCACAAAGTATTTACTTAATTACATGCACTAATGTCCCTGCATTAGTGGTATGCTAGTAAATATCTCTGGGTATGGGTTTCACTCTTAACAATGTCTATGATTTTTGGAAGTCATTTTTTTTCTATTGCTCACCTCTGTTCAGTTTGACCATAAGATTTCTTCTGGGACCCCATGAACCCAATGAGAGATGGACAGTGAAGCTAGCCACGGAACTCTGGGAAAGGATTTTGGCAGCTTGTGATGAAGTGCTTATGAAAGAAAAATCAGTCAGTGGTAGGGGATTTGCTAGGTATCCAATTATCCGCAGACAGCAGAGTGATTAGGCTGAGAATATACATTGGGTAGTCAAGAATAAGTACAAATAACTAGATGTCCTCTTCATACTTCCACCAAGTTGAAATTATTAAAATAAAATATTAAATAAATTTAGCATATTAATAATTTATTGTGCCTATATTACTTAGAAAATGTGAACTATTCAAATGTTATAAAACAGTTCAGTGTGTTTCAATATATTAAATTTATTGGACATTAGTTTGTGGAAGTATAAAACTATACATATTCTAATAGTTAATATTAATGTTGGGATACTAATTATGAAAGGTGGTGGCCTCTTGTAGTAAAATGGAAGCCTGGTGATGTCTATGGAATGTCATTATTAAGTTTCTGATATGCACCATATTTTATTCTAGGTCTACAAATGATGTAAATATCTTTACTCCCTTAGAGTGTAAACACAAGTGTAGAGGTAGAGAACAAATAATAAATGAACAAATATTGGAAGACCCTGTTATTAAGACTGTAGTTTACTATGTCTGGACATCTCTCTGAGCTAGGGGCAAAACGAAGGGTTTTCTTTATTAGAGGGGCTTCCTTTTCTCTGCCTGACCTCATTTGGAGAGCTTATCTAGAGAGTGTCTCTAGGCACAAATGTCTGGCCATATTCAGAGTATAACCCTGCACAGGTGCTACGTGACTCAATTCACAAGTCCTGTTCCTTTGCTTGCCCATATGATAAGTAGGTACTATTTTCTGACTAAACAGCCTTTCTTGCCCCTATGATAATTAGGTACTGTGTTTTGACCAATCAGTCCTCTCCTGTAACCCTAAAAACCTTTATATACTTCACCTCTGAAACAATAAAATGAGCTGTCTCTCTGAAGCTGGTTCCGGAATTCTTGTCTATTGTACTCACTGGCTGTCCAAGCCTCATTGTTCCCTTTGTCCTTGTGGGCTAGTGGCTAATGATCCCCAGGGGAAGGGAGGACCACAAACAAGATAATTTTAAGATAATCTTGTTATTATATTTTAATTATGTATGTGGGGTTTTCCCCCCAGAAGCCAGTAAAGAACGTTGGATCTCTTGAAACTGGAGTTATAGGCAGTGGTGGAAACCAAACTCAGCTCGTAATGTATGAGGCACTGCAGTCCCAAGATCATATTGAACAGTGATGCATACTTTGGTGTTCATGAATAAGGGAACACGTTTGGAGCCAGGTGGGGTTCTCAAGTGAGACCTCTGTAGAGGCTTGCGCTGTAAGAGCCAGGACTACAATGCTGTGTAACCTGAACCCACGGGAGAGCTGCAGTCCTCCAAACAGTCCCCACAGTAGGCACTTATGGCCTTTTCATCACTCTGTGGGTAGCCTAGCATCTTGGCACACTTTCAGAAAGTTCCAGCCTCACAGGTGGAACTCAGAAATAACCCTTCTTGTCCAAGCTAGAAGGGAGGAGGTCACTTCCAATTGTGGTGGCCCTGGGAACACGTGATATAAATGTGAGTCAGACTCCTGAAGGTGTACAGACAGACTGGCCTGGCCATCTTGATTTTCACCCTTGGCTCCTCAGTGAGTGGTGAGACAAACTGTTACCCACTTTATACTTCAAGTTTTTCATGTTTAAACAATAACCCAAAGAGTATGTACCTATTAATCCATACTTAATTGGATTATGGAGGTAAATAATGAAAATTCATGTGCTCCTTTCCAGTTCATCTATGAGTTTGTTTTTGTTTTGTTTGTTTGTGTTTTGACTTTTCAAGACAAGATTTCTTTGTGTAGCCTTGGTCATCCTGGACTTCCTTTGTAGACCAGGCTGGCTTCAAACTCAGAGAGATCTGCCTGCCTCTGCCTCCCTGAGTGCTGGGATCACAGGTGAGTGTCACCGCACCCAGCTATGAGTATTCTTTGATGTTTAAACCTCTGAACAGGGGCTACCACTGAAAACCATTTCTTCTCTGTGTTATTTCCTTCACTTCCTTGAGAAAGTAGTTTAGTACATTAATTTGTAAGATGATAGAACTAAAAGACAGTCACTTAGACTCTAAATTACCTTTTAATGGTAAGTTTAGAAGATGAAAGCTGAAGAAGAAATCTCAGCCTCTGACTCTTCCCACCCTGGTAGCCTCTAAGGGAGAAAAAACAAAACAAAACAAAAAACCACTCAGGGCTGAAGAGCCAGGTTAAGCACCTGCAGTGTAGATGCCTGACTGACAGCCAGTGAGCAAGGAAATCAGGCAGAATTTTTACTAGCTACCTGCTCAGTGCCCCTCTGTGCCTGGCATTGAGCTGGGAGCTTTGAGGTGGAACTGCACTGCATGGTTGTAACATCTTGAAAGGCCAGGTACCCTCAACACAGGGATTCACACTGGTGGACTTCAAAGTAGGTTATCATCCCAAAAATACCCCTATGGAATAAGGTGTTGGAATGGCTGAAGGTGTGAGTAAAAAGTAAAAGTTTTTTTTTTAAAGAATGAGGAAGTAAAAGATGAACACATGGAGAAGTTGCGAACTGTAAATGCTTGAGATTGTCCTTGACTGCTTCATCTTCTCTGCCTGCTTGTTAATACCCGTTTCTGTTCAATCAGCACAGTACTGCGTTCCACAAATCTGCCAGGTGCTAAAATGGGTGAAAAGAGGTCAAACAGAAATGAGCATTCATGTTCTGTAATTTGGAAATGGCATTTGGAGGTGTTTGTGAGGACTTAACTTTAATTAGTTGACTCCTTAGAAATAAAACCAGCAGGTCCTCTTCCATGTACTTTAGAAAGTCGATTTTTTTTCCTTTAGAACTTTGCAGTTCCCTAAGTCCCCTGGCCTGTGGAGGAGGCTATCTTTAGATGGATGGCCTGTTTCCTGGGAGAGTCTCTTCTCAAAGACTCCATGTTGTTTGCCCATTTACCTTGAAGGAGGATGCACTAAATTCTCTTCAAAGGCCTATTTTCTGGTGAAACGGGACGGAACTAGAAATGTTATAACTGAGGAATGGCTTAAACCTTTCTCCTTTTTCTTAGGAAAGATTCTGCTGGCTTCCCATCTTGGCACATTAAACTCAGGGGAATTATTTCATTCCTGTTCAATAAGCCTCAGCTCCCTTTGTTCTCAATCTCTCTGAAGAATTCTCAAGCTCAGAACAATCAAACCACATGCTAATCACAGAGATCAGCAGAAGAAGGCCCAGTGGTGTGGGTCTCAGGCCAGCACTTGCAGGTCTAGAGGATAGTTTGAATCAGTCAAGGTCAGTTTCCATGTGTGACTGGGATGCTTGCTAGGCAAGAAGATGCCCTAAAGGCAGAATGAATCATGGCATACAAATTTTACAATGTGAATTCTGGGAAAGCAGTATGCCTATGTAACTGTCACCTGATGTGTTGACCAGCATTGAAAGGAGAAGACTGAAGGGAGATGGGATAAAGCTTACAAGTTCCTGGAGATGAAGCACTGACAGTTCTGGCTTATGGTTGTGATACTGATGGAAAACTGCACTTTGTCATACGTAAGGTCAGGTAGGAGCTCACAATATCACCTCTTTAGTGGCCATCATCTATGTTTGCTGACATTATGCTACAGGTGGAAGCTTTGGAGTGGTCATGAGAAGAGAAAGCTCTACCCTAAACACCTGTAAGAGCTGTGACCTACTATGAATATTGAGGAAATGTGAAGGACCTCTTTTGAGAATCATCAAGCTATATTAACATGGCAGTGGATGGAAGAGTCCCTCTAGACCTAGTGAGACCAATTAAGACACATTCTGCATATTGACTTTAAGACTCTACTCCACTTAGATGATATGTGGTGAGAAATTAAGACTCTGTGTTGGGATAATAGAGTTATTATTTGATTTTTGAGTGAGAATATGGATGAGAATGTTGGATTGCTAAAAAAAAATCATGTGATGTGAACCCTGGGCTGAGGTCCTAGGTGATTTAATGCAGCCTCTTCCCTTCCCTTGGTTTTGGGGGAACCTGGACTGTCAGCCCCAAGGCTGAATTGCTGGACCCTGCCTCTCCATATTCCACTAGATTGCTTTACTGCACATTCATTTTCCTAGGAGAGTGAACTGATTCAGAATCAGGAGGAAGTCAAGTATAGAGAACAGGTCAATTCTGTCTATCTATGACTCTGTGCCACAAGAGATTTGTAGGGCAGAGAGAAATGTTTTAAGCATTTATACATATTCATGAATTTAAAAAATTAATTATCTTAGCTGTACATGGTCCTAGGATACAGTTCAATAATTTATCACAGGAGAACAATGTATGCTAATCAAATTTGGGTAGTTAGCACTTTCATCTCAATTGTTTTCATTAATACATGATAATTACGTGCCTTTATGGCAAAACCAAACTTAACTGAACGAGCCAATGCTGCTTGCTCTTGAATAGAGTTAGCATTGGCAAACCTGTTGTGGCCTTGTAGGCATAGCTCCATAGCTATACCAACCAGGAGAGCTGGCCAGGGAGGATGCTTCATTCTCTCTAATGGAAGGTCTGGCCATCAAATCAAAGACATGATCCTTCAGCTGAGTTTGGGGATGTCTTTTAGGATGGAAGACCCCAGGAAGGGAAAAATTTTTTCCTTCCATAGAGGAAGAAGAAGGCTGAAGGCTTGAAGAAACTTAAAAGTAACGGTGCCTTACTTTGCTTTCCAGGCGGCGGAACTAGGATGACACAATTCCTTATTTCATTGCTCAGATAATGAGTGTGCATTCTCATTTGCTTCTGATTTTCTGCGGTGCTGGAATAACGGGCTTGAGCAGACTTTGAGCAGTTGGAGAAATCAGTAGCTCCTGCTGGTAGATGGGTTCATGTGAAGACGCAGAAGCAGCTGCAAACACAGAATAGACAAGTGGGGAAAAGCTTGAGGTTCAAATTTATGAATTAATTATGAAATGCCTGAAGTAGAAGATAAAAGTAGAAAAAGTAGAAAAATAAAAGTGTCCTGTTGTTGAAACCATTGAGCTGTAACCCTACCACCAGCTATCAGCTACGATCTCGGCATGCTTCCTTTTCACAGCCCCTGTGAAATAATGATTTATGTCTGGAAGGTGACTGGTGGATCAAAGGACAGATGAAGTGCTCACTTCCAGGAAAATAGGACCAAGCATGCCATCAATGCTGGCTAGTTTATGCCAACTTGACACAAGTAGAGATATTTGAGAAGAGGCAACCTCAATCGAGAAAATACCTTCATTTAGATACAGTTGTAAGACATTTTTTAGTTAGTGATTGATGGGGGAGGGTCCAGCCCATTGTGGGTGGTGCCATCTCTGGGCTGCTGATCCTGGGTTCCTATAAGAAAGCAGGCTTTCAGACATTGTGACACATGCCTTTAACCCCAGCACTTGGGGGGCAGAGGACCTCTATGAGTTTGAGGTCACCTGGTCTACAAAGTGAGTCCAGGACAGCCAGGGCTCTGTTACACAGAAAAACCCTGTCTCGACAAACCAGGAAAAAAAAAGAAAGCAGGCTGAGCAAGCCATGCTAAGAAAGCCAGAAAGCAGCTCTCTTCCATGGCTCCTGCCTCCAAGTTCCTGCCCTGTTTGAGTTCCTGTTGTGGCTTCCTTCCATGATGAACAGTGAGTGATATGGAAGTAGTACTTAGTAAGGCAAATAAACCCTCCCTAACTTGCTTTTGGTCATGGTGTTTCATTGCAGTAATAGAAACCCTAATTAAGACAGTGTCTTTATTATTTCTGTCCACTGTGAAAATCAGAGTCAGAGTATGTCGTGCTCGCCACTGAAATTAAAATAAAAATCTGACTCATGCTAGCTTTGGTTAAGGTTACTGGAAAAGGTCATTAGGTGGGACTTTGTGTGCAATGGGTTACATGAGAGGTGCAGCTGAGTAAAGGAAGAACTTGGGTGGGACACAGTTGCATCCAAGGCTTCAAATAGTCCAACAATGATCTCTCTAGGTCTGCAGTGACCCCTCTGCTCAATCTGAATTGGCCAAAGTGATAGATAACCTTCATAGTCAATTTAGCTGGTTTTGGAATGAACTACAATACTGACCTCTGGGCTGCTCTGTGAGGACATTTCCAGGAAGAAGACCTTCCTCTACCAGAGCGAATGGCATCGTCAGGGTACAGGCCACATAAAAAGAGGCCAAGGGAATGCAGTACTGCTTGCCTGCCTTCACTTCTTGCTGGAGAATGCAATGATCTCAGAAGCTGTTGCTGCTGCTGCTACACTGACATCAGAATCCAACTCCTTTGAATTCCAACAGGGACTGAATTTACCAGTGACTTTCCAAGTCTTCACAGCCTTCAGAATTAGTAGTAATAAATCCAATGAAAAGATGGGGAAAGCATTTTGATTATTTTCATTATATGTCTGCACATACACCCTAGCACCAACTTGAGCAATCTGAGAACTAGTGACCATCTAGGGGACTGTCAAGATTATTCCCACTGATGGGTAAAGAATTAAACCACTTGGAAATCCCAAAGACCAGGCTTTGGAGG
This sequence comes from Pachyuromys duprasi, assembly GCA_028658305.1. Lineage (NCBI taxonomy): Eukaryota > Metazoa > Chordata > Mammalia > Rodentia > Muridae > Pachyuromys > Pachyuromys duprasi. The sequence goes on from CM053764.1 coordinate 128,688,810, forward strand.
AAGGAGAAGCAGCAGCTTTATTACTTTGGGATGGGAGAAGGTTTAAGGATACACACTGGACTGAGGATTTTATAGAACCCCTGGGTTCCTTCCTCTTGTCTATTGGTCCTCTTCAGAAACCAGCTCCCCATATCGTCACCACTTCTCCACGGAATGTCTTCTAGGAGCAAGAAGCTGCCATCTCAGCCTTTCCTTCCATTGTCTACCTATGTCCTTCTAATACTTCTTCTGCTGCTTTTGTTCAAAAGTGTCTTAACTGTTTCTTTGGAGCTGTGGCATCCTAGGATGTCATGGTGGCAGAAGACTAGTCAGAGACAGGAAAGCATGGCTTCCTTTCACAAGGTTCTACTTCTTAAGAGTCCTATTACCTCCCAATAGCACCATACGCTGAGGACAAACCTTTAACATATGGGCCTTTGGTGGAAATTTGGGATCTAAACTGTATCATCTCAGTGCAGAAGTCTATCCCAGAATACTCCATCTGAGGTGAGAAACTAATATAGATATGAAACCCAGCATTTATTCTTTAGTACAAATTACATGAGACTACAGAAAATGTCAGCTAAACAAAGTTACTCTTATGTCACAAAAGCAGAAGAATAAACTCTAGCATATTTGCATATTATCTTCTTGTTTTATTATATCCCAGAACACACAGAATTCAATAGTCAATACTTTCTTTGACCTGAAGCAGAATTAGGACATGATGAAATGAATATGTAAGTCATCCAATACCTGGAACCTCAGTTTCAGACCACAGAGGCACTGCTGGCTTCCCTTCTCTTACTTGGCTGAAGAAACGTCAAATCCCTGGAAATGTGTGCCTGAAATCCAACTTCAGGCCTGCCTTAACTTTGATACCAGGCACATAGTGTTAGCTCTGAATAGGACAGACCTTGAATTGGTTCTGTCAAGACCAACAGGTTTACATCTCTGAAGTTTATTCCATGTCTCCTAGGCAGAAAACACAGATACCTCCATCTCATGGAATATGGGAAGCGGAAACCCCACATTGAGCCTCAGGATTTTGCTCTTAGATGATGGAATTCAGAGACTTTTAGCATCCCTGTCATTTCGTTTAATCTCTTTCAATGCCACTCTAAGGAGTGAAATGACCAAACTTTTTTTTTTTAAGAATGTGGCAGCAAATATGCAGTCAGCATTGGCTTGGAGGCCAACAAAAAGATTAGTTTTGCTTTCAAAAGAGCACCAGAATTGTTTTCTTGTGCTATCTTTTGGTTTAGCTTCAGTCTGTTTCTATCAAATGTACAATTTACAATTTAAATGATAACAAATGGGGTTCCAGGTTCTTTTATGATGCAGAACACTTTTTAGCAATGCTTGGCAGTATAATCAATGTGTTTTCACAACTTAAAGCACAGAGTGTTTGATGGAAACCGGCTGTTCCAGAATGACATTGTATTCTAGGGCTTTCATCCAAAGTGAATGTCTTTAAAAGGAACTTTTAAAAGCGGTGATTAAAACTTCAAAGAGATAACGTTAAAGTAGCTAAATGATGAATATCTGTATATTTCAAAGTGTATTCTGAATTTGAAAGTGTTAAGAGCAAAGAATTGCACGGATTTTACATTTTAACTTTAACAGAGATGCTTTTCAACTTGCCCTCTTACTGAAGTTGGGGGATCGCAGTGAAGATATGCTTCAATATTTATTTGAACAACCTCAGATTATTTTCGGCTCCCCCTCCACTTGGCCCAAAGTGGGGGGCGGGGCTCTAGTTATAGTTGGTTGTGTTATTTTCTTACACAATAAAGGACGAGTCTTAGGACTCTTTTAAATCTGTGCATATTAAGATCAGTGTTAATATGTGCTTTGGATGCTCTCTGTAGTACCTTAAAGACTCTAATGGGAGAAAAAAAGGGAAATGAGGAAGAAAAGGGACTGGGGAGGAGGGCAGGAGGGTGGCTGTGATCTGACAGAACCTCACATTTCTGACCTGGCACCCTCACTATCCTTGGCAGCAATGGTTGTCACAAAACACAAGCCCTCCCAAGGGCTCTTTCTGTTTCATTTTCTCCACTTTACCAGCTTTTTTTCCTTTACTGTTCTCCTTCCAGAATTTCCCATGATACTGCTGGGGCATTACAGAACAGGAAACACATTTTTTTTCCACCTCAAGAATGACTTCTCTATTTCCTCAATACATATATGAGGATCAGGAACAGGATGCTCACAGCTTAAGTATGTATGTGGGCAGGAGGCAGATTCTCTTTGAGATGCCATGTTCACCTTTTTATTTTATTTCACAGCATCTCTTGATTATTCTGTATTCATCAAAAGTGTGTAAACTTCCATTACAGACTTCCGTCTGCTCATGTCCTCCCACTGCCTTGGCACACTGTCTTTCGATCCCTAGGAAAGCCCACAAAGTCAAAGTTTTGTCTCCTTGATCTCCTTTTTCTATATTTCAATGACCCTTCAGTTATAATAGTCATTGGTTATGGCTGTAATTTTAGACTTTAAGCTACCTTCAACTTCCTGGTTCTATTTCCTAATCAAAATCTTCAATCCTACTGTCTCTTTCTTGATTATACCACTATGTCTTTTATATCACAACTGAGCTGTCCTGCTGTCTATAGCCCTTATTTTTGGCTTCCTCCCATTTACTGTTTGCTCCTTATAGATTCTGGCTTGGCATGGGGATCATCCAGGCCACTCTTCCAAATACCTTATTTTTGGTCTGCTTCTACTTTAGTTGATAATTACAACTTGATTAGAAGTTAACATAGCTCCTTGGTATCTGCTTTCATTCCCCACACTTGAGGGCTATGGAGGAAAATCAGCTGTGAGAACAATATTATAGTCTCCATGTAGATGCCCACAGTCTTCTTGCTTATCACGGTCCCAGTGTCTCTTCCATTCATTGATGATTTCAACGTCAGTGTTCTCCTCATGTTTGCTGCCTGGGCTTACTTTCTTTTTCTCAGGAGATCTTGCCTCTAGCTTCATCAAGAAAGGAGGCAGCCATTTGCCGTCCATCTCCATGTTTTGTGTTTATTTTTTAAAACCATTCCCTTCCTGTTTCTATCTCTGGAATAGTGATGGGTCCCCCTACAGACTAAAATCTTTTTCTAGAACTCAATCCTACTGTCTCCTTCTCTAAGATTTTCTCTAATACTGCACCGCTCTCCCTCCCAGTTTTCTTAGTTTGACCATCATTTTCAGCTCATAAATGGAGTCAGGTCATTTTTGTTATTTGACATCCTCCTCATTGCTTCCCTATCTCTCCTTCTGAGACATATGCATTCAATGGATACGTGTCAAACTCTTCACTTCAACCTTTGGTGATTCGGTTTCTACTTCTGCACCCCTAGTATTTCTGCTATGCTCCCAATCACTTCTTCATAGGCTTTCGGTAGACTGTTATTTCTCCCTCCATTCTCTGGTTCATGCCTCCTGGGCACCTCATAAACACAAATGATGCCTGTGAATACTTACTAAATCTATATGTCTAAATCACCAGACCTATCTTTTTCTTGAGGTTCAGAAATCGTGGCTGACAGCTTGGTAGCCATCTTTATGTGGCTGCCATGCTAGCAATTCAAATTCGTCACACCCAGGAATTAATGACTCCTGCCTCTCATCTTACATGGTTCTGTGCTAGCTCAATTTCTAGCTTCTTTGACTCAATAAATTTTATTACCACAGAAGCTGTTTTCTTCATGTGACTCCCATCTCCCCTCCAAACACATGCAGCCTTTGGAAGTCTCTCAAGCCTGTCCTCATTGCTGCTGTTATGGCTCAGATTTTCAGCATCTCTCTCCTGAGCCATTCCACACACTTCTCAGGTCACTCCTGCTTTCCAGTGACTGGCCATTGGGGTGCTCATCTAGAGACACCTGAATTTCTCTCTCCCTCAAACTTTTCACAAAGCCTCATCCTTCAAAGGGTCATTATCTAATACAGGAATTGCAGAGCTCTAGGCAGTTTAGGGGCACTTAAATGGGAGGAGCCCAATTCCATATTTTGAGAATCACATTTTAATATATTGGGTTAATAAAAACTATTAGTATCAATTTCAAGTTTTTACTTCTTTATTTTTTTTTAAAGGAAGCTGTTTGAAAAGTCACAATGACCCTAATGCCTTCTATTATCTTTCTGTCTTTTTAAAATTTATTTTTTATTAATTACACTTTATTCACTTTGTATCACCCCAATAAACCTCTCCCTCCTCCCCTCCCAATCCCACCTTCCCTCCCCCTTCTCCACGCAGGCCCCTCCCCAAGTCTTCCTCTCCTTCTTTCTGATCCTAGTCTATCAGCTCTCATTCAGGAGTGGCTACATTGTCTTCCTCTGTAGCCTGGTAAAGCTGCTCCCCCATCCAGGTGAAGTGATCAAAGAGCAGGCCAATCGGTTCATGTCAGAGGCAGTCCCTGTTCCCATTACTATGGAACCCACTTGGATACTGAACTGCCATGGGCTACATTTGTGCAGGGGTTCTAGGTTTTCTCCTTGCATGACACTTGGTTGGAGTATCAGTCTCAGGGAAGACCTGTGTGCTCAGATTTTTTGGTTCTGTTGCTCTCCTTGTGGAGCTCCTGTCCTCTCCCTATCTTATTGTTTCCCACATTTTTCGTGAGATTCCATGCACTCTGCCCGACAGTTGGCCATAACTGTCTCAGCATCTTCTTTGAGATTCTGCAAGGCAAAGCCTTTCAGGGGCCCTCTGTGACAGGCTCCTAGCTTATTTCCTGTTTTCTCCTTCTTCTGATGTCAGTCTGCTTTGCCTTTCTGGATGGGGATTGAGCATTTTAGCCAGAGTCCTCCCTCTTGATTAGTTTCTTTAGGTGTACAGATTTTAGTAGGTTCATCCTATATTATATGTCTGTATGTGTGTCATTCTACTTCTGGGATAGCTCACTCAGGATGATCCTGTCTTTCTATCATGATGCTGTCCCAATCCTATGACCTCTGCATCAGCTCTTGCCTTGAGTTCCTGTCCTGGCTTCCCTGGATGAACTAAAAGCTGGAAACTGAAATAAACCCTTTCCTCTCCAACTTGCTCTTGGCCATGATGTTTTATCACAACAAGAACTAGGACAGTTCCTATGATGGCACATCAATAGTCTCTCTTCTACACATACATAAACACACACACACACATACACACACACCACATACACACAGAGAGAGAGAGAGAGACAGAGAGACAGAAGGAGACAGGAAGGAGGAGAGACAGAGACAAAGAGAGCGACAAGGAGAGGGAGAGAGTGAGAGTAAGAGAGAGCACTTGGTCATTATTACATTATTACCCAGGAGATCCTCAGGACACATCTATGCATTTTATTTTTAATACTGAAGGAAAAATCCTCAAGGAGCTAGGTGATAAGCCTAGGGCTAGCAAGCTTAGAAGTCTGTGTTTTGGCATTCCTCTCTTCACTCCCCAGAGGCAGGCACCTCTCCACTGTCAACAGTGACCTTGGGGCCCAGGGTTCTCCTTGTTATATTTACAAGAGCATGCCTAAGATTTTCCTGAGAAATGACCTTCAATTTGGTCTCTCAAAGGACAAAGGCAGGTGAATCTGTTCTGTGTTATTAGCCCATCTTCTCATCTCTGAAATTTGTCACTTTGGTCATTTTCCCTTTTGCAGACAGTGACAGTTCCCTGGAGATGTTTTATTCCACATCATCTATTGACCTTTCCCAGAGAGGTCATTTCTCATTTCACTGCCAGCTTTCTGCGTGGCCCTTTTTCACTTGCAAGTTTTTAGGATGAGCTCTTTCTTGTGTGAGCTCTGTGCCTCAGGCTGTATTTTACTCTGAGGCCAAGTGTCCCTTGTGAAAGAAACTTACAGCCAGAATAAGATGAAATAATAACTTCTTAGGTTGTCCTGCAATTTCTTGAATTCTACTATTTGGATTTTTGTATTTCAAGTCTCATACAGGTTAACCTTTCAGGATTTCTCTTTCCGGTGTTGTAAGCACTTTTACTAAACCTGAAGAAATACATCTGCTGCACTGGAATTCCTGCAGAAATGTCAGTTGGCTTTCAGCGCCCTCCATAGAGAGGGCCCTTTTATAGGTTGGTGCCTTGGAAGCCCAACAGTAATTTATACTCAAAGCTATGTAGCATTAAGGTTTATCCTTAGTTTGAAAGAGCACTGGAATGATTGTTTAAAGTAATCAAGGAAGAGGCTTGTTGGTGATGTTATAAAAATAAGAAGGAAAAATAGTGTAAAAGAAAGTTAGGCTCTGAAGCTCACATCTGACCTTGAAGTTTTAATGTCAGGGAACATCATTTACCAAGTTTCAACTTCCATGATTGTTTTATATTTTACCCAAGTATCCAGTTAGGCTCCAAGCAAATAGCAAAAAATATTTCTGATATGGAAAATAGATATAGTAAACATCTAAGTAGAAAGATAGGGAAGCTGAATGAATTAATTTCTTCTTTTTTCTTGTTTTAGAACTTTCTATGCAAACCGATGGAAGAAGAATCCTGGAAACTGCAATAGGGTTCCACAGGTGCTGGAGGGATGGCTCAGCAATTAAGAGCAATTACTGCCTTTGCAGAAGACCAGGATTTGGCTGCCAAAACCCACATCAGGCTGGCCACAACCACCTGTAACTACAGCTCTAAGAAATTTGATACCCTTTCCTAGTCTCCTTGAGCACCCGCATTCATGAAATTCACATGAATTCACAAAGCTGCGGGTGTGCGCGCATCACTCCCCAACACATACAAAAAAGTTCCTAATAAATAAAGATAAAGATAACATTCTGAGAAGCCTAGTGATTTATAAACTGGCAGCTGGCATGTACCACGGAGGCTGGGCTGCTCGTATTTAAACAGCAGGCTGAGTGTAGTCTTCATTCTTCAACTGCATTTTATTCTGAAATATTATGACAAAAAACTGCCACCATGTTAATTTTTTGAGAAAGTAAGGCACTCCGTCAACATCAATTTTGTTTTATTATAAAATGCATATAATTTGATAAGCATGATGAAGTATTCAAGCTAAGATGGGTGTATAGCTCTATACTTGATCTAAGAATAAAACACACTCATCCCAAAGTCAAGCAATATCACAGTCTGTTCTTTGTGGGGAGAGGTTGGTAAATGTATGAGCCCCCCCCCCCCCCACGCCAACCCTGGAACAGTGGTTAAAACAACATGGGTTTGTCCTGTCACTGCTTGGGATACTAGAAGAAAGGAATCAGTCTATTGGTTAAGCTCAGGTTGCCATCCAGGCTGCTGCAGGAGGCTGTGAGGGTGGGGTGGTCTCTCTTGTTTTTCCAGCTCCTAAAGGCCACCTTTTTCCTGGGCTAGTCAGCAGTACAGCGTATCTCTCCTGTCTCAACCCTGTGTCAATATTCACTTCTGTTTTTTGACTTCCCCTCTGTCCCCGTAAAGACCTTTATGAAAGTCTTCCTTTTCAAATTAGTTAGATCTGCAAAGACCCATTTTCCATGTAAGGTAACATTCATAGGGTCTACAGATTAGAATGTGGGCATTTTTGGGGCCAGGTATTCTGAATACCACAGAAAACAAATGTGTAGTTGACCTTAAAATTCCTGAAGCTGTGCTTTTTTTTTCTTTCTCCAAAACAAGCTGTAATTCGCAGGTATATCCAACCCCAAAGCCACATGCAATGAAAGAGAGCTAAGAATGTCTCCCAACGCAAAATTGTAAGCTCAAAACATTGTAAGATCATTGAAAAGCATTTACTTTTTTTTTTGTTGTTGTTGTTAACCTGATTGTACATACTCAAATGTGAGCCTTTTAGGTAACAAGCTGGTATCACAATGTCAAAAGCATGGACAGGCCCACTGTGGTCAGCAGATTCCATCCTCGCACTTGAGGAAGGAGGTTTGAGAGAGAGAGAGCCTGAAAAGTTTAAATTGAAGCTACTGTTCTAATTCTAATATTGACGCCACCCTATTCCACAGTGGTCTTTGTGCTAAAGATTTATTTATGAAGTTTGGACCTAGGGCTCTGACTTTTTAACTTATACTACTGTTTGCAAGAGAAAATGAGGGCAGAGAAGTCTAGATGCCGTGGCATAAATCTTGGGAGAGTTTTACTTTTTCTGGACATCTTCCCAGCATAAACAACATTTTCCATTTATAGTCTATGCCATCTTGAAAATGACTTGTCAAGGTTTCTTGGGGCTGGTCAATGAATTTCAAATATTCTTACTAGTTGACTATATTAATTTTATGCCTACTTTTTCAAACACATTAAATCAAGGTAAAGATGGCTCAATTCTTACTCAGATCCACATTCTAATCTAATGTTCTATACTAAGGAAAAGGGAAAAAAAGGAAGATTTCAAGGAAAGGATAACAGGAATAAGTGACTTCCAGAAACTCAGATGAATGCCCGTTTTGTAAACAGCAAAACAAAATGTATGGCTGCCGAACACTCTATGCCCCAGACAATGGTAGGTGGTAGTACCCACCCCACGCCATTATACAAACTTGTTTTTGTAAAATAATATTTTCATTATTCTTTGAAAATTGTGTACATTTGTGTAATGTATTTGAATTATATTTATCCACCACTATCTCCCTCCAACATTGCCCTGGACCATTAATAACCTCAGGTTCTATTGGTGGTCCTCTTGTAAGCATGGCAGAGTGGAGGCCATCGGTAGGGTGTGGGCAACCTACCAGTGCTGTTTCCAAAAGGAGAGCAACTCCCTTCCTCAGCACCTATCAGCTGCCAAAGACTGCTCTGCCAAGGGTGAGGCCACGAGGACCCCTCTACCGTTCATGCTGGAACCTTGCCTGGCTCAACCTTATGCAGGTGTTGAATAGGTAAACCACAGCTGCTAGGAGTTGATGTGCATGACAGAGGCACCGAGTCTAGAAGTCAGCATTTCACAGCTGTCCTCCCCACCTGCCTGTTCTTGCATTCTTTCTGCCCCGTCTTCTGCAACATTCTCTGAGCCTTGAATCTGGGGGAGGTTGCTATGGATGAGTTATCCACAGCTGAGCACTCAGTTACTAATACGTAGCATTTTGGCCAGTTATAAGTCTCTGTACTGGCCACACAAAGAAACTTCCCTGACCAAAGTTGACAGCAGCACAAATCCATAGTCATAAAGGTATTTAGAAGGTGCTTTGACAATGTAGCTACTTAACAATACAATAGTAGTAGGTACAAGGTTGGTTTTTGCCATCTAAAGTTGATATCATGGAGCTTCAGGAAGCACAATCAAACACCGCTGGGTCCAGAGACCTCCAACTTGTATCTTTGTGGGGTTTTTTTTAGTTGAATTTGCTCACACTAGACTTTATTCCACTTGGGTGCTCCTGACCTCCTCTCCCTCCACAGCCTGACTGTGGAATCATACCAGACGATTACTGACATCTTTAGAGAAAGTTTCCAGACTAGGACAGTATTTTCTCATTAAGATGCCAAAGGTGCCACTCTCCACCCCCAAACACACACATGGTTCATCATGTTTTCTGCCATAATGAAGTAAGCCTTGGGAGCATCTCTTGTAAAACTTTTAATTCCCGATAAATGTTTTAACAATTCATTTTTTAATAAACATCTTCAAATTAGTAATCAAATTTACTAAAAAAAATCAATTGCTTCTAAGTCCTAATTTAAAAATTTAATGCAAATAAGGTTTTTATTCTTTGTTTTTTTTCAGCTTGTGAAACAAGATAGGAATATATTTTTTTACATTTTTTACATTTAAGTATACATTTAGTAATATCTCCCCATTATCCTCTTCTCCCCTTCCTCCCACTCCAACCAAATCCTTTTTTCTCTCAAGTCCCCCTCCTTGTGTGTGTTTGTGTGTGTGACAACTGCATTTACTTAGGGCTGACAGGGAGTGAGTTTACTTATTTAGGCAAGGGTAGCTTACCAGTGGCTACACAGCTGAGGAATGGTATTCCCTCCCACCCCAACAACTGCTAACTGCCTATAGATTCTGGTGGAATGGGGTTGGGCTGAGTGAATTCCTCACTCATGGTGGGCCTGGTCTTGAGAAGGTGTTGTGCAGGTGACCTCTATGTCTGGGAGTCCCTGGGTGCAGCAGGATGCCGTGTCTAGGAACATCTTTCTCTACCTCTGCATCTTTCTGGTCCCTCTTCTTGGATGTTCCCTGAGCTTTGGAGGGGCGTTGCTGTAGATGCCTCATTTAGGGCTTAGCACTCCACGGCCCTTTGAAGGAATGTAAATAGAACTATGTTTTCTTTGTACTACATTCATTTCCTGAGAACCATTAATGTTTTTAAACGCCTACCTTGTCATGAGTCTACTTGCGTAGAAGTGTTTCCATTTTAGTGAGCCTACTAATTCTATTTTGCCTTATTTTATCAGTGTTCGCTAATAAGTATATTTATTCACTCAATGGTTTTATTTTGTGTGAAACTAACAGAAACATACACAATAGATACATGTTTATAACTTTTCCAACACAATTTTTATAAAAGCTAGTTTTCTTTCCTTTAGCTATAGATAATTGTCAATTTCTTTTTTTGAAGTTCTTTGAGAAACTAGTTGTTAGGGGCCTAGAGAGATGTCTCAGTGATTTAGAGAACTTTATGCTTTTGCAGAGGACATAGGTTCTGTTCTCAGCACCACAGAACAACTACCAACCATCTGTAACTAGTCCCAGGGGACCCTGAAACCCTCTTCTGACTTCCAATGGCAACTGCACACATATGGTCCACTTACATACATGCAGGCACATTAAATTAATCTTTAAAAAGAAGTGATGGTTTATTAGGACCCATTAAATTTAGCTCATGGCCAGCAGTGTAAAATAAACTGTATAGGAGGTGATGTAAAAACCCATTTTTTAATATGGAAAGAGAAAACATAACACAGAAAACTTATTTTATTTCATGCAGGCATGCAGGCAACCCAAATTAATTTCCTGAACATATTCAATTATAAAAAGATTAAAAGTTAAATCATTGAATCATGAAAATTATAGCTCAAGTTTTTGTGAAGCTTAATTTTGGTGACTTTACAATCCTTTTAGACTAATGATGTTTGGTAATTTATTCTATCGATAGAAATCAGATTTTCAAAGAGATGCTGTTTATCTCTTCACTGTGAATGAGCTTCCTTTGTATCTTCTAAGCTGCATCCTGGCCCCACCTTCCTCACAACCCACCCTCCACCTTCCCCATCCTTCTTACCCCATGAGCCCCATACCCACGCCTAGTTAGGGTACAGACAGATTTACATCAAGGGCCTCAACACAAGCTAAATGCATGTGTCCAAAAAATTCCAGTATCTATATCCTTTCTCTGTCCTTGTGACCCAGAAGGAAAAAAAAATGCTTCAAGGACTAAAGATTCTTTATTTTGGAGGGATGTCACTTGCAGCTGGTAGAAGCTTCACAAAGTGGGGTGCTTGAGTGAGAGGAAAATACATTAGTGGGAGGGGTGATTTTTGCCCAATGGAAGATGATGTTTACACCTGCAGATGTGCTGTCAGCTAAAGATGACTAAGTCCAGACAAGATGAAGATGCTTCTTAATGCCATAATCCAAATTTAAAATAAGAATAAATTATAAAACAGGCATACTGACCTAATCACACTCACCTATTCCCATCAGTTATACTTGGTGGCCACGTTTGAATGACATGATGCAGAGGTTTCCCCCATCACTTTGGTGCCTCTGTTTTGGGAGTTCCTCAGGCACCTTTCATCTGCCCAAAGCCTGGTCCAGCCACTTGGAAGATGTGAATCATGTTGGTTGGCGGTTTGTGCCCATGGGCATTCCTTAACCATGTATAAAGCCTTCCTTCTGCAGAAACACATTTTTCTTACCTCACCCCTCAATGTATTTTTTCCTGAATATAAATAACTTCAATTCATCCTCACTTTTATACAGCCTTACTTGCTGCTTCTAAATGCAGTTCTAAACTGAGCAGCATGCTAAGTGGGTAACCTTCACGTCCTTGGACAGGAGAATCTCAAGAATGAGACCTGGAATTGCCCTTTCAGTGGAGGCTTCACCTTTACATCTTTATGCAATGGCCTCTTTAGACCTCCATGCAGGGATACCCCCACCCCAACATTTGCCAGGCCACAGTGGCTTTCCCTAGGAGAGGGATTCTACTTTTTTTTGTATCCTTGACTCTAAAGCCAGAATCATGTAGCCAAACCTGCCACATTTGCTTCTTGCTTGATGGGGCTGGAACTTGGTCCCTTCGTTCAATTACATTTGTATCAGCTTTGTGATACTGATGGTTTCCTTCACTGTCTAAGCTTTTCTTTAATTCCTTTCACACATTGAAAGCTCAGCTGGGTAGGGTTTTACCTGAGGTCATCACTCCCTTTATTCCATTTAGCATCAGGCTTTTCTATAAAGATTTTATCTCCTTGAGCACAGGACTTCAATATCATTTTTCCTGGTGTTTCTTTTCTTCTTAAACTGTACATTTTGAATGTTTTCTTACTTTGGTTGCTCCTTTTCATTGTAGAGCTGCATAAAAGTGGCCACTAATAACCACATGTCATAGTCAATGCTAGGCTGTTTTAGAATCTCCTCTGCCAACATCATTAATCCAAACCTTTTTAATTTAGCTTCAGGCAGGATATTTTTTAGGACAAGGGCAAAAAGCAGCCACATTGTTTGCCAAAATATCACAAGAATTGTCTCTAACCACTTAATATTCTCCCCCTCTGAAACCTCTTGGACTGGCCATCACAGTTCACATCACCCTCAGCACCATTGTCCATGTTCCTAGTAGGATGGCCCAGAACGCACCACTTAAAGCATCCTACCACTTTTCTAGTCCAAAGTCCAAAGTCCCAAAGTCTTCCACATTTCTTCAATAAACAGCATGGTCTGGCCTGTCACAGCAATACCTTAGTCCCTGGTACCAACTTCTGCCTTAGTTACTGTTCTACTGATGTGAAGAGAAACCATGACCTTGGTAAACAAAAGCATTTAATTTGGGGAGTTGGCTTACAGTTTCAGAGTTTTAGTCCACTATCATCATGGCAGGGAGCATGTCAGCATGTATGGAGCTGAGGCAGTAGTGGAGGTATGTCTTGACCCACAGAAAGAGAGGGAGAGAGAGAGACAGAGACAGAGAGACAGAGACAGAGACAGAGAGAACCACTGAGATGGATATGGGCTGCTAACACCTTAACTCCATTCTCAGTAACATACTTCCTCCAACAAGGCCACACCTCCTAATCCTTCTCAAATAGTGCCACTCCCTGACAACTAATCATTCAAATATATGAGCCTTTGGGGACCATTCTTAGTCAAACCACCACATGTACCTGGATTTGTTTTGAAGGTAGATCTGACAGGTGTTGGTAATTAATTTAAAGGGTTACATGACCAAACCCCAAACAAATTCTTAAGAATTTTTGTCTTGGTTAAGGAGATTGTTGGAGTTGCCACTTACCTGGAAGATGGAGTTTTGAGGAAATATATCAATAGTTAGGTCTAACCATACTATATATGAGAAAAAAGTATA